>CM008279.1:9680324-10280324 GCA_002319775.1 Fagopyrum tataricum | reverse complement strand
GAAACTTGCTTAATAAATTTGAATCAAGTGCTAGCTCTTCTTCTACCGTACCTACTTCTTCTCCATCTTCTTTTCTTTCAAAAGCACAACAAATTTTAGCCAAAAGTACAAAAACGCCAAGACATTCATCCTCAAATGCAGAGTATCAAGATTATCTAACACACATGTTTTAGTTTTGATAGTGATTCTTTTGATATTTTGGATTGGTGGAAGAAACAAGCCCCCAAATATCCAACATCAGTGAGAATTATACAACAACTCATGGTCGTGCCCGAATCAACGGTTGTCGTGGAGCAAGCATTTACCCAAGACGGGAACATACTCGGTTACAAGAGGACTCAATTGAAGGCCAAGAAGTTGGAGATGCAAGTTTGTATTCAAGATTGGATAAGGGCGGCGAAGCGGAAACAACGGAATGCCCCGATGAATGACTCAAAATCGGATACCAACTCCGAAGACGGTGACACTACTTCCGAGTCCGAGCCAGAAAGGTAAGCGGGGTAAAAAAAAACTCGAAAGTCCGAAAAAGGTAAGTCAGGGTAAGATAACTACGTGGGCTTTGATTCTTCTTAACCCCGAGAGGATACGTAGGCAACCGGGAAACCGATTCAAGCCCTATTTAAAAAAAATCAATTCCGGTTTGTTTTATTTATTTTAAATTTCAATTCCGGTTTGTTTTATACTTTTATTTTTATTTTTTAAAATTTCAATTATGATTTTAATCTTTTTTTAATTAAAAAAAAGGCGCTAAATCTCGGTTTAGGTTGAACCTAAACCGCAGTTTTTTGCTAAGCCGGATTGAGTTTTGGTTTGCGTCCCATGACTAATATGAATCACCCTACAATCCTACACGTAAGAGCGGGTGGAAACAAGAAAAATCTGGATGATCGATGGATGACGGGTGAAGGTCTGTCGCCCATCACTCTACTCGATACACCCGAAATATCTTGAATATTGTATATTTAGTGTCAAAATCATAAAAATATGGGAATTTTATTGTTGTTACGTTATAATAACACATTTTAAATAATTTTATTATAGTTATATATAATATTGATTTTGAATATATTAATTTTGCACTACATGTACAAAATTACTTTGAAAATTCATTATAAGCCGACTATATCCATGACATTTAAAAACCCAAGGATGAATCCAAACCACTCAATCACTCGACGGATATGATTCGATGCACCCAATAATGGTTAATGGGTGTGATAGAAGTGGTTCATCAAATCATCACACGGCATTTAGACATTCCTACTTGATAGAATGAAGAGTTGTTCGAAACCCTTCAATCATGGCAATGAAGAGCCAAAAGTTTCCATTAGGAAATTAAGGTTCGAGGAGATGACTGAGGGAGCTTGATTACATAGTACTCAAATGGTGTGAGAGGTACAATTGCGAAAGCCCAATATTACCGTCAGAAAATACATATGGTTTCATATGATATAAACGTCTTGTCAGATCACAACTATCTAGAATTAATGGTTGTCCATAATCAACTACATATAAACTCAAGAATGCATCAAAAAATTTTTTAAAAAAAAAGATTCGGACAACATTATCCGAAGCATATTCCAAAGCTCTCGTATAATTTCTATTAACTGTGTGAATATAATCTATGTTACAAAGTGTATAACTCTAATTATAAAGATTAATTTATTAATATATAATGAAACAACTTCACAATTATTTTCAAACCTACTTCTTATGAGATCCCAACACCTTTCTAATTAGGAAGGTTTCACGTGGTTTACCGGATAACGAGTCGATTTGTGTGTTGTGTGTTGGATCTTCGATGATGATAGGAGTCGAAGTATAATGGTGTCCCACACTAATTAAATTTGGTACCACCTATACCTATATACACACTTGCATGTATGTTCCTTATCCTCGTTTTTCCACAAATTGCCCAAATTCTCTAATTTATGCGGAAATCACACACAATAGAAAATATTATCTGTAATAGAAATCTATATGATTCAGATTAAATTTGCGAATCAATTTTTTATTTTTTTATCCAATAATTCATGTAGGAACAACAAAGATGTACAGTATGTACCTGACGGAGAACAGTGACCGACATAAAGCCATAAAGAGTGGTGAAATATATGTTACTTCAGATCCTTCACAGAAAAGCTCTAATTCAGGGGGGCAAACAATTGGTCCTCTCTGTTGTACTTTGGAATTAACTGCTCGTGGTAAACTTCTTATCAAATCCAATGGCCGAAGACGAAGCAAACCATTTCGATTGAATTCTAATCGGACCGCGACCTCTCCTAATACTTTTCGTCTGCGTGAACAAAACTATGAATACTTCCCACACTAGTAATTGAAACTACAAGCAGAGTGGCTACATGAACCTATGGGGAAACCGCCACTCCCTTTTCAATTTTGCCCTAAATCTCCTTCCCCTTTTCCAGGCAGCCTCACGTCCACTCCCGGCCGTTACCCACTGAAGAATCGCAACCCGTCGTTTCTTCGCCGTGTTGTCCGCAGAATTACGATAATTTTCAAGGTATTTGAACCCAAGTCGAAAGGTGTTGATTTACAACCGAGT
This sequence comes from Fagopyrum tataricum, assembly GCA_002319775.1. NCBI lineage: Eukaryota > Viridiplantae > Streptophyta > Magnoliopsida > Caryophyllales > Polygonaceae > Fagopyrum > Fagopyrum tataricum. The sequence continues at coordinate 10,277,761 of CM008279.1, read as the reverse complement.
GGAGGTGTACTATCTTCAGATCGTGAGTATGGCGGTCAAAGCGGCAACGAGGTTGAAGGGATTTATTGTAAGTTCCACTATGCTTTTCATGTATTTGATGAATTGTTTGAAACAGAAAGAGGGCTTTTTAAAAGCTATTGTTTTATTTGGACAGTTCGTATCTGTAAGGCCTCTCGTCGTATTTGGAATTTAGTTACTAATATTAAATTGTGCTGTATCAGTTGGCCTTTCTAGAGGTACAGGGAGCAAAAGTGGTGCTTCATCATACACAAAGCAAAATGATTCCTTTGGCTCATCGAGTTCGGTAAGCGGTCATGTCGGGTCTATGCAATTCTCTCTTCGGGAGATTCTTAGAGCTACTAATAATTTCAACAAAGAAAATATAATTGGAGAAGGTGGATTTGCGACTGTCTATAAAGGGCAGCTTAAAGATGGATCTCTTGTTGCAGTTAAGCGTGCCAAAAGTGTAAGAACTCATGTTCTGAATATCTATGGTTCAGTTCTGTTGGATCATTTTCATTCTATTGACATTGGAATACCTAGGAATTAGATTGGACATTGAAATTGTGCTGATTTTGCGTATTACCTTACAGACCTCTCTTCCCAAACGCTCAGGGGAAGAGTTCGAGAATGAAATACTTACTTTGTCAAAGATTGAACATAGGAATTTACTGAGATTGTATGGGTACCTTGAGCAGAAGGGGGAAATGCTTATTGTAGTAGAGTATGTTAGCAACGGTAATCTGCTGGAGCATTTGGATGGTAGGCACATATGTCATTCATCAAACTCAGATTCTTCTGCTAAAGCTTAAAAGTTTTTATCATGTCCATCACACATATGGAATTGGCTTGTAGGTATCCGAGGATATGGACTCGAGCTTCCTCAGCGACTGGACATTTCTATTGATGTAGCTCATGCAGTTGCTTACTTGCATAACTACAATGGTATGTTACATCACTTTGTTCCATGACTTCCATGTAGTTGTTCAATTACTCTTCAGCTCAGTTGGATATTCAGAAGTGGTAACTCCGTCTCTGTTCTGGATAGTTTGTATTGAAGTTATGTGCAATTGTGTTTGATATCTTGCATTTTTAGTCTGTGCGAAAGGAAGTACTTCCATCCAGAGTTGTTTTTGCTTTATGAAGGATTTAGACCTCCCTATTGCATTAACTCATGCATAAAAAACTAAGTGACAGATTGATTTGTGAACCTGCTACGAGTGAAGTTTGTTTATGCTATTGACAGATCCTCCAATTGTCCACAGAGACATAAAATCATCAAACATTCTTATCACGGAGAAGTTGCGAGCCAAAGTAGCAGACTTTGGGTTTGCACGGGTTTTACCCGAAGACGATTATGCAACTCACATTTCAACTCAAATCAAAGGGACAACCGGGTACTTGGATCCTGAATACCTGAAGACAAACCAATTAACCGATAAGAGTGATGTGTACTCATTTGGTGTACTCCTTGTAGAGCTAGTGACAGGACGCCGCCCCCTTGAGCCGAAGAGAGGTATAAAGGAACGATTAACTACAAAGTGGGTAGGTATCAAAATCATCTTCTATATTGAAATCTTGTAAACAAGGTTTTCAAGTGTGGGAATTATCCTGTTGTGATGTAGGCAATGCAAGCACTTAAAGAAGATGCTCCGGTTATAGCAATGGATCCAAGGCTACTTAGGAACCCGGCATCTATTATGGCAGTGCAGATGATGCTGCAGCTTGCTCAGAAATGTTTAGCGACTTTGCGACCCTCCAGACCCTCAATGAAGCAGTGTGTCGAGGAGTTATGGGTGATCAGAAAGGAGTACAGAGAGCATGCCGGCTTAAACTTGGCTACCTCTCGGCGATCTGCGGATTTTGTCCAAGTAGAAGGGAGGATGAAAAATGGTGAAACCGTGATGTTTGCGTCTGCATAGTTGTTTATGTCATTTGTTGAGACTGTATATCAGTACCTTGTACAAATAGCCATATTTTGCACACTAGATGTACACCATACTACCATGTGTGGATAAGGAAAATACCACAGTTTTTTCATCTTTTGTACACTAGATCTATGGTTAAGCCGTTGAAGGCTTCATATTTGATGATTGCAAGGCGAGAAAAGGTCGAACCTTGTAAAAAACACTATTTTATGTTGCTAGTTGAGATGAAATTTTACCTGTATGAGGCTGCAAATATGGCCCGATGTAATATGTGTCCCTTTCAAATAAAAGTAAAAATAAGTGAACCAAATACGTAACTGAAGGATGATGATTTTAGATTGATATGTTTCGCAGGGTCATTTCAATTTGTGGTCAACAAGTCCACCATAAAATAATGTCAAAATAACATTCATATACGCGTTTATGTTAAATTACATTTATCCATCCTTAAAATTCAACTTAAACCGGATAAAAAAATCGGAATACCAACTTCTACAAAAACATTGAATCAAGCCCCAATTTTCATCAGCTTTTGGAATTATAGCAGGAGTTAACTAGTCTATTTTTAGAACAATTTGGGATACCGCAAGTCGAGTAACATGCTATTTGTAGTGTTAGACATATTTTTAGAGAGATAAACTGTGTTGCTGACCGATTGACCCATCTGGGAATCTCGAACCCCAACACCAATTTTTTTAAAGATCCCGAACTTCGTGTTCTCATCCGCAAGGATGCTTTAGGTTGGACTACCTCTAAGAGGTAGACTAATCTAACCGCTTTCCATTATTAAAAAAAAACAAAAAAAACATGCTATTTGTAGAATTTTTTGTAATATCGGTGACACTGGTAAAATACCCAATCTCGTTTTTATTTTTTAATATATTTTTATACTTTAGTGGTCTAGTGTAAATTTAGAAGTTGTTCCAACTGTTGCTTTTGCAGTAGTGATATCTGTGACTAAAGAGGGTGTTAGGCTCTCTACCTATGGTGAAATTGGAACTGCAAAATACAATAGTTGACAAGGTGTGTAACCCAATAATTTGTTCAGGCGTTCGACTTGGTGACTTTATATATAACAAATTATCTTCCTATCACAATTTATATTGTAGCCGGATGAAGCAATTATCATAGAGATGAACGAGCCTGTTGAAAGAGGACAATTTAATTCCTTGTAAAGTTAAAGGATGGCTAGCAGAGGAGGCGTACATGTGTCTCAAATTATAGAGAATCCGGTCAGAAAGGATATATTTGTGAAGATAAATAATGTATGGGATCCCCAAATCAATTATACATTTGGAATTGTCTTGAGCTGAATTTAAAAGAAAGAGAGCATTGAACAGTAAAGGTTTGTATGACAAGAGAGGGAGTACAACTAAACTCGGGTGTGAATACAACTAATCTGTGTGACTGCCTGCTAATTTGTGAGAACAATGTTGGTCTCCATGTTTTCCGAATAATGAATACTGTATGCGCACATCCTCAAGGTAATCAGCAAGCAGTAAGTAAGAAGTCGACTACTTAAGTGTATATTTTGGCAGGGTATCACTTGCTCCTCTTCTTTGCTTCACTGTACAAAATAACCCCAAACACTGTAAGACTGTAACCAAGCATCCCTGTCACTGATACCGGGTTTTTGAATATCAAAATTGAGATTACAACAGCAACGGCTCCTTTTGCATTTCCTAGAACCTGAAAGAGCAAACATATTATAGTTCAATATTCTTCAAACCATACATATCACATTACTGAGAAAATGATAAGAAAATGCAAGATCCTGAGAGGCAGGTGATATTGCATATAACATTATTCCCATGAGCAATCATAGAGAAGTAACATCGGAAATTTTTACGGCAACTAAATACTTGAATTTGCCTATTAAAGTATTAATGTAAGGAGGTAGTGCAAGTTCTTTCCATTAACTCTACAATCTTGCAGTGAATAGGCGGATGCTCTGCCTAGCACTCTATATAACTCCTACCAAAACTGAGATTCTTTATTGTATAACACAAATCGGATGGTGCAAAAGCATTACGTGTTTAGAAAGCATCTTGGTAATTCGAATTATTGCCGTAGAGGTGTTTCTTGCTTAAGTTACCCTAATTTAAGTCAACTGGTTAGCACCATGTTGATCCTGCTACATCTCAAAATGATATGGTCTAAGATTAATTTTTTTGTAGGTCTGCTAAGAAACCTAAATATTCAGGAACTTCCTCCACTTACTCATCCCCAAGCAAATACAACAACAAAAAAAGGAGTAAAAGGAATTACCTGAAGAGTCAAAGCACTCGTGTGTTTGGTGACCAAGAAGTTTGTCAAATTTACAAAGTAGGCTAGTGACGAATTAAAAAGGAGGTACCAAACAATCCTAATATCTTTCCTTGCAAGGCCTACAGTGATCCCGATCACATCTTTCTCCATTACCAGCACAGCAGGAACAAGGCAGACAACAGCAATTGGTGCCATGTACAATAGAAGATTCATAGAATTGAGTTTCTCCCTGAATTTTACAAACAATTATAGAGCAACAAATATATGAAAATGAAGTTTCGATCAAGGCAAGTTAAAATAATAATGAAAAAAAAAAGGAAATTCAAAGGGGTTTGCTGACCCTTCAGAAGACAATAAAATCCCTTGAAGTACTGTTTTCAGTGCTCTTGCAGCTGTAGCTCCAACACAAACTATGAAACCAAATAGGTGGAAACTGGGTTCTCCCTGCAGAAAATGCAAACACTTGAGAACCAAATTGACCCCATGGCCATTGTTTAATCAACTACTTCAACCAAATGAAACAATTCTACACTTGAAATATATAAAAGATACCAAAAGAGAGCAATGCCAGAACCAATCTTAACCTGGATTAAGATTTTAAAAAAACCTAAATTGTTTCTAAACAAGTATGTCACATAGTGACTTTAATGCAGTAAATTAACCTGCCATAAGATGTAATTAATAGCATAAGAATATTATGATAAATAAACTACATCCAGATTCAAACTCAAATTACATAACATTCAATTCCGGGATATTCATTGGGGAAATAAAAGATCTTATTGATAGAGAAATTTAAGAAAGATGTGCATACATACCCCACTGGCAATAATTACACCAGTAACAACAGGGATAAGGGTGATGTAAGTGAGCCATGCTTCTCTCTTGAAGGTCATGACGTATGCAAAAACAGCTGTGAAAAATGGTGTCGTAGCACCTATAGCCTGGTTAAATGACACCGGCAGGTAGCGGAGGGAGATGTTACCGCTAACCACCGACGCGCAGAAAACGACGCTGAGAGTTGCAATCTTAATAAACTGAACCCTGGATCGGATAACCTGGACAGGGACGACCTTCAACCACGAGATGGCAACGTAGCTGAAGAGGGAACATGCGGTCATATGGCACATTGTGAGGAAGATCGGGTACTTGAATCCATAATTGCTAAGAAGATACTTGTTCAACAGCAGAACGCCGATGTTGGACGAGTACCAGAAGCTGACGAGCCCAAACGTGAACAACTTTCCGGAGGATTTCATCGATTGGATGATGGTGAAGTAGAGGAAAAAATGTTTGGCGATATGTCTACGAATTAGGATCAGGCAATCGAATAGGGTGGGGATTCCGGGAAATGAAGATTGATTGATGGATTTGATCGGAGAGTTTTTGTAGATTAGGGTTTGAGCTTTGGAGGAGATGGAAAGGGATTTTATTACATTTACATCTTAAGAGAGAGGAAGGAGAAGAATGATGAGAGAGAAAATAAGGCGCCACCTTTGAGTGTTTAAGGAAGAATCATATTTCATATTCATACGGTTAGGCAGAAAATGCAGACTAGTTGACTCTCGAGAGTCTCGACCACGAGGAGAGAAACAAGCTGGAAACACTTATTTCATTATTTATTTCTTTTCTTTCTTTTTTTTCCTTATTTATTTAATTCAATTATTTTTTTCCAACATTTTTTGTAAAAAAGTTGAAATTGACGTTCACTCATATCAGGACTGATTTGTTTTTAAAAAAAATATATTTTAGAGCAGCTTTGCTATTTACTGCATTTCTTTAGCTCAATTATTGTTATTTTTTATTTTGTATGTTTTAAGATGACAATGGAAAATATATTTTACTCATAACAGTAATTTTATTTTTTTTATCACTAAGATATTTTTAATAGTACATAAGAATAATTGTGAAAAGTCTATGCTAAAAGTCGAAAACGGCAAGAATTTTCAAATAAATTTAAAAAACTCGTCCGATTTGAACAGTTGATAGTTGATATTACGGTACTGAATAATATTTAAAGAGTTTATGAATTTAAGAGGGTTGATAATTACATGACAAAATTTTAAATTGGTTATTTATATATCGTCTAAATATTTATATTTTAAAGTTCAAATCATTTTAAAACTCTAAGAATAGTATAGGTTAACGTTTTACATTTTTATAAAAAATAAATAAATTAGTGGACATGTAACGGTTTTCAATTTCGGGTAGGTGTTAAGCACCGGTCACTTGTCAGCACTACTGAAATGTGTTGTAATACCAAATTTAAGTACATCAAAATATCTTCAATTTTGATAGGAATCCATTATCAAAGAATCTAATAACTTATAAAACCAAATCCATCTCGTAGGAACCAACCATATTAAAATATTCGTATAAGCTTGTTTTAATAGTGTGGCATTAAATAACTAATTTTACTCTGTCCCCCCGACTAGTGGTAGTCAAAGTCAAACTCATCTCGAGTTCTTTTTTTTTTGCGTCCAAATAAATTAAAGTGAGAAGTATATTAGGGAGAGATCAACATAAAAAATAAAAATAAAAAATAAAAAGTACGACGGAAGTTTCAATTATGAAGTCAATATTAGTTACAAAAAAGATTAAATAACGCATGATTTGTCAAGTTGTAAAGATGAATAGGAGGAATAATGGTATGAGGCCATTGCTAAATTCATGCGCATCGACACCAATCACGAAAGTATCACGTATTCACATGGTAATACTTGGTGTAGAAATAAACGCAAGTTACTGAATCCAAGGTTTTGTGGGATGTATGAGTAGTGACTCCTAATCCATGTGACCTTCAATTGAGAAATTAAAATTTTGAATTAATATATGATAATCAAGCCTTTGATATCAGTGTTCATTGATCTAGAACCGGATCAAATCAAAGATCGGATTATTAAATTGGGAATTAGACATGATAAATCAAATCTAATCCAAAATTGATCGGACTCTAATTGCGACAAAAAATTTACCCAACTCACCCGGCCAATCTTGTTCTAGACCAACTTTTGAATGCCACTAGTTGATTTACCAGGTAACTCTAGCGCAAAAGGGGTATCAACAATTACCTTTGAGTCGATCCTTTAAACTAGACGTGTGTCTAAACATCGGATCAAAGTGATCATTCACCTTCGGCAAATTCATCAACAAATGATTCTCAAGTCCGGGACAAACTATCCACCAATAACAAACATAACCATGAGCAAAATACAACTCAGGTATCCAAAACATGAAATCTAGATCTCAAATCTATCTCCAACTCTGGATGGGAAGGCCTCATACATAAGTTGTAGACATGTGATTTGATCATCCAGACAAGGATGTCAATGGAAATTCTATTCCGGTCTAACACCAAAGCATTCCTAGGATGCCAAAGGTACTACTCCGTCGTAGAGAAAGCGTAAATGCGTGCTCTACTCGTCCAACCCCTTCCGGGTACAGTACGCCAGTACAGAGAAGCAAGCCAGAACCTCTACTCTGGCTGAGATATCAGTGGGCATCCGGAATCCTTGAAAATTTGTCTCCAGACCTCTCGTGCATATGTGCAACCGAAGATGAGGTGGTCATGGGACTCGCTCTCTCTTCCACACCAGTGGCATGTAGAATCAATATCAAGGAAGTGTAGTCTATCTCTAGCCGAGAGTCGCCCAAGGATCGCCATCTAGAGTATGAAGCAGTGCTTGGGCGTGTTGCCCGCATCCCATACTAGACGGTACCAATCAATTGTCTCTTTATGCTCTCTAATCATCTTGTATGCCTCTGTAACTCTGAACATGTCTCCATGGCAACAAGACTCGAGAATCTCCTCCAGTGTCGTCTCCTCGTCCACAAAAGAGGCTACCTCATCTTTAGCTCCAATAATCGCCTTCACCAAGGATGAGTCCCAACGATGGGCTACCCAAGACTCCGGCTCAATCATCTGTAGGTATCTGTGATGGATCCACCTCACCCAAATGTTGTTCCTCTTAGCATGAATGTGTCAGTAGGACTTGCACATAAATGCCGAGTTCCAAGACATAAGGTCGAGGAGTCACAATCTGCCCTCCCACCTGGGCATACAAACACGCGACCATGCAACTATGGGCCAACTCCAAAGGAATTGTCTCCATAACCCAATCAGTCTATCTAGAACAAGTGCGGGAAATGGCAAAAGGGACAACCAGAAGCTCTCCGTGCCTTGGAGTACTGACCTGATCAGCTCTAGTCGTCTTGCAAAAGAAAGGTGCCTCTTGTTCCACACACATATGTGCTTCCCAATCTTATCAAGAAGGAGAGAGTAATCTACTACACGTAAAACATGAGGTGTAATCGGGATCCCCAAATAACGGAATGGGAATACACCGGTAGAAAAACCAAATAATAGTGTCAACTCATTTGCCTCCGACTCAAAGACCGAGGCAAGATTGATGGAGGATTTGGGTAGAATGACCGCTAGACCTGACATCCTCTCAAACCGACGCGTGCACTCCAACAAGATATCCACTAATTGTATGTCCCCTCTACAAAAGAAAACTACATCATCCGCAAATATCAGGGGTGAAATCCTAAGATCCTCACAATGCTGGTGAAACCGAAACTCAGGCTTTGCAGTCTCCGTACGGATCATCTTGGACGGTAACTCTATGCAAATAGCAAACAACTGAGGTAACATCGGTTAACCCTGCCTCAACCCTCGACGACCCTGGAAGAAGCCATATAATATCTGGTTTACCTGGATGGAGTAGGACGCCGTGGTGACGCACTCTATCACCCAATCAATGAACCTGGTCGGGAAACTCAACTCGGTCATGGCGTAACGGAATTTTAAAATTTAAAACTCATACCTTTGTATTTATTATGTATTTTATTCCAAATGTTAGTCGTTTATTTGTCTATATATAATATAACATGATTTAACATATCATTCATAATAACTAAACAAAATTATCAGTTTTGGAATTTTAAAATTTTTAAACTCAACTCTGATTCTAAAAAGTACAATTTAAAGATTTTGAGAGATTAAGAGAAAGATGACATGAAGAAGAAGGTTTATGAAAAAAATATATTTTACTGATAAATTTATGATAAAGGTTGTTGCGACTTGGCGAGTTTTGATTTTAGTGAGGTCCAATTTTAGTGAGTTACGGACCGTCTGTCATACATAGCATATACATAATGCAAAAAGACCAATATATACAAAGAAGCACGCCACAACAAACGCACTAGATGACCCTTTAAAGTGTTGAATCTTCCCAAACAGATGGACATAACACATACCGACATACGTAATACAAAAAGATCAATATAGACAATGAGGCTCACGCCACAACAAACGCACTAGATGACCCCGTAAAGTGTTGAATCTTCCCAAACAGAGACTTTGCAGCCCCAAAATGTCGAATCCTATACACACCAGACGGAGCAGACTCGGGGATCCGCCACTCTATAGTAGCCAAGCTGGTCGGGCTTAGCTTAGCAGGCCTTCTCCACTTATAACGAAGACAGAAGTCGTCGTCGTCATATGCTGGGGCCCACATGTCAGTCCCTTGAAGCATCTCTACTAGAGCAAACGTTCCCTCTGTCATGAGATCGTTCCTAGGGCATGCTGTCCAGAATGTGGCTTCCACCATGTCGCCTCTCTTGAAAGTCGAGTTCTTAGGGACATCTGATCTGCAATCACCCATTTGGACACCCGCAGGAGCCATGTCCATCACTACTGGTGCCAGGAAGCTCAGTTGCTTGTCGAGGAGATCTGGAGGCTGAGGCCCTGGCTCGTTGACTTGCCCTTGGATAAGAGCAGTTGCCAGCTTCTTGAATTCCTGGATGTATGCGCTCAGTGTGTGGGGTCCGAACAGTGTGGACGCACCCTGCACAAGGTGATAATTACCAACAAGATAAACTCACTTGCATGTATGACCTCAAAGGTAGTATAAAATTCCTGGAGGTTTACATGTTTATGGTGTTTAACGCCATTCACTTGGTAAATTGATATAAGTTAAAGATTAAGTGTGATAGAGACTAGTTTAAAAGCCTTAATAAGTTTTCAAGTCTACAATGTAACTTATATGCTGAAAAGGCAAATTTAAGGTATCTGCAGTTGAGTGAACTAAGACTAGGTTATCTAGATGATCTATTTTTGAGTCATCTAACCAGTAAAGATGGCTAACCATTTTAGCATTTAAGGACTTGAGATGTCAGTCTGTTATTTGTGAAAGATCTCAATCCACCTCAGTAATACAGCTTTTTTAGCAGTTAAAAGGCATGTATAACATTGTTGACAATTTTGACCTATTTGATACCAAATTAAACGGCAAAAATAACATACTTATTTTACCTCATATCTTTGAATCTGGTACTCCTCAAAGGTGGTCACATACTGAGAGTACGAATTTGTCAACCCTGCTATGACTACATGGAGACCGGGATCAAAATCTGCACCTTTGGCACCGGCAAGAAGAGTCTTGACAGTATCTCGTAGTCGTCTACCAGCCATTGTTGTGAACTCTGGCAGAACATAAGCTGGGATGTTAGCTAATGGATGTATAGCAAGAACATGAACTTCTTTGATGATAAGTATTTTCCAAACAGGAAAAAAAAACATGATCATAAGTTAAAACTGATACACAAAAGTTTCACCTGAGGGGACACTGAGAATAACAAGCTGTCCCACCTGAAGAATCTGAACTGGAAGAATCGAAGGCTGCAAATGTGTACATCGGATGAGGCAATAGAACCAGATAAAACATTTACAAAAAGATAAAAGTTCTATTGCCAATAAAGGTGTCCACCAAATTGGACAAGATATTGTTCAGAGTAAATGGAGAGATTCCAGCTTCATGGATATTAATTAGAAAAACCACCAGACAAACAGGCTCACAGAGTAGCAATTTGAAAATTAAGATTGCACGATGCATCAACTGGTGCAAAAACAAACAAATTAGTGTATCCTTGGCTTATTTTAAAAGTCTTTTGTGTCCCAAAATGAAAAGGAGAAAAAGATTATTCACAAAAGACAATGCAGGAGCACACATTGGATAAATGTTACAGGATATGGCCGGCCCAGAACCGCCTACTGAAAATCTAGCTTTCTTATATTGTAACTATTAAGTACAATAGGTCAACTCTACAGGCTTTCGTTAGTATCTGCTACGCAAAAACTCTGGCCAGGTGCAAGTTTTAAACACACTTTTCAAAAAATGCACCAAAAAATTATTTTCAAATCCCTGCACTCAGGCTTTGTTCCAGATATCAACCTAGATTTTTTGCAATAATACCCAGAACTAATATATGAACTAAGTAACTTACCGCCCAATCATATGGCTCCTTCATTTCACCAGTATCAAGTAGGATAGGCTTGGGACTGTGGCAATCAACTTGCTCTTTACCTGGGGTCTTTAATACATTACGCACAACCCTCCAGAAAGGATTTCCCTAGAAACAATGGAAAATATAGGAATATAAAACATAGTTAAATATCAGCAGGATGGGGACCTATGTACATATGAAGTTATTACCTTGTCATCTCCTTGTTTAAAATCAAAAGCTCCAGGTCCATCGGTGGTGCCTGCAGCAAATGCAAAGCCCATAGCAGCAGGACATGTTTTAACTGTTTCACCGCTTCCTGGAACTGTAACCTCGAGGTTGGAGAAGTCGACATAAGCATGACGGTAATCAATTTTCCCCTTAATTTGTTCAGATGCTGTATTGAAAAGCTCTACAGCTTTCTTAAATTGCCTCTGTCCAATAATACGCGTACTCTCAAACTCATCCGGATAACTAGGAGAAAGAGAAGAAATTTAATGAATACTCCATGTAACCATTACAAGAGAAATTGATTTCACAAACATGCAAAGAAATACATACCCTGGCCCTCGCCCATAGCATAGCTCATTCTTCCCACCACATGTACTGTGGTTAAAGTCACACGGAAGACCAGTATCAATGCAAAAGGCACCAAGAACATTTGGGCTAACATCACCACAGTTTGTCTGACAAAAAGCAGATATGAATCTAGGCTTCTCAGACTGCAGAAGAACACTTCTTACACGCCTAGACGTACTAGATGACCTGGCCACTCTTTTACCAGAAACAGCTCCAAAGGAGGCGGCAAGCTCTAGTAACTCATGATCTGCATTTTGGGATTAATGATTAGCATAACAACTACACCATTCATATTTTTGAAGCGAAAAGGGTACAGTTTCAAACTGTATGTATTTGAATGCCCTGCCCACCCATCCTAAACCATCGTATATAAATTTTGGGAAAATCCGAGTGGTACCCTATATTCTGGGAAAATGCAATTAGTGTTCCAAAAAAATTTCAAAATCCTAATGGTGGTGGTGTTTTTCAGCTAAATTTAATTAGTGCCGCAATTGGGTAAATCCGAGTGGTGCTCCTATGGTTTTTAGTTTTTCCATCTTGTGTCCTTCCCTTTCTAAAATCAAGAAACTCGTTAACTCTCTTCTTTTTTGAAAAAAATAAATAAATTATTGATTCTTAATCAAAGCTACAGTGACAAAGTCCATAACAATGCTCATTCTCTAGTGTTCCTAAGTGACCCTCTTTTTTGGTGTTCCTTGACGATTGTGGAGAAGACAAGTCTACAGCGGCCCGCCTTGGAGGGACCTATTTGCTCTGGTCCAAGCTGTTGGCATGTAATGTGGGCCTTTCTTCAAGACGCCATTGAGGAATTGAACAATCACATCAAAGCAAACCGTTGTGAACTCTACTTTTCCTCCGCTGTCAAGGAACACGATAGAGATCTTGTGCAGGAACACCAAATTATGAGCATTGTTTTGTACTCTTTAATTGCTATATTGGTTACTAGTTGGGAAGCAGCAAAAGGGAAAAGGGTAAAAAACTATAGGGGCAACACTCAGATATTAATAAAATTTGGGAAAATTTTGGATTTGATCAAAATTCAGGACACTACTTAGATCTTAAAAAATTATTAGGGCACTGCTCAGTTTTTGGGAGAATATTTTATGCTATTTTTGTTCAGCAAAGTTAACTGAACGTTTGTAAATTTCTTTCAAAATTACGAATTTCAGCTAAACAAAGTTCAAGAATCCGTTAACTTTTTTCCAAAAACCAGGGAATATAGATGACCGCGAAAAGATTCAAAGGCCCATTTGTAAGTTCTTCAAAGTTGAAGGAACCTTTTTGGTAAAAATGACTGAGGGTGTTTCGGTCAAAATAGCATAAAATATTCTCCCAAAAATTATTGATGGCTCAAATTAGTGAATTACATTTTATAAGGTGGTTTATTTAAAAAGATATTATGAAAGGTGGTTTGTTAAAAAAAATTGAATTTGGTGAATTTTAATGAAAAAAAGCTACAGATAAAATAAATGGATAGGAATGATACTTTGATTGGAAACATAGTCAACACTTACGCTTTGCTTGATGGTTAGGAATAATATTTGAAATTCGCCTTGGAATCTCATCCAACTCAGATTCTGATGAATATACACCACTTTCACCATTTTGTGAATCAAACCAATCTTCCATAAACCGTGCAGCAGCACCCTTGTTATCTCCGCTTATCAGGGAATTTGTGCGGCTCATAGAAGTTCCATGAGTAGCAAACCAGTTAAAGCTCCCAACTGGACCCCATTCATCATCTACAAACTTTAGCAAAGTCATATCTTTATCAACATCATACTTGTATCTGTTCCGTTCTTCTGCAGTATTATTCAAGTAGGCACTAGGACTGCGGTTAACACCAGCATCTAGAATCTCTCCTGCAAAACATCAACACATGTGAGAAAGATATAACTGACAATGAGAAGAAAAGAAGAATTTTCTGAACCAAAGATTAATGAAACATGTGGTTCAAAAGATCAAAGACTGGGTGCAATTCAATAACTATTTGTTACAGTAAAGCTCTTTCTATAAATGAAGTTTAGCTGATGACAGTGTCAATGAAGTAGCTTTTCCTTGTTATCGCTGAAAGGGGTAAAATCATTCAATGAAACAATATTTGCTATTTTTATGCATCAATAATGACCACAGAAATGACCTGATAAGAAGGTGACAACAATTGCTACAATTCTAATGAGGCTCACAGGTGACAGGACAAATTCTTGGACCAATAATTTTCCTGATTTACAATGTTTATGTCAACAGAAAAACATTTAACACTACGGTTGGTGCTAAAACAATCGGGTGTGAAGATTCCTGGTGTAAAGATAGATTGTTGGCAGTCACATTTACCTAAAGACGTACTAATCTGGAAAAAACCTAGATAATCACCTTTGTTTACATATATTGATCCGGGCCTCAGATTGTTGTGGGCTCTTATGATGCTTTGCTCAATTCCATCAACTAGGGCATCAAAAGACTGGCGTACAAATCCAAGAGAAGTAACAATGTACACAACATACTGCAGATAACCCCCAGGACCAGCATGTGTATGAATACCACTTATTGCAACATTTTGTTCAGTATACAAATCTCCGTACCTGCCAGCAGAGTCTACTATTTCAGATTTCACAGCAAAAAAAGGTCCAAGAAGAATTGATTCATCAGTAATTAACATGCAGGAACAAGCTTGCCTAATGCTACATCAATAGATGCAACCATCATAGTCAGTTCCGCAAAGATAATAAGCACACAATGAATATTGAGGAGAAAGTTATTTGGACAATTGGACCATTCTTAAGAAACCCAAGTCTATCCCATTTGAATCAGTTTTAGGCTACATAGGATAACGTGCATGCTCCAAATTCAAACCACTTCTCTAGAACTAAATATTCACGGGCCGTTTCTCCACAAAACAAGCCAGTAAATTGTCATGTCTGGCAATTCAGCACAGAAAGTAGGTAACCATTTAATCTCGCAATATTATACAAAAATTGATGAAAACAGGCAACAAATTTTCAGGAGCTAAAGTACAATATAATGAAAAATGAGATGGATTATATATGAAACAGAAATAAGAGTATAGAATCAACTAAATAAACAGGTTTAGTCAAAATCGGTCAAACGAATCCAATCTGGATCCCATTTTCATTTTGTGACCACTAGAATGACCCTAGTTGAGATAATTGATAGACCCTTAACGTTTCTGAGAAATTATATCGCAGTATAAAGTTCAGAACGGGAATTACCTATCTTTCAGCCTCTCCAGAACCTTAATCATCACGATTTGAGAAGCCATACAAGCATCAAGGTTGACAAAAAGCACCCGCTTACCCTGCGGCTCAGCCACTATGAAAGCACGAGATCGTAGCCTTAAATGAACCCCCGACGCAATCTGTTCCATGTCTGCATACCCCATCATGTTAACATCCGCAGCTGGACCTGTAATATCATAGCTCCCAAGCCCTATCAAGTAATTGGAATCTGAAACAGCCACATCCGTACTCAACATTAACAAAAATACCCAAACGGGTATCCATCCCCATAGCGAAACACCTCTAACTCGTGCGCCGAACAACTCCATCGCAACAATCTTCAGCAGAGCTTGTTTAGTCAGATTTTTCTCATTTGAAGAAAGAAATAAGCGCCAGCTCCCTAGTAAATACAATAACAAATTAATTACTCAAGGAGTTAGAGGAAATAAGTCATAAGAGCCGATCGAGTTAAATTAGAAATAAATCCCTTACCTAAATTCAAAATCGATCACTTTCCAACTCTTCAGTAAACCTAATTTCACGCTTAAGGAATACCGATTATAAAGAGAGAATCTTGAAGGTTACAGAGAAGCCAAAGGCGATGTGTCAGCGGCGAATTTCATCGACATGGCTTATATCTTGCGAAAATGAACGGGAGCGGTGACTTTGAGCGGAAGACTAGTAGTTTAAAGTGGGGCCCAGTCCAAGCATTTTAAAGCTTCAAGCTCCGTTTTTGCTGATGGTTTTCTTCCATTCTCTTCTCAGCGGGTAGGGTTATCTGACTACACACGGATGTTGCGACAATGTCTGACTAATTGTCGGAGTATATTCCGGTGACGTATCCGAAGATAACGGGTTCAGCAGGAGTTTGACGTTCGGGTGGAAATAACATTAGGGGGTTCTGTTTACAAAGAAAGGCCGTATAGACGCGAGGAGTCGTACAATCGACCCTTACTGCCTAGCCTGTTAAATATATCCATCCAAATTGAAAAAATTTACTAATTTCCACCAAGAGGATGACATTTGAGATATGATACATGGACACGAATGCGAAAAACGAACACGAAAACGAAGAAATGAAAATTAATATATCATTTTATAGATATTGAAATGTAGAATTTATATATATATATATAAAAAACTCAATGGTATATGAATAAATAAAAATATTAATATGAAAACAAAATAATTAAAACAAAAGCTTAAAATCAAACATTTTCAATCTTATAAAACATAGAAATAAGCATAGTTAGTATTACAATATCAAATAAACATACTTAATTTTAAAATTTAAGAACGAACCATCTATTTCGCAAATCAACACAATTGAACAACATAATTAACCAAGGAAAACAATAATAAATTTGTAAATAAAAAAAGTAAAAGAATTTAGAATAACACACTCAACATTCAACAAAGAAAGATTACTCGATAAATTAGTAATTACAGGTTCAAAATCAATTTATGAAATCATAAGAAGAATGGAGAGAAGAGTCGACCCACGGAACAACAATATTTTAACATTGAAATCGAAGAAGAAGATCGGTGTCCTGCTTCCGGCAACCACAATCTCGTAGATGGCCGTATGGGGATAGGTTTAGTCGGGAAAAAATGGGAGAGAATAAGAAATATTACGCTAAATCAATTTTCTTCAATTTTTTAAAAAAATTGTTTTTAGCATTAAAAATAGGAAAACTTTCCGTCAACTATGTTTTGACTGGACACAATATGTGTCCACGTTATGTACAAGACGTGTCCTACATCTGAAACGTGTCTTGACCATGTCGTACCATATTTAACCATGTTCAAGCCATATCTCCGTGTCCGACACGACAGGACACGCCTCCTTCTAAAAGTGTCGGTAAATTATAGCATTTAAGTATTTGACATGTGTAGGGGATCTCTCAATTGAGGTCATATAATATAATGTAGCCATAATATAGCACGGTTATTACAAACAGTTTTCCAAATTTATGCACTAAAGAATAATTTAAGAATTTTTATTAGATACATAGCACAAAAATTAATTTCATAAAATCATTCAACATCGAGCAAAATAACTAAGGGTATATTTGTACTACAATTTTTGAGTAGTTGATATTATTTTGTTGTACGAACAATGCCTAAATCTAAGAAATTTCTTTTAAATTAGAATTTTATTGTTTATAAACATGACTTTTAATCTACATATGAATAAAGCTAAATAAAACTGTACCTTAAATTCTAATCATAATATATTATGGAAACAATATTAAAAAAAATAACGTGTATCCGAGAAGTTAGAATGGGAGTCTGACCATACTCTACTTTGTCTACTACAATAATAACATGAGAATTTCGTGACCCCGTTTGATTGCGTGAAATTTAAATAATAAAAAAAATTCCGTTGTTAAAGTGTGTGGATGAAGCAACAGTAGAGTGATCAGCAATATGTAAGACCAAAATAGAAAAGGGTTTTGACGAAAGACCCACGAAAATAAGTGGTTTTTGTCTTATTTCTTTCTTAAGTGTGAACGGTTTTTTTTTTTATGTTTCACTATCACACAATTTCATTGTTGCGTTACGTGAAGGATAATTACATTTTTAATTATATATTTTGGGTTGTAAATTATAAATTGTATTTTATAACATTACTAGTGTTGTAGTGTGCAATACCCGTACCTTGTGTGTGGGCGATTTTAATTATTTTTTATGTTTATTTATCAAATAATTACAATTAACGCATCAAATATTATAATAATAGTTTATTTATTTTAGTCCGAACCTTGTGCGTAATTGAATTTTAATAATTTTTTAACACTTGTAAGTTATAATGTATAGCCGAAGAGAAAATAAACGAATAATAGCGAAATAGATTGACAATTGGAAGAAAAAAAAAGAAAAAAAAAGAATGATAGTGACATTGATGTATTTGGTGAAAAATGATTGATAGCCGAAAAGAAGATAAAGAATTATAGCAAAAAAAACGAATAATAACAAAAGAATAACAACGTAGAGAATAACACGAAAAAGATACGACGAAACAACCTAGAGATATCTTCAAATCCTCGGAACCTGAAAAAGATGAAGAAATATGATCAATATAGGAAAACAGAAATTGAATATACGGAAGACGATGATTATCATCAACTAACGTATAAGAAAAGTCGGTAGATATTATTGATTTAGTAGATTTCGATATTTCAAAATTAAAATTTAGATATTGTTTTGACGTACCGGAGAAGTTTAGATGGATGTTTTAGGTAAAAGGACTTTATGGTTTAATTAATGATTTAGTAGCCATTGTTTTAACATACCGAAAAAGTTTAGGTAAATGTTTTAGTTAAAAATATTTTATGCTTTAATTAATAATTTAGTAGATATTGTTTGGAAAAGTTTTAGACAGATGTTTTAATTAAAATGATTTTATGATTTAATTAATAATTTAGTAAAAATAGTTATTATGAGAAAAATTATGAGAGTGTCATGGCAGCATTTTGCCGCCTGTTTTAATAAGGTATATAGATATATTATTATGTTATAAAATATAAATAATATTAATTTATATATATATTTACTATTTTTTCAAAATATTTTCTTGAAAATAATGTTAATTATATATAGAGAGGTTCTTACTTTATCTTTTATATATATATATATATATATATATATATATATATATATATATATATATATATATATATATATATATATATATATATATTATTTTTCCAAAATATCACACAATTTCACATATGCAACTATGTATTATGATGGCAAGAAAGGTTGTATGGGGCATTTTTGGACATCTTTGGTTGTGTATGGAAGCTTCGGTTGTCCCCAAGGTAAATTGTCTTTGCTTGGCGTTTTTGCTCGCTAGCGGTCAAGGCCATCTTGAAACAAAAGTGAGTGATTGAAGACGATTTCTACACGAGATACACCGTAAATGTGGAATATACTCTATGTTAGAGCCTAATGTCCGCATGATGTTGTGATACGGGACTAACGGGAGGGGTTTGATATTCACCGCAAAGCAGCCGAGTTTATTAATAGCCGTCCACGTGAATTGTTGTAGGGTTTGGTAGGAAAGTCTAGTGTGGTCTGGACTTGTAAAAATAAAGAACGGCGATAGATCTTCAGTGGTGGAACCAGAAAATTCTCGAAGGGGACACAAAAAAATTTCGTATAAGACATTTTGCATATTAATTTGCATATTATATTAAAAATTAAACACTAAAAGCTATAAATTAAATAAAAATTTATAGTAAAGTTTTCTTTGAATTAGAGTTTTTCATTGTATATATTTTTTTATTTACATGATAGTTAAATTAATTTATATATTTAATTTGTTTTTATAAATAAATTTTCAAAGAAATTAGATAGTGGTTGATGAATTATGAGATAAATGGGTTATAAATGCGATCTTTTTTTGTGGGTATTAAGTGTGTAGGCTAATTTTATTCTTGGTACAAACTAGGTATAAATTGGTTTTACTTTTTTTTTAAAAAAAAAGGTTTTTTAATTTTTTTTAACCTTTTTCGCTCTCACCTCTCACCTCTCAGGCGATTTTTGGCGATTCGTTTCTCTCGCTCGTCTCCTCTCTTCGTCGCCGATTTCTTCATCTTCGTTGCTTCTCTTCATTGGACCATGCCCTTGTTTCTCCTCTATATGTGGTTTGCTGATTAGAAGATGGGAGTGAGAGAAGGCGAATCTTCTATGCCCCTTCTCAAACTCTTTTAGGGTTTCGGTCATAGAAATCGTGTCGGACCATGCCCTTGTTTCTCGTCTCTGCCTGCGATTTGCTTAATCGAGAAGATGGGAGTCGGAGAAGGCGAGTCAGGGAAGGCGGATGCTCTCCCCTTCCAGTACTTCTTCAAGTCGCAGGTATGCAATTGCTCAAAGTAGACATGCGAAATCAGTTCTTGAGGTGTTAGTGCTTACTGAATAAGGGATTAGTCATAAATTGCCCAACAAGAGCCTATATGTGCTTCGATTAGTGAGTTGACTGTCGGTTTTCTTCCTATGCATCAGGTACATGGACATACAACATCTGGTTGATGTTACAGAAATCTTTAATCACCTAAACTGGGAGAAGAAAAAACGACTCTTTAAAATCGGCTATCTTGTCATCCTCCTCTTCTTCTCATTATTCTGGTATAATACTTGAATATCTACTACAGCTTCCAGAAAAAGAAAAAAAAAAAAGCATTTACTTGTGCAATTGGTTGAAATATAAACCCTTGTAATATCATCTTCTGAGTCCATTGTTCTTGCTGCAGGTTGATCTTGAGTGTACTAAAATTAGGATTGATGAATTAATGGGGCCTCATTTTGGCCTGCTGTATTGATGGAAATGGTTATTTTGGTGTGGAATTTTGTTTTAGTGTTGCTAAAGACCTCGACATTGATCTGTTCTCCAAATATGTTATGACTGTTGTTTAAAATGGGTATGAGTTACCAGATTCCAAGGACATAGAGAATGGTTGGTAAGTTCTCTTCATAAAGCAATTGAAATTGAGTATCAAGTTATCAACTGTCATATTTCTAATGCTTCTACGTCATTTAATCACATTGAAATTGAATAGTTTATGGATGTTTATTGAATTGATTTGAAACCTTCTTGTTTAGACATCCAAACTTTCAAGTCAATACTGAACAGGCCAGTTCTCAGCTAAAACAATGTCAAGATGACAAATTAACAGTATCCATCTTAGATTTTGTATTTTACAGGGAAAGCAAGCTTGATTATAATAGGTGGCCTTCTGGCTGGTGCAGTTGTTGGGTCAGCAGTGGAGAACTGGCTTCAGGTAGATATTGTCCCATTCCTTGGTTTGCACTCTCCTACTGCGGTGGCCAGTGAATTCATAATAGTTTCGCAGTTCTTGTTATCCTTGTATCTTAGATAGAATTTGAATCATCTGCAACTAGAAAATGACAAGTATCTCAAACTTACACTTGTAGTTAACCTACCTATAAATATAATATACTGAATACTCTCTGCTTTTTGTACAGTCATTTGAGCGCCCTTTGTTATTAGCACTAGTGGTACACTTGTTTCATTCATGAATTAGTACGTCAAATCATTTGATTTGATTTGTAATGGTTTCTAAACAATAATTTTTCAGAAGGTTATCATTATGAATGCAGGAAATATGGAAAGAGCTCATCGAATTCAAAAGAATTGTAAAAGTTAATGTTCAAAAGGGCAATGAAGATTTTGATATCTCTGTATTAATTTTTATGAAAAGAAACTTTTAGGACATTGAGCACGTGAACATCTAGTCGGGGGGTGATGAAGGGCAATACAATTTGGATATACATCCTCTCATCCATTGCCTGCTAACTCAAGCTCGCCCGAACTGATCGAAACAGAAGTCTGTAAAACGTGAATTTCTATACAGAGAAGAACAAAACAAGCAGCCCCCGGCTATTACACTCAGTCGAAGCTTGGCCAGCGGCTACATCTCCCTCACAAGTAGTCTTCTAACGCCACGTTTGGTTCTGTGCTGCTAACAGACAGTGTATTGTCTTCTAGATCAAGAAACGCGACATTTAAATGGGACTGTATATCTTTAGGAGAAGTTTCACCATCCAAGCCATCAAAATCTGAGCTAGTTGAGCTTGCTTGCTCCCTTGCCCACTTTGTTACTTCTGGATCACCTTGGAGAAGCTTTAGAACCTGGCAGATTATTGTACAGCAAGTTTATCAATCAGATTAAACCATGATTTTTCATATTTAGTACATGAGCAAATTGGATAAATACTTACAGCGCTGATTCTAGGTCGATATAGAGGTGCCCTTTTTACACAAAGGGTAGCAGCCAAAGCCATTCTATAGTTTTTAATACATGAGCAAAGTTTTGGGGGCCAGATATTTCCATTGCATGTAAGATGTGTTATTCACTAACAGTATCATGCTTGTCTTAATAGGTCAACGTGAACCTCTAGAACGTTGGGTATTAAAATCGGGTAACAACGAAGTTGTGTTATCGAAGTGAAGTTGGATTTAGAATGTTGGATATTAAAATCGGGTAACAACGAAGTTAGATAACCGAAGTGAAGTTGGATATAGA
Organism: Fagopyrum tataricum; assembly: GCA_002319775.1. Taxonomy (NCBI): domain Eukaryota; kingdom Viridiplantae; phylum Streptophyta; class Magnoliopsida; order Caryophyllales; family Polygonaceae; genus Fagopyrum; species Fagopyrum tataricum. Next base: position 10,255,414 of record CM008279.1, on the reverse strand, counting down.
ACGTTGATATTAAAATCGGGTAACAACGAAGTTGGGTAACCGAAGTGAAGTTGGATATAGAACGCTGAGTATTAAAATCGGGTAACAACGAAGTTGGGTAACCGAAGTGAAGTTGGATATAGAACGTTGGGTATTAAAATCGGGTAACAACGAAGTTGGGTAACATAAGTGAATTTGGATGTAGAACGTTGGGTATTAAAATCGGGTAACAACGAAGTTGGGTAACATAAGTGAATTTGGATGTAGAACGTTGGATATTAAAATCGGGTAACATCGAAGTTGGGTAACATAAGTGAATTTGGATGTAGAAAGTTGGGTATTAAAATCGGGTAACAACGAAGTTGGGTAACATAAGTGAATTTGGATGTAGAACGTTGAGTATTAAAATCGGGTAACAACGAAGTTGGGTAACATAAGTGAATTTGGAGTTGGGTAACATAAGTGAATTTGGATGTAGAACGTTGGTATTAAAATCGGGTAACAACGAAGTTGGGTAACATAAGTGAATTTGGATGAAGAACGTTGGGTATTAAAATCGGGTAACAACGACATTGGGTAACATAAGTGAATTTGGATGTAGAACGTTGGGTATTAAAATCGGGTAACAACGAAGTTGGGTAACATAAGTGAATTTGGGTAACAAGGTTGGGTAACAAGGTTGGGTAATAGGGTTGGGTAATAGGATTGGGTAACAGAGTTGGGTAACAGAGTATAACGTTGGGTCCCTCCACAAATAGAAAGTCTTTCACAAATAGAAAGTGCATAGTTAGTGTTTCTATAAAATTTTGCCTACACACTTTGTTTCCTTGATAAAAAAAAATACACCCTTACCATTCTCACCCATGAATTATTGTATTGATTACATTAGATTAACTAAAAGTTAATTTAAAAAATATACCATTCAAATATAAGATTTATTTTGTATATTAATCTTAAAGTTGTATTTTATAAATAAATTGTTAAATAAAATTAATTAATGACTAATATAATAATATATTAAAAATTATATTGAGTTGATTGTATTAATTAAGAGTTAATATTAAAAACAAAAAGAACATGTTTCTTGTTCACAAGACTCAAAACCCTAAACTTTAGGCCTCTCCTTCCCACCCTCTACCAAATGAGCTAGCAGAGGAGTATGAATTATATCCACCTAAGTAGAAATAATCCCGTTGGAAGCAGGGGTATAATCCCCTCCTGATCCCCTTGTCTCCGTCCCTAGATCCTCTAGTATACCGGTTATGAGAAACGAAATTTTTTTCGATGATGCCCGACTTGCAATGAGCATGTCATGCTTTGATGACGAGTAATGATATAATTATATTTTGTAGCATGTGTGAGGATTGTTAATATAATGGATTATGAAATGTTGTGATGATCGGTATGAGATCAAATGTACTTGTTAATTGTTATATGATTGGTGACATGCTATTTTTTTTTTTATTTGATACAAGGTAAGCAGAATAGGAGGGTCAACTTCTAGACACCAACCGACCTATAGCATCCTTACGGATGAGTACTACCACATCATCTGGAAGATCTTCATGTTCATCAGTAGCAGAAAGTCCGTGTTTTGCAAGCTTGTCCGCTACCGTGTTGATTTCCCTGAAGATGTGAGTGGTGCTTGCATGGAAGAAGCCTGAGATGCTGGTGGAAATATCTGAAATGATCATATCTGTCTCCCACGGAGCTTTCCATCTATGGTTGATCGAATTGATCAGCATCAGGTTGTCACCTTCAATCTCAATGACCGTGAATCCTAACTGTTTGGCCTTTTGTAGGCCTTCCCGCAGAGCAAAAGCTTCTGCCTCTAGAACAGATTCTGCATTACATTTTCCCTTTCCGTGCGCCAAATGAAGGTCGAGGTTATCCCAAATGATAAAGCCAAAGGCAAATTGATTATTGTTGTTCGAAGCTGCATCAAAGTTGATCTTAACAAAGTTTACTTTTGATTTTTGCCAACTGATATTCTTAGTCTTCCTTCTTTGTTTTTTGCTTATTTTGCTCTTCATTGATTGTATAATGTTTTCTTGTCATAATCAGAGGTTTTAAGAATTTCGAATACTTGTCTATATCAACACGATCGAAGATTATGCATGTCTACCGATCGGAGAAAACTTTGGATCGTCAATAGATGTTGAAATTGTTAAATAATGTGCTTTATAATTATTAAAGGAATGCAATGTGAATATGAATGGTGATGTGTGTCACAATCATTACTCATGAGTGAACACAATGATCAGAGACTTTGTCCGAATCGCAAACAATGAAAGTTTAATGTTTTGAAAATATTTAGTTTGATCAAGTAGAATTTATCATACTGCATGATAAAATGAGTTAGTTTACTAAAGTAATGCGATACGTGAGATGTTGTATTACTTGAGATATGTAACGTAACACCCCAAATTCTAATAATTCGGGATGTCACCGGTTAGGAACTCACAGTGGATTTCCGCTTATTTGAGATCAATGAATCAATGATATACGGACTTTACAACAAGACACAAATATTAAATCAAAATATCATTTCTCCTAAAAAGAAAATACTTCTAATCCCTAATTACCGGTACGGTAACCCAGATGACCACCCCACTCTCAATTACTCGGTAGACACCTAACATGCAAAGTCTATCAATATGGTATAAACTGTTAGCTAACAATTCTAATAATAAGATGAACTAGAGGCACAAACACATATAAGAAAAACGGTAAACACATTAGCATGCGTAGTCAATGTCCTGGTTATTATCTTTCAATTAAGTGATTCCAATCTAATCAGTTCAACTTTTCAAAGTGGCACGAAGATCCTCCAACCTTCGCCCCCATCCCCGTAAACCAACATGACTGGTTTCAATGCATTTCCCGTATACTCTGTTGGACTGGTTGCGGGGAGCCTTCCAATCGCATTCAGCGCTGGACAGTGATGTCACGACCCGTTATCATACACTTGGGCCTCTCCAATAATAAAGGTGTAGTGGTCTAGGCAAATTTTAATTATTAAACACTCAATACACACACTACCTCAACACACGCTTAATATTATTACTGAAAGCTAAGTGATAACATGGTTTATTGTCCTAGTTTAGGCATGCATTTAGTTAGATTTTCCCATTCCGCATCCATGACCTTAGTTTGTGTCATTTATACTTGTTTAGTTCTATTTTGCAAGAATAGATGTATACACATGCTATTTGTGTCTTTGTAGGTGATTTGGCGCATTTAGGAGCTTAAACGACGCATATGAGGATCAAGCCTCAGAGTGGATGCATTGGAGCGATCACACGTGCGAAGGAAAGAGCGAGGAATCGAGCCAAAGACATGAAGAAGACTTTGTAGCCATCTTGGATCACTATCTCGGTCGACATCAATTTTATTCTTTTAATTCAGGGCGAGATCCACTATGTCAAGAGCAATCTCGGCCCGAGATCCCAGCAAGGTCGACCGAGATTTCCCTGACACTGAAGAAATCGAAGAACAGAGTATAAAATCTCAGGCCCAATATTGCCTAAATATCGGCCCGAGATTGGTACCAAAGGTTTCTTCTTTGAGCGTTGAATTTTATTTTCGGACATTTTTCTTCAGCCCATGCCTTTTGGTAGGTGTTTGGGTATAAAAGGAAAGTCCGATTATTTTCCAAAGGAGTCCAAAGATCGGAGTTCGTTTTAGTTCAAGAGTTAGATTGGTGTCCAATTAGAGAGAATTGGAAACCTAGAGTCGTCTTCTACCTTGTTCCTTCTTCTAATTCATCTTCTTGACATTTTCATAGCTTTAGAGTTAAAGATTGAAACTTTGCTGTCAAATATTGTTCGGATACAATTTGTGATCGAGATTTATTTCGTTTGCTGGATTTCAAGTTTTTAAAGCTGAGTTCGTTTCTTTTCCCTCATTTGCATTTCCATTTTATGAATTGTTTGTTTTTCTTCAATTTGATTTCATATTTTGATGTGATGATTGTTTGCTAGAACCTTTGTAATTCTAAGGTGGATATAGATTTGTTTATGGCTTGGACTATGATGGATTAGGTTGTATGAAAGTTGTGGTTTAAATAGCTTGAAACCCTAATGGTTGATTTGGAATGAATCTAGATTAGAACCTTCTAAGCTATCAACCTGAGTTAGAATTGAGACTTATCCAGTGATATTCCTCCTTGGATACAAAAGTAGATTAACCATAGGTAATAGAGGTGAAAACCTCCATTGAATTGAATGTGTCAGATTACTACCTGAGTTAGGTAATTTCCGAGACTTACCCGGTAAGGGGTTACTTAGTCCTTAGATAGAGAATCTGGTTTGTAATGAATTTCCATCCTAGATACCTTGAGACTTACCCGGTGATAGGTAGTTAGGATTGAAATTATATGATCTTGAGACTTACCCGATAATAGATTATCACTGAAGAAACGTTCATCCTTGTAGCTTTTCTGTCAACGCTTTATGAGTTATCCCGAGTCCAGTTGTCATTAACAATGATCTTGAACCATTGAAATCCATTCTTCCATATTATTTGATTATCTTTTGTTTGTTAGTTTTATTAAATTGTTTTTGATTGAAATTGATATTCAATTAAGAACACAACAAAAACCCCTCAAAAAATATGAATCTTCTAACCCTAACTTCTTCCTTCTATTTCGGAGTTTAGATTATACTATCTCTGATCATTACTTGCAAATTAATCCGCCTACGTCCTTGTGTTTGACCTTGGAATACTTACTCTACTTCGTACGATCATACACTGTGGATTCGCTACTAATTAGGCATTTATTACAAGTATAAATTTTAAAACTATACATATCTCGTATTGTGAGTTTACGAATCTTTATCATTATTGATACAGATTTATAAGGTCAAAATTCCAGCGAACACTACCCTCCATAAGTACCGAAAAGGTCACCGAAGAAACACACCTCATAATCAGCTCAATCCATCTTTTCCCGAAACCGATTGCTCTCATGCCTCTTTCAAGATACACCCACTCAACCCAATCATAAGACTTAGTCATGTCCAACTTAAGAGCCATGTATCCCTGTTTTCCTTCTTTTGTTTTCATATAATGAAACAGTTCAAAGGGTGCCATAACATTATCAGTAATAAATCGTCCGGAAACAAAGACACTTTGGCTTGGGAAAATAAGCTTGTTTAAACACTTCTTCAAGCGATTAACATGTAACTTGGATGTTTTTTTTATAAATAACATTGCATAAACTGATGGGTCTCAAATCCCTCATGCATGACAGATTATTAGTTTTAGGAATAAGAGAAATGAATGTATGGTTGAGAGAAGGATAAAAAGAAGCGCCTTCAATGAGTTACACAATGAATTTTGTAATCTCCGATACCAACACATTCCAATATCTCTGAAAGAATAACACAAGGAAACCATATGGACCGGGATACTTTGTAGGGTGCATATCAAAGAGACATTTCCGAATCTCCTCCTCCATGCAAGTTTTCCTCATCCGACAGCCTATTGACCGAGCTCAGTTCCGACAACGTCCTTGCACTCTCTGATGCAATGAAAAGCTTTTTAAAATAGCTGACAGATACGCGGGCTTTTCCTTCACCGGTGCGCCACCTCAACCCATTTCATCCACAAGATACGCAATTTTATTTAGCTTTCTACGCCCCGTAGCCTTTCGGTGAAAGTAAGCGGTGTTCCTATCTCCCCATTTAAACTCGTTCGCCTTTTCACGTTAAAACCATATAATTTCCTCTTTCCGCATCAAATCAAACTCCATTGCCTCGAGCTCCCGTCGTCGTTGCTTTGTTTCACATTCGATCCCCACAATTTGTAACTTCTTTAACTCCTTTCTGATCCGGCGTAACTCATAAGCAATGTGACCAAACGTGTCTTTGCTCCAGTCTTACATATCCCTACCACATCGTTCTAGTTTGCCCACCAATCCAAGGATTGCATAACTCGATCTAAGATTGCACCACACATTTTCAATCAATGTCGCGCATCCCTCGTTTGTAGTCCACAACGCTTCGAATATGAATGGACGAGTACATTTGATATTTACTTCCCGATTTTCAGATCCATTCCCAACAAGATAGATAGTGATGGGGCACAAAACCACACACCCCTGTCTCCGCCCTAATCATGCGTGCAAAATTTATGTAAATGTTATATCACTAAACAAGTTGAATGTTTTTCATATTTTGTCTTGTTTCTTGTTGCAAGATCTTACAGGTGAATTTGTTGTCAAGCTAATTTATAGGACCTCACGATGTGATTATTAGCTTAGTGATATCATGGGTTATTACGAATTACGAAATCCTGTCGTCACACATTCTCTCTTTAAGAAATTACAAAACGAACCATCTAGTAACTTAACATTATAAGAAGAGATCTTGATGGTTACTCTCACAAATTGTGTATTTCATTAATACAAAACTAGTTTATATCCCGTGCCATGCACGGGTATTCTTAAATATATATTATGAATACGTATGTTTAATATAATAATTTGAGTATATTATTTACACTATGTACTTTGAGTGAATGGTTGAAATAAAATTATTATGTAAGAAACTATAGAAAAATCTTGTTAACTAGAAACGCTTTAAAATTGAAATAAAATTCTATATTTCAATAATAAAATATGATAAATAATATATTAATTTAGGCCTTTCGTGAAATCTTCAAACTAATTTCAAATTTTTTTGTACTTTCTTAAACAGGTTTTTAAGTATTATGTTAAAATCAAAACAATAATTCATCATGTTAGTATTTTACGTGTCTTTCTTCTACCCTATTATATTTTAAATTGAAAGAATACACGTATGATAATCGATTTGAAGATTAATGAAATGGACAGGACTAAAACTACGTTCATACTTCATAGGTAAATCAAATTTTATTTCAAATTTTTTTTAGCCTATGAACAATTTATGCTCTTGTAAGTGATCGATCGGAAACGAAGTTCAAATTGTTTCTTTTTGCCACATCCATCGATAATCTAGTCCACATGAATCCTTATCGGGCTCGGTGAAAAAAGTGTCACATGTTCATGATTATGAAACTACATTATTTATCATGTGTTGTATATTATTATTATCTTGAGTAATCTTGAATTATTTTTTTTAGCAATTTACAAAAAAAATTCAAACATTACCTGTACGATTTAACTCTAAACTAAAATTAAAATCTAAAAACAATAGTTAGTTGGACAACCTAGAAAAAAACGAATTTGATTAAGGAGAAAAACATTTATTTGTTTTTTTTTAATAATTTAGATGTATATTTGGAAAATATTTATAGTGAATTTTTTAGAATTTAAATAAGTAAGGTTAAATATTTAAAATAACAAAAATTCCGGAAAAAAACATTGGATTTTTTTTAGCCGAATAAATTTACCAAATCATAGAAGATATTCAGATATAAATTCTTTTAAAGATCGAGACAAATTTAACAACCCATAAAATTAGTGTTTATTTTACTATTATCTAACTAATATTCAAAAACCATAAAAAAAAAATACAGTTCCGGAAGTCACGATCATCTCGTCGTCGGGTTGCAATTCTCGCTTTCCTTAATTGTAAGCTTCATTTAAAAGCTTAGTTTTAACATTGTGGATTTAATTTGGGGGAAATTATGGGAATCAGCTTCCAACTTAATTACTTTAACTTAATTACTTTATTATGTCCAACAACAGATTACAAAATAAATATACTTGAAGACCGAAGAGCTAGTTTACATGCAGAAGCTCCAACTTGAAGCAAATCAAGATACATGTAGCAAGGAGATTCATAATAAAACTTGCAGCAAAAATGGGTAGGGTTTTGGTCTTGATAATATGGAGAAGTCTAGAGTCATTCCTCCATTGATGATTATAGTTTGTCCGATGATGTGCGAAGGTGCGGGCAAGGAAAGGAATGTAACCAACGCTGCCACTTCCTTGGGTTTCCCTGCTCGTCCGAGCAATGTCTGACAACTTATAGCGTTTGTAGACTCTTGGCTAAGATTCGGGCACATTTGTATGCAGGAGTCGCATACATTCAATCCGATTCATCGAAGAAATAAGTATAACATTTGTAACTACAAGAGTTCCAGGTGCATTGGCATTAGTTCTGATGTTACCTTTCGCCCACTCGCATGCTAAGTTCCTTGCCGACTTATTCATACCGGGCTCCTAATGAATTGATTAGGAGGAAAAAATTAATCCATGGAAAGAGTATATTTGCAATATGATAGATAAGAAATTGGTACCTTTTACTTCATTCCAAGAAAGTTGGCGATCGAAGAGACGAAGGTGGTGGTTCGCAAAGATTGATGCCTTTACTATGCCGACTGATTCACACCTTCCGACTGATTCATACGTCAGTCTACAGCTCTTGTAGTATAGGTACATAGATAGTAATTAATTTTAAAAAAAATTAGTGACTTGTTAAAATAAAATTAATAAATGTAATTTAACTGTCCTCGCCTTATTTTCTACTTCATTCACTCGACATGCAAACTATCTTTCTCTCCATTACTACCCACCACGATTTTACTCCATTCATTATCTTCATTTCAATATATACCCAGATATGTACCGAACAAATAATCCCAAATCAGGGTATATTGTAACTAATTACAAAATTGATCCTAATAAAAAGATATTCACATCAAATAACAACATATAATATATAAGACTTTCAGTTTTCGAGGGTACTCTTCGATCAGGAGGCAATGTTGTTGCACCATCCTTCTGGTTGGGTAGGCAGGTCCTTACCGATGTCCTTGCCCCACAAGTTCAATTATTTCGATGACAATCACTGAACATCAAAGGAAAAAATTTCACTCTTTCTATGAGCTTGACCATGATCTTGGGATGTTAAATTGCTACCTTTGTCGTGGACAACCCTATTAGAAGGGACAATGTCGTTTTTCTTCTCCTCTTCCTCATCTTCACGGTTCAATTGTTTGACGGTGTCACGGAATATGTTATATATTCATCCATAAATCTTACTTTTGTCAGAGCAACAACTACAAATTCACAAAAAAAAGGCATAATTTATATTGATTCCATAGATCATAGATAATTATAATTAAGTACTAATCACACCGCTTAGCGACATTCCAACCAATGCAAATGAAACTCCGGGTATAAGAAGAGAAAGCATATACACAAAACTAAATTTTCATAATCTTAAACAAACTTTTTGAACAACAATATATTGTTACCTGGTAGAGTGATGTCGATGTTAGCGTGAATACGCCATGGAGAAAGAAATTGTAACCATCGAATTATCGACGGAAGTTGATGAAGCTAATATCAATAGACAAAACTGTATACATATACCGATGAAGAAGCTTGTGGCGTACAAGCTAAATCGTATGATGAAAGATTGTATCGAATCTCCTTCTTTTGTAAATTTTGAAATAAACCGATTTTTTTTTTGTAGATCTTATTAACAAATAATCGTATCAGGATAGCTTGTGGGTACGATAATCTTTAATATCTAATATTTTTCTAAAATGTTTATTATTTGGTGTTGTTTTTATTTAAATCTGATTACATTAACAAATATTTTGAATTATTCTCCAATAATGTCTAATTTTTTAAAATCTTATATAATACATTTTATTTATTTGAGATCTTTCGAGATAAATGTCTAATAGTTGTATTCAAAAAATAAAAGTTTAATTTTTACAGTTATTTGTAAAAAGGAAAAGATTTGGTTCACTAAAATAGGAGTTATTCTCGTAACTTTTGTTTTTAAAAAATTATATTGATTGGAATTTTAGAGATACGTTAATAAATAACCGGCCAAAATTTTTAGATCTAGTAAAAGAGATTTCTTGGGTAAATTAGTTACGTAGTATAAGATTTATTAGATATTGCTTTAGTAAAAAAGGATTTGTTGGTTTAAATTTTAATTTAATAAAAAAGATTTTTTTGACTTAGAAAAAAATAGTTTAAATCGTCCAAAAATTCTGAGGCTGCCACGTCAGCTATAGTGACGCCTCTTTTAGTATAGATATATAGATATATATCTTTATAACATATTATTAGTTGAATTTTGGTGCGAATAAGTAATAATGTAATTTATATACTAATATTAAAGTGGAAATCCTTAACGTTGCATTCAAATTTTCGTTTATTTCTTCATATGGATTTTTACGCATCTCATTTTTAAAAAAAAATAAAAAACTATAAACCAACCATATATTTTTAAATATCTTTCTATATATTAACAAATCCTCATATTATCTTTTAATTTCGTCATCTAACACACTTTACATATTAAAAATTATTTTTAAATGCGGTCGAGATTCTCAAGAGGGTGCAATGGATCTTGCATGATAATTTTGTGTCACCTAGGTCTTCAAATTTAGTGTTTGGAAGGATCAGATTTGCTATTTAGAAAGGATTGACGGCACAACTTGTTGTCCACCTAACTTCTAACTCGATGTAATGATTGGACAATAGTTATTTTAAATTCTAAATCATAATTTTTCAGTATTGTAAATAATATTATCAAATAAATATTTTTATAAAAATTATAATTTTCTTATCTTTTTTTTTTAAAATTAAAACTAAATTAAATCACAGGTATTACACTACTATTTGTACATTATAATCAAACTAGTGTAATACCCGTGCCTTATACGGGATTTTCTATAAAGAGTTCGATATAACAATTACAATTATAAATAAAAAAGGTATATTGTATAGTATTTTTAATTTTCATAAACATATTTTATTTTTGTGTGAAATTTTTTTTTCAAACAATAATATAAATTTGATTTTAATTTCTTTTTGATTTTGTAAATAATTGGAAAAAAAGTATACTTTCATATATATATATATATATATATATATATATATATATGGTTAATATATAGTTAATTGTGCAATATTATTCCGGCATTCAATTCGATTATAATAATTCCCGAATATAAATCTTGATTTTAATTACGTAATTAAACAATGCTTTATTGGGATTTTAGAATAAATTTATTCCAAATTTAAAATATATTGGCTAAATTTGAGGATTGATAACCGAATTGTAAATATTTTAGAATTAGAAATTAAAACCCAAAATAATAAAAATGATTAGTTAACTAAATTTACCAAATTTAGTTATTTATAAAAAAAAAATCTGGAATTAAGTAGATGGTACGAATTTTTTTATTAATAATTTTAATTGTAAATTTCTTTTATAAATTAATTAATTAAAAAAAAAGAGAGATTAAGGTTAAATATTGATGCGACACGTGACAGTTAGTGATTTTCTAGTACGACACGTGACAAGAACTTATTATTTATTATATAAGATGTTTACAAATTTTGACAGATTTTTACTTCAGACTCAATTGCCCACTTCGTGAGGAAAAAGCCCAAAAGCCCAAAATATATAATAAGAATAAACTTTATGTCGTCCACAAAAGATCACTTTTCCTGCAACTATCCCTCCTACCCCTGCCCTACCGCCTCTTTCTATCTCGCTCGCTCGCTCTTTCCTTCGCACGACGGACGCTCGCAGGCATGCCGGGACCGATGCAGACGGCGAACAAAATCCGGTGGGGTGAACTCGATGAGGACGAGGGTGAGGACCTGGACTTTCTCCTCCCACCGAAGCAGGTGATTGGTCCCGACGGAAATGGGATAAAGAAGGTGATTGAGTACAAATTCAACGACGATGGAAACAAAGTCAAGACTACCACCACCACTAGGGTTCGCAAGCTCGCCAAGGCTCACCTCTCCAAAAGTGCCGTTGAACGCCGTTCATGGATCAAGTTTGGCGATGCTGTCCACGAGGACGTTGGTGCACGCCTCACCATGGTATCCACCGAAGAAATTGTCCTTGAGCGCCCTAGGCCCCCAGGTTTATTGTTACCTTCTTATTTTCCTTCAATTTTTGTGCTTCTTTCTTTAATTGGGAAGGGAATTTTATCTGTATCCATTTCGCATAGATGATCTCTGATGGTTTCAGCGCGTATTTTCTCTATGTGGTCCGATGTCGGGTCAATTTTGTGGTTTCTTTTGGTTTACGTCCTTAGACTAGAGTGTATGTGTTGATATTTTCTTCAAAAATGCGATTTGCATTTTGAAAATACGTTGTATTATTAGAGAGCATGTCAGTGGTTCAAGCTGAGTTTTTCTCCACATTATTCCAATAGGTTTGCTTTAGTTTTGAACCTATAAGCTTTTGCAATTGAATGGATGGGGCAGTACTTCGTGGACTAAAATGAAAGTAGGGTTCCGTTCTGGCTCCTTCTGATGTTCTCTAAATTTCGTCTCTCTTTTGATGCCTTTGAGCTGATTTCATGATGTTGAGCATCAGGGTTAAGGTGGTTTACTCATTCATTCTTCACACTCATCAATTAGAGAGCTTAAACAATGGTGAAGTACTGTACGCCTCTTTTGGGGTGTACTACTGTTGTGAGGTTGTCGCTGTGTTTCTTATGTTCTTCAGTGTTTGTTTGGGGCAGGGTGCTTATTATATATATAGGCACTTATAACGGCATTTATAATCTTGTAAATAATTAGGTTGTACTAAGCGAACCCTTATCTGTAACACATTGGTAAATTATGTCTCTTTTAGGCTATAAGGCTGTTGTAAGGTTGTCCATTCTATTTCTCTGTTGATTTTCTTTTGGGTAATGGGAGATCTTAACTAGTTCTTTTATTCCAAAAATATTTGAATCTAAGCGATGAAGTAGGCAAGTGATCATTCTTTGTGGTGTCCGTAGTAGGCAAGTAACCATTATTTGTTGATTAATTGTTGGTACACTTGAGGACTAGAAATGGATGATTTGGACTGGACTTTGTGGTGTTATTTTTCTATAGTAATGTGTTATTGCTTTCTTTCCTGTTATTCTATCCTTGCTATCCATGGACAAGCAGAGAGACAATCAGGTGTCAACATTTTGTGAATCAACCTCTAATATCTAGAGTTGTATATTTGACGCGGACTTCTCAATTAGCCATTGTTCTTACTCCTACTGAGATAAAGTTTGTTCACTAATCTATTCTGGAAGTTGACATCCTCCACTACTTTCAAATTTCTCCTCTGTACTGGCTTTGTGCTCTCCCTTTTATGGTTCTACAATTCTCTTTCTGGTTAGTTTGCACATCATCTGTAAATTATGAGATGTTGTACTGCTGAGGAAGTTTTCAAAATGCTCCTGCTGTCTAATATTTGTAGCTCACTACCAGAGGACGATGGGGCTAATTTTTTATTCTCCCTTAGTCTCCCTGTTTGTAAAATTTACCATGTAAGATACGAGCTATTATTTACTATGATTGTGCAGTAGTACGAAATGGAATCATATCAGTTCATTTCTTCTTCTTGTGTCATCACTAAGGAATTATTCTTGCTTTTTTTAACTGTCAAATTGGTTGCTAGTGTAACCCATTGACCCATGGTTTTCTCTAAAATGTACGAGAACAATCAATGACTTCATTCATATGCTTGTGTGTCTGAGTTTGTGTTGATGGCAATTGTCTAACAACTGTTTTGAACAGGAAGTAAAATCGAAGAGGCAAAAAATTCAGCTGACCCCTTGGCAGCAAACAAAGGAGCTGTTCTCATGGTTTGCAGGACCTGTGGTAAGAAGGGTGACCATTGGACTTCCAAGTGTCCTTACAAGGATCTAGCAGCACCTACTGAAACTTTCAGTGACAAACCAACGGATGCTGCTCCTGCAACTGCTACTAAAGGAGCTTATGTTCCTCCAACATTGAGGGGTGGGGAGAGGCCTGTGACTGAGATGAGAAGACGAAATGATGAGAACTCCGTTCGTGTTACAAACCTATCTGAGGACACCCGAGAGGCCGATCTGCACGAGCTCTTCAGTCCATTTGGTTCTATTACTCGAGTTTATGTTGCTATTGACCAAAAGACTGGCTCTAGTAGAGGCTTCGGCTTTGTCAACTTTGCTAGCAGGGAATATGCTGAAAAAGCCATTACTAAACTGAATGGCTATGGGTATGATAACCTAATCTTGAGGGTTGAATGGGCTACACCAAGGAACTAACAAATCCCAATGAGATCAGACTACTTGGTACGCATGAATTTTCATAATTTTACCTCTCTTATGAGATTTTGTAGATGAATTCTAAGTTCATCTTGGATTTTCAGCTTTTTTATTTGTTACAATTTTTTCATGAATGACCGTATAAAATGCTCAGCTACTCTCTCAATTATGTTTATCTTGTCATCAATATTCAGCTTATGTCACTGGGGTTGAATTCTGACCCTGGAAACTTGAATTGGTAAGCAATTGTGATGTTTAACTGTCGTATGAAATGTTCCTTTCGGTAAGTCAAAACGCTGTCTGTTTACAGTGATGAAAGCGCCTATGACTGCGATTGAGGATTGACCATTATTGGTGGGTGATGAAATCAGAAAATGCTAAAGGGGAGTAGAAAACGATTTTGACCGCATAAATTTTTGTAAGTAAATTGATTTTTTCTGAATCTAATATTTGATGTCATTTGGCCATATATCTTTGATTACTATAAGCAAAGAAATTTAAAAACATATTAAAAATAAGCATCTTGAGGTATCAATATCACCGTTTGATGTATTTACACTTCAGATAAACTAGTGGTTTTCAAATGACACCCCTTCTCTATCTTCAAAGCCGAACAAAAAAAAAAGAAGCTTCATTTAACGTGGATGTCAAGTGCACGATATGGACCAGAGATATCCACACAAACGGTTGATATGCAATGCAATCATGCTCTCCAAAAGAGAACATGAAAGCAACCCACATAAAGCAAATAAAAAGGTACAAGCGCGCATTAATTTATATTATATAATTACACAAGTACATGAAAATGACTATAATTTATTGTTGCAAAATACGTGTTTCAAAACTATTTTTGTAAACCAATATGAATTTCATACATCCACCGAGGAAACCCATTGATAAAATTCATTGAAAAAACTAGTCTTGAATTATATATGCAAGAAAATAAAACGGGAAAAAAAGAGAGTAGATCTTAAGATTAGTATCAAGTGCACGACATGGACCAGAGATATCAAAGTCATCCTATTGAGTAATTGACAAAAAGTAAGTAGGATTGAGTACTCTGACAAAAAGTTAATAGTGGGTAATATAATTAAAAAACTAAATGAGAATGAGATTTTATAACCGATACGCGATAAATACGAGGACGACTTTTCAACTAAAGAAGAAATGAGACATTATAACGGATGTGAATAAGTATATTACTTTTCGTCTCGAATTCGTCCCGATAACACACTAGACTATCAGATATTTATATATTTATATATCACCATCATAAGATTGTATCAATATATGGGGACCTAGGGATGATGGCGCTTGTGGTCTAAACTTCAAAATCGTATTGTAAATTATAATCGTCAATCTTTTCAAGGTACAAACACGCCACTTCAAAGTTGTATTTTGCTTGCCAATCTTTGATCAATATTTAAAAGCATATCACTACAAAGCAAGTATGAATATGATATGTCACCATAACTTAAAAATTACCCTACCTACCTTTTTCTAATCCTATACAATCGAATTGAGTATATATGTTCAGACAAAAATAATTAATGATTACGATTAGCTTTTTACTAAAATGAGTACTTGTCTAATGTGATTATTTGCATGGAGCAATTATGTTAAACAATCTTTTAATTTTAACTTGCATATCGGGTGGGGATTATAAGATTTCTAGATCCGACCACCATGGTCCATGGCAACCCAGTCACCAGCTCCACCATTGCAAATTTACAACTTGACGGCCTCTGTCTCTCTCGGTATAAATTAGGACAAAAGCCAAAAATAAATACAATAAAACGCCCTGCCAATCTCTCATCTCTCTTTCTCTAGTAACTGTGCAGCAGGAGATCGGAGTTCTCCATCGCGTTGTACAATGGCTACGGTTTTGGAGTCTGGTTGGCAGGTTGCTTCTCTTTTCTCTCTCCGTTATTTTCGTTTCTGTTTCTTTCTACCTCATCCTTCAATGTCGTTTTTGTGGTGTAATCTGATCGGAAGTTTTATTCGGACTTGCATTGCATTCTTTATGCCCTAATTAGATATTCGAATCTATAGCTTGTATAGTATCAGATCCCTGTCCACGTTGTTTGGTTTTGAACTTTGGAGCTTCTCGATTAGCGCCGAAAACGACTTGGTAGCGTGTTTAGCTTCGCTTGTTCATTCTTCTTTGCTTTGTTTGTCAATGGCGCTCGCTTTGGTAGCAGAATGCCAGCTTCCGAGTTTCTTCTCATTTTTTCACAGTCAATCAATGGTACTTTGTCGTTAACAGAGCCGTCTGCGTCGTTTGGATTTGTCATGTTGCTGCAATGGATTGGCAAGCTAATGGCAGATCAAACCCGCGCATGATTGTTTTCATCTCCTTGATGTCAAATCCGTGATTTTGGTGGTGGTTTCTGATCGAGAATGCCTTCGGAACTAAATTTTTTCGGCTGGATCTTATAAATTGCTTATGTATTATATTATTTAATGTTTATGAGATGAAAGTTAGATTGAACTATCTAACACTTGAATGCTTGCTGCCAATATGCAATGATGGAGAGCTGACAATAATTAATGACACTTTTTCGGAACAAACGTAAGATATCTGGAAGAGTGTTGACGTCATTTACATAATCTGATGTGAATAGTTCCAGAATTTATTGACTTTGTACCTCTGCCAATTCGATTGCGTGTAAAACTTACTCTGTGTCGGCTGTTGGTGCATGTATTGATTAATTCATTAACCATTATATAGTATGTTATTAGAAGGATGATTCAAGCTCTTGACAGTGTTTTTATTGTCTATAGATCTTCATCCGGAGTGCTGTATATTTATCAGTACAATCCTTTTTCAAAATATTGTATTATATTTTTGCTACTACCACCATCTAAAACAATTAAAAACAATAGTTAGTAACCATAGCTTTTCCTCATCTGCCCTTTTATTCTCTATATTCATGTTATTCTCACTGATACTCTTTTTTTATGTTGCAGTACTTGATCACCCACTTCACTGACTTTCAACTTGCATGCATTGGGAGTTTCATTCTTCATGAAAGCGTATTTTTCTTATCGGGGCTTCCTTTTATATTTCTGGAAAGACGAGGATACCTTAGCAAATATAAGATTCAGGTTTCAATCTCAATCTTCTTTTGTTGACCAGTTAAAACAGTTAGTATTTAATAACTATTAATTAACCAATGGTTAGATTTAACTGTGAAGGAAAGTTTCTTAACGCTTGTTTTTCAGAGTGGAATACCTTAATACCCTCTGTTAACGTGTGTGTTTGTGGTCCATTTATTCTGTAATGTAATTTTTACCATCCTCTATTCTGTCCTTGTGCAGACTAAAAACAACACCTCTGCAGCTCAGGAGAAATGCATCACCCGTTTACTTCTGTATCACTTTTGTGTCAATCTGCCTGTTATGATCCTTTCTTACCCCGTTTTCAGATTTATGGGGATGCAAAGTAGCCTGCCACTTCCGTCCTGGTATTTTCAGGTTCTTTATATGCGTAGGCTTGTTGTTATACTGATGTCTTATGAATTGGTGCTTAATAGCCCTGAACGAGCCTCATATAGTGCTTACGGAGCTTCATGAATTATCTGAATGAAGATAAAGTCTTTGCAAAATCTAATATGAATTGGTTATCTGGTTTTGTAGGAAAGTAGTTTTGCCCCAGATCATATTTTACTTCATTATTGAAGATTTTGTGTTCTACTGGGGACACAGGATTCTGCACACAAAGTGGTTATACCAGCATGTTCACAGCATTCATCACGAGTACGTAAGGCATTTGAATGAAAGACTCCGGCCATGCTGTTTTAATAAGTAGTTTCTTTCTTTATTATCAGGATTTTTTTTTTTGTAATTTGCCATCTTCATCATCTGTAGGTATGCTACTCCATTTGGTTTGACTTCTGAATATGCTCACCCTGCTGAGATTCTATTCCTTGGCTTTGCAACAATTATTGGACCAGCCCTTACTGGCCCTCACCTAATGACTCTTTGGTTGTGGATGGTTCTTAGGGTCGTTGAGACTGTTGAGGCTCATTGTGGCTACCATTTTCCTTGGAGCCCTTCAAACTTTATACCGTTGTATGGGGGGTAGGACTATGAAACTAGTCAAACCTGATTTCTTAAGATTCAATATTTCCCCCCCTCTCATTTGACTTGTTTTGCATTGCTTTACTTTGATATGTGTGTAGATCTGATTTTCATGACTATCATCATCGAATGCTGTATACAAAATCAGGCAACTACTCATCAACATTTATGTACATGGACTGGTAAGTATGACTTAGATAGATTTGAGATGTATAAAGGCATTCAAGCCAAGTGATTTTTTCCTTTTCAGGGAAGTCTAGAAAGGATGTTTGTTTCTTGTTATTACATTTTATTTTGGAATATGGCCCTGTAATTGGGACTCAATGTGACATACATAGCCAAACACAAGGAACCATCCTGAGATTTCCGAGCTCGATCACCAACTCAATCATGGTGGTGCATATTTCTGTGACTCCACCTCAATAACCTGATGAGACAGTCTGCCATCCTTTTTCCTCCCTTTTCAGTAAATGTACCTTCTTATCCGCCTGTTATGGATTCTTGAATCTCAGTGAGTGGCAAACAATTAATGAAAGGCTTTTGCTGGATGTGCTGAATGACTTGACTTCTGGTTCTTGATAGAACTGAAATTGACTTATTGGTACATACTTCTTCAGTTCTTCCGTATGAAATTATGAATTACATCAGGTCTTTTACCTTCGCTACGAGTTCTATACTTCTATGCTTGCTGAGTTAGTTGGCGAGTACCTTTTTTGTAGGTGGCTGACATTGCCCTACTACTACTATTAACAGCCAAAATAGTAACATCAAGAATAAACTCTTTTGCCCCTAATTATATATTTTGTGTATGAAAAAAGACATGTTTTGTGGTTAACACTGCCAATTCCGATCCATGATGTTATTTTTGCAACTTGGTATTATTCAATTACAGCAAAGAATGGCAAAAAACATCATGACCTCTCATACTTTTCATTTGGTATATATTTTGCAGGATTTTTGGTACTGACAAAGGTTATAGAAAGTTAAAGGCACTGAAGAACTATGAAGGTGAAGTTAACAGCAAGCAGATGTAACAGTTGGTCAAATATTATGGTAACTCATCAGGAAGTGATGTTTTGGACGCAATTCTTGTTCTTCCTGTGTCAAACCCTTTTGTGTCTTTAGCTGCAACTGTTTTTGGGTGTGTTGTATCATGAATTTGTTAAGAAACTCCTATTTAAAACCCTTCTCCCGTTCTATACCAGAACATAATTGCAATTCATTAATCGATGTTGTCATGATCTTCTTAGCCAATTTCTCTTTGCCCCTCACACGACAGTGGCATTCTGGTGCTGGTGCCGGTGCCAAAACTAAGACTAATTACAGACCCAGTTCTAAAGAGATGCATATCTTTCGGATACAAGAGCAATGGTGCTTTAATAAGTCCGTAACAAATTTGTCTTACTTTCTGCTACTACGAGAGTTGAGGTCTACATGCTTCTTGTTCTTCCTAGTTCCTTCTTAATTAGGTTATGGTACAATCCAAAGCTATACCAGGTCTCAAGATTCAAGGAATTTGTTCAAATCCTTGGCAATTTTATTCTAGTCCTATAATTTCGTCTCTCAAGCAAGGTCTCAATTTGATCTTTGCAATGTTCTTCTCCGCTGAATCCACAACAACATCACAGCACTCCCTTCTACTTCCAACCTGATGACATTTATCATAAAGAAAGGCTCATTATCCACTGATGTCAAAGTTCATATTGACATAAATGACCATGAATTTGAACTGTGGGAAGTAAAAGAGAAATTTTACTTACCCCACCAAATCTAGTAGTAGGAGAAAAGACCAAGACCTTTGTCATATTACTGGCAGAGGAAAGATTGCTACCAGATAAATAACAGCCACTTGAAGGATCAAGCGATCCACGTGTATAGCTCGTAACAATCTCGTCTTTCCCAGCCATTCTCAAGGCAGACTCGAAGAAGAAAACACGGGGAGCTTCACAGGGATCACGTGGAAGCAACCGGGTATTGAACATGTAACGCTGTTGACGCGGCTTTTTCCAAGGGTTAAACGTTTCCAGTGGCTTCATCAGGACGGCAGGCGGGATAAGAGTCTCATATAGCTGCACCGAGTATCCCCATGATGTTGAAAATGACCAGTTTTTTTCTCTTTGGTAGCACATGCTTTGTTGTAGTAATCGAGATTGATCAACTTTTCCGGCTTCCATGAGATGATTAAGAGCTTTATCGCGGGTCATGGACGGAAATATCGGGTTCACAGAGTCGAGGTGGTGGAGAGAGATGAACGGAGATTGTGCGTGAGCCGATAGGAAGCCTGATAAGTCACCATGAAGATCAATCTGCATCCATAACTTCTCATTTAAAAGCATGCTATAACCAAATATGCCAAGCCAAAATGTTGATAAATTTTTACCTGATGAATCCCCTTTTCTTGGGTTAGAGGAACACCCAAATCCGCGACACAAGCTTGCAAAATGTGATCACTACCATAAACTCTTGGATATCTCTTGATACAAACATCCAAGTTCTTAGACAACGCCTCAACTAGAGGATAACTAAGAGCGTAGCCAGCTCCACCAAACGCCATCTCGAACGAGTTGTCAAAGTTAGACAAGGTACTCTCGGAATTATGCCCTATGTAGAAGTACTTAGTATGATCATAGTTAGCTAAAACCGAAACCAAGTTATCTAGAAAAAGCACAGTGTCATCATCTGCCATGACATACCACCTAATACCATCTTCATGGTATTCTTTAAATGTCTCTTGTATTACCTTCACCATCCTAATTGCATGTTTCATGCCGTGTTCATCGTATGCCTTGAACTTGGATGTGTTTCCGTATATAGTGTATGGGGGAGAAGTTGAAGGCCATGGGAGAAACTGAGTAGGCTCTTGTTCAAGGAACAAGAGACCTCTAGTCACATTAGGCCTCCACCATGATTCTATGTATGGCTTCCGGTTCTTCCATATGTTGACAGAACCGGCAATGCCGAACACTAGGTGGGTAATGTTTGTTGGATTAGGCTCAGTTGGGGTTGATTCAGTAGGCAAGAACCAGTTAGACTTGGATCTAAGGCTAGCCAAGATTTCGAAAGAAGATGATGGACAGTGAGCTAATGGACGCTCAGAGAAGATTATGTAGGAGAAGATGAGGAAAATCCCTATGAAAATAAGTAGTTTGCATAACTTTCTGATCATTTGATCTGATATTCCGATTTTAATTTTGTGTAAATGTGCAGGCATAGTTGAGACTTGAGAAGCTCATTCTCATATAGATATCATCCACATGTCTTTTTATTGGGTTTCAGACTTTCAGTAAACGTACTTAAATAGGCAAGTATTTTTTTAACTGAAGGTAAGTGTTAATACATGTGATTTTTTTTAACCGGAGGCCATGCATTCTCATTTAAACATTCGGTACAAAACTATGCACGTCAATTTCTTCAACAACCGTCCTGAGTAGATTGACAGATTAGGATCTGTTTGGTTGAACCATTCAGAACACGTTTTAGTTCATCAATAAGACACCCTTTCTCCTTCACTGAAACTTGGAAGGAGGAAATGCACATTTCTGCTCTCGTGAAAAGTAGGCTATCAGTTGCATGATATGTGGAGTCACCTAAAAGCCATGCAATACATGATATATGAAGAAAACACTAAGCATGCGTCCAGCCTTCTTTCAACCACTTCTTATCTTCTCTTGATATGTTCATGAAATGCATATTTGTACTAATCCTTTAAAAAGAAACTCTAGAATAAGCAGCCTTAAATGAGATTAAGTTGTTCAGTTCCTTGGAGGAGGACATATACAAAATACAGACAGCATTATATGAAGACAACAAGAATCTGAATATAGTAACAAGAAGTTAAGCTTCAAATTAACAACACAAAAAGAAAATTGAAGAATAATTATCATAAATGAACAAGTGTTTTCACTCGTCTACGTAGATAGTTTCTTGCTTAAACAGGCCGCCCAGAATGTTCCTGACTTCCTTTTTCTCGTTCGCCTTCTTCCTTATAGGCTCCTCCTCCTCCTTGAGCTTCTTTTGTGGTGGTGGTTTTCGGATGGCAGGCTGCTTGGTGACAGCCTTCTGGGCAGGCAGATTCCTGGCTTTTGCCTGTCCTCTGACAGTTGCAATCTGAACTTTAGGAATTTCAACATTGATAGAGCTTTGTACAGATGTGGAGAGCTGTAAGCTTAGCTTTTCCCAATTCAGGCCCGACCCAAAGCCCTTTGCCTTACTGAATAAACTCTCAACTGATGCTCCCTTGGCTTTTTCAGGTGCAGTAGAAGCCACAACTACTTCCTCAGAAAGCTTCTTCTTTTTCTCTTCCTCCGCCTTTTTTGTAGCCTTGGCTACTTCTTGCGCTCTCTCTTCAGCCTTGGCTACTTCTGCTTCTGCCTTTGCAAGTGCCTCTGAATACACTTGCCTTCTTCCATCCTCGGGAATGGCACTGCATAGCACACAACAATACATCATACATAATTAAAGGGCCCTTTCTTTATAAAAAATCATAGATGCATTTAGCAATGCACACAGACAGGACTCAAGAAAATGAATACTGCCAATACCAACGGTTTAACTACCTGAACAGTTCATCTATGGTCTTCCGGGGCCCTTCAGGATCAGTGTAGACTTCCACAACCTGTTGAGTCGAAAATGATTCAAGTAACGATATTTTCCAATCAATATATTGACACCTTACATAGATGACACTTTACATAGATGAGCTTTCAAAACATCATGAAGAAAAGCTGTAATGCATATATAATTGCATTACCTTATTCTCTGCCACAGAAGTATTAGAGAAAACATCTGCCACGATTGTTGCCATCCTTGATTTTGAAACCTGATGAGTTGGAGAAAATCAGAAACTGAGCATTACCCCAATAGCAATCAAAACAGAGGGCCAAAAAAACATAACTTTGCATACATTACATTTACATTACTTTGTAGTCGTTTACACCAGCGCTACCCTCAGCAGCCACCACCACATTGTAAGAACTCTCTGGCAAGAAGTCATCCGCCAACTTTGTCTTGATGAAAGTATACCTAACATCTGTTTCAATGACTTTTTGTAGGAACTCCGACACAGTCAATGGTTGTGACTTTGAAAAAAGGTTGTTGAAGAAAGAGGTGATGCCATCCAATACATTGTTGGTTGATATGGTCGTTGCTGACTCATCATAGATGATAGCCACGTGGCTCACTCCTGCCAGCTGGGCAGCTGCCACAACTTCTAGAGCGTCTGATGTGTTGACTTCAGCCACCGGACCATTCTCCGTGGGGCCAATAGTAACAACTACCTTACTGGCATTTCCTATGGACTTGGCTATGGACTCTGCATCGTCGAATGTGGATTGAACTGCATTTAGACGCTTTGCTTCCTCATTGGAGATAACCTATTGCATAAAGCACGACAAACTCAATATTCACAAGTTACTAATTGCTATTCCAGTACTTATCATCATTCATACAACATACTTCAATCAAATAAAGATAGAAAAACTATTGCATAATCTATGACAAACCAAGATTTGCATTTTACTGATTGCCATACCATTCTCATCAATTAATTTTCATTCAGCATACATCATTAAACAAAATCAAAGTTGAGAATTAATAAATCTGTTGTAATTATCCGAAATTGGTAACAAGTTCAAATACTAAAATTAAACAGAAATGGAAAAAAAAAATCAGAAGTTTAAGCATAAGCTAACCTTATACTGAGCAGCAAAGCGAGCAAGTTCTTGGGCAGCAGAGAGGTCAGAAACTCCAGCCCTGACCTTAAACCCTTGGCGCAATAAAGCCTGCACAATGCGGGCTCCAACCTGGCCATTGGCACCAGCAACAAACACCGTGCCCGTGTCCTTGCTGCGAGCGGACCCCAGTGAGAAGCCAGCTTGAGAGGTGCTCACGACCGGGACCAAAGACTTGATATCCGGAAGCTTGCCAAAGTCAAACTGAAAAGGCTTGGAGCTTCCACCACCATCCTGAGCCTGCCCTGAGGATGAAGGATCCTCGTCCGATGATGATGACGATGATCGGAATGAAGGGAAGAGGCCTGCATTCTTAGCAAAGACAACGAATCTCCGGCTCGTTAAAGATGGCTTGGATGGAGATGCTGTGGTTACAAGGAATGAGTTCGGTGAGAGACCCGAAGATGCCATGAAGAGCCAAGAGATGGTGAATTTGGCGTGCTGAGAATTTGAGGGAGATTCTACTGATCCATCATTAAGGCTAGGTGTGATCTCACAAGGGTTTGATCAGTGTTTGGTTGAGGAAGGAGAAGTGAATTAACCAATGGGAATTGTCCACGTAAGCGTAATCCAATCCACAAGAGAAAACTCAACACCAAGCACTCGAGATTGCTACTATTACAGGATAACGACATTCATATATTTGTCTGTTTATTGGAACTTGGTACCCATTGTGAGTTTTCTAAGGCCATTAAGAATTTATGCCAGAAGAGCGATTAAACATATATGGCTGGAAAAGCCTTCCATTTTATCTTTCAATCTTTCGTGTTAGCAGGATAAGCCCTAGCGTTAACACCAGCTTTAGGGATTATAAAGCAGAAACTCAATAGAAACTGAAATTGCAAATAACTATAAATTTCCTTCACCTCTGCGAATTCCATGTTAACTCAAGAGCTGCTCGCAACTCCTACAAAGAGAGGTGCAATCGAAAGACTGGAAGATAGGCCCGTGAAAGATTGCCATGAAAGACTGGAAGCACCATTTCTATCATCTCCCAATCACTAAATTCACAACAAATTCCATCAGTGCAGACACTTCCTCAACAAATCCACACATTAACATCCGTAAATTAGAATCATGTCTATTTGTGGGTCCGTGTCACCGTGTGTTAGGGTTTTAGTCCTTCCGGCATAGGCCACAGGCCCGTGCAAAATTGGCCCTCAAACCCCTTGACGGAACACTTTTTAGTGTGGGTATTTATATAAGCTTTTGAGGTATTAAATTCTAGCAAAGTAAGACTTTATTACTATGTTTTTTGTTTTATTATATAATATATGAACAAATATATGTTTTTATAATATTTGTTAACTTATATTTAAATACCATCATCCTCTCCCTAAGTAAACAAGACTTGCAAAATCCGCTGATGTTGAATCGACTTTCAACTTCCCGATCTTCATTCTCGCCTGGTCATAGGCCTAAACACCTGCAACATGCACCGAGGAAGCAAAAACAAGTTAACTCAAGCAGACACACGACCTAGCTCAGCAACCACCTTCAGAAGAGCACCTAACAACGCTTGAAAGAAGCATAGACGACAACTACGAGGGATACTTTTCATAGTTGAAAAAGGAGCACGCATAACCCTCTCCAACAAACATGCATCAAACATCATACCCCCATCACCTACAATTTTCTCTGCAAAATCGGACTCGAGATACCCACAACCGGCCTCAGAATACCCACAATATATCCTCACCAAAAGGAGAAACATAGCAATCAAGGTGACAACACTCATGACTCAAAACATGAAGACCCATACACCGGCCATACAACCACATCATGAGAATGTCCAAAACCTCCACAAATGGGCCAAAAACATCAAGGTCAGACTCAAGGATGCTCCGAACCACATTTTTACTTTCAACCGCAAACCCAATAAGTATAGTCTTTTAAATGTCTTATCAAACAAGAGAAATTTTTACTTCCTTCCCTATCACCACCACACCCATGAAAAGAACTAAGCGGATAGCAGAGAAAACCATCACCCTCCATCGCCGTATAATTACATCCAAGTATTGGGCAAAAACCGAAAGCCCCAAAAATTATGGCAAATTAACATAATTGCAAAACATAGGCTCATTTATGTAATTTACCCAAAAATTAGAGAAACCATCTAGGTTTCAGAAGCATCGGCGACGGCGGTTTCGTCCTTCCCGGCGACGGAGCTCGGCGGCCAAGCGAAGAAGTAACTAACCAACCACTTAGCTGGAGAAAAAAAAAAGAAAACCAATAAAAGTTAAGGAATGCGCAACGTAGCAGATCTTGACACGTGGCCCCACTCTTAGAAACGGATGTAAACCTATTTATATTTCACTCTTAATTCGACTTTTCTGTTCCGCCCTTCGGCTCTTCCCTTTCTCTCTCCTTTTCTCATTCTATCCCCTCTCTCTCCTCTCGCCGGGAAACAACGCATCCGACGACGGAATATCTCTTCTAGATACGAGCTCCAAGATCCGGTCAGTTGCGGTAAGTGGGCGTAATTCGAGAGGTTTAGAGTAGGCTGCGCTTCGAATCTTTGTGAAATCACCGCTCCTCCGTATACGTTCGCTTCGTTTCTTTTGGAAGATTAGGGCAAAATGACGACCGCAACTACCAGTTCTGTCTACATCCACGTCGTTGAAGACGTTGTGAACAAGGTTCGTGAGGAATTCGTAGGCGACAACGGCCCCGGCGAGAGCGTCCTCTCTCAGCTTCAAGCTGTGAGTAATCCTGTTGATTTCAGATTGTTTTGATCTGGTTTGCGTTTTCTTTCCGAAAATTTCACAATTTAGGGTTTTGGATTGTGATAAGTCGGTTAGTCGAGTTTACTTTGGTTTATGAGATTTTCTTATTGGACCCGTTCTGTGATCTGATTGATTTCTAGGGTTTTTGTGATTTGAAGCTTTCGCTGTGAGTTACTGTGGATTTTGTTTTCCCTAAATGATTCTAACAGATTTTATGGTGGATTTGTAGACGTGGGAGCTGAAATTGATCCAAGCTGGAGTTATATTAGGTCCAATTGATAGATCTTCGGCACAAAAATCAGCACCGGGTGGTCCAACGCCTGTGCATGATCTTAACGTTCCATATGAGGGGACTGAAGAGTACGAAACTCCTACTGCTGAGATGCTTTTTCCGCCGGTAAGCTTTGGCATAGTTTTTTTACCCCTTCATCACACTAAGTTCTATCTACGTTTGCGTGTTTAACTTGGAATCGTCTACTGCATTGCAGACACCACTGCAAACTCCAATTCAAACTCCTTTGCCTGGTACAGCAGACAGCTCAATGTTTAACATTCCTACCGGGCCAAGTGATTATTCGGAGAATAATGACCTGAAGAGTGGAAGGCCTAGTCCATATATGGTAATCACAAACCTTCATTTGTGCGCTCTGAGTGAATATACAAGAGATACTTCTTGCTTAAAGCAAGGAGAACTACTAATTTTTGCTTCAAGCTATTAAGTGCTTCATGTGAAAAAGTGAGCTTTATTAGTTTTCATAGTATAATTGAAATAAGATATACTTACTTCTGTATTGTTACCTTGTCTGATAGATTTTAGAAGCAAGTAAAGAAAGAAATAAGTGTTAATCCCTTGGGTTTCTATAAATATGTACACTCATGCTATCATATGTTTTAGAAACATAAAAAAAGATATATAATATGTACTTTCACTACCTATTCTGTCATTTAGTGTTAATCCCTTGGGTTGAAATGGGCACACGAATAACAAATAATATGAAATCGTCAATCTCCTCCTCCTCTTCACCCCCTTTACTGTCAATACTTTGCAACCAATTTAAATTACGTAGTACTATGCAGTCTTTTTTGCCTTTAACTTTCATGGAAGAAGCAATATTTTTGGTGAAAGAAAGATCCATGATCTTTATACTTGCATATTCCGTGT
The DNA here is from genome assembly GCA_002319775.1 of Fagopyrum tataricum. Classification (NCBI taxonomy): domain Eukaryota; kingdom Viridiplantae; phylum Streptophyta; class Magnoliopsida; order Caryophyllales; family Polygonaceae; genus Fagopyrum; species Fagopyrum tataricum. The sequence goes on along the minus strand of CM008279.1, from coordinate 10,227,743 downwards.
AATCGTTATCCGTGTTGTCCCGAGCCTAGTATTGTGGGGAAACAAAATATGCTCTGTTAAGCTAGCTCTCATGGCTTTTTATCAGCCTTCTCTTGTATCTATGGTCAGGATTTTCTGGTTCACATGCTTGTATCATAATTGTACTTTTTGTATCTCCATGAATTCACAGCACCTCCTTCTCTCTTCTTCACCTAACGTGACCTAGGATGTGTTCTGCAAGTTGTTCTTTTAGCATTAGTATAGCCAGTAATTTAAATCGAAGTATGATTAGTTAGCTTAAGGCTCTCGAGTTTTACTCCAACATAGCTTTTGAAATTATTGGATATTAGATTTTTTATAGCGGTCTCTGACACGAAAATAGCTTTAATTTGTGACACAGACGCTTGTAATGTGTCTTTGGACTCGCTATTTTACTATTCCTACCCTTAGTTTTGAAGGGACTCGGATAGTGTAGTTAATGGGCATGCCTTCTGCAATGAGTTATATACGCTTCTTTTAGGTTGCTGGATGCTAGGTGGTTCAGGCTTCTTGCTAGTATTCTTAACAGATATTTGGTCGTATTAGTGAAGTGGTACTAACCATTTCCTATTGTGGCAGCAACCACCATCTCCCTGGATGAATCAGAGACCTCCTCTTGATGTTAATGTTGGTAAGTGAATGAAAACAAATGCTATATACGCAGCTAATATCCCTGCTTTTTACATATTGGTTTTGTGACTTAGGCACTAAGTGCACTTATCTTTTATCTTTATAGCTTATGTGGAAGGTAGGGAAGATCCGGATAGAGGGACTTCACAACCTGCAACACAGGTGAGGTTTTTTTATTTATTGTGTTGATATCTTATTTAGTGGTGTGTTCTCGTCACTATAAAGAGGAAAATGAGTGTATAGCTGCTTACGTGAGAAAAAAATTCAGGACTTCTTCACTACACCTTCTGGAAAGCGTAAGCGTGAGGATCTTCCTCCTCCTCAATATCGATCAGGTGGTTATATCCCGCAGCAAGATGGAGCAGGAGATGCTGTGCCTGGTACCTTTGAACTAGAGGTATTTATGCTCCTCCATGCCATATGATGATGACATTTGATTCACTGTTGGTTTATCTCAGCCACTTAGCCTTTTTACAAAGTTACAAATATTGGTGATTCTTGTACATAATTGCTTAGCTGGAAAGATTTGTACATTTAGAAGCTGAAATTCATCTACTGGGTATCGTCCTGGTAACATTTTTTTTCCCCTCTTGGTGGGGTGGGTTGGGGTGGGGGTGGAGGGTGTCATTCTACCTTGATCCTCTTCTCACTTCTATGATTTATCAACGGTAGGCACCATGCTTCACATTTATATGACTATACTGGAGTTAATTTTGTTTTCACGGGGAACTCTAGCTTCTCATTTATGTTCACCAATGTTATGTAGGATGTCAACTTGCTTGTTCGAAATTGCCTGTTGTATGTAAGGAGATTTGGGACTATGTATGATAATTTTAGATAAAATCAAGATATAATGGATGCCTTGGCAGTTGCCACTAATGTACTGCTTCATCATGGTTTTAAATTTGGTATTGCAAAAGGTTCGATGACTTATTATGAGAAAGGAGGTGAGATGAATAATGATTGGGAGAGAATTTTACATCTCGGTAGTAAGTGATTTTGTTGCCTTGCATTTAGGCTGGCATGCTTTATAAATTATGCAAGAGTTCATGTAGCTATGTAGGTAAGTGCTGTCATGGATGGACTTTTGGAGTCAAATATTTGCCAGAAAGCGGGGTATATGGTATGCATGTTATTGATATGATTGTCAAGGACTTGTGTAGAAAAGATAATTTCATCCACAAACAGAAATAAATCAAAGCAAGGGATTGTTTGATTGTTGACTGAACTGGTCAGAACACTTGATTGGGTCCACTCACTTGGATCTAGCATCAGAGAGTTTTCATTAAAACTAAAATTTGGGCAAAAACGTTTGTTATGATGCATTGGGCTGGTAAAGATATCGATTGTTTGAATCCTTTTGTTATCCTCTATTTAGCGTCGAGTGAACCTGCCCTTAGGTTTTATTTGGATCAGAAGATTATGAAGATGAATGTCATATGGGTTTAGTAATGGGATAGTTTGCTATTCAGATCTTTGATAGGAATAGTTGTGCTTGCTAAATCTTGGATACTTTCTTTCTTTTTTTGTTGAGATGGATTATCTGCATATTTTTCTGGACCGGTTCCCTATTCAATTAGTTGAAGTGTTATAACTTCTCTGACTCACGACTGCAGAATATGCTATTTTTTTCTGAGCCGCCATATTTATAATAGCACCGTCACTTATAACCAATCTGAACTTATTTACCTTTTAAGGCAAACTTTTATTCTTATTCAGCATCCGCTATTATGCCAGGATCTTTTCTCCTGGAGTAGTCTGTTTTTTTTGCTTGGATGTTTATTTCCTTACAATTTCCCTTCAGCTTGTATGCCTTGATATTTTATCCAACTCTTGGAGTATATTATCTATACAAGCCCTTAACCATTACATGTTCTATTGTCAAGTAACTTTCATGTTTTCTGTAAAATTTGTGGTTCATTGTTCCACTTGTGAACGTTTTTTTGTGGTTTGTCACTTGCATAAACTGCAAATGGAGAGAAGCTTTTACATCTGAAAGTCTCTTCACCCCAGATCCCTCAACTAAATGTCTTATTTCCTGATCCTTATTATGACGTGTCTTCTACTCCTATTGTAAAAGACTCCTGTTCTGCTGTTTATTTTGTTATTTGTACTTGTAGTCACAATATTGCACCTGTTCTAGATCATTCTTTCTGCTGGAGTTGGGCTCCAAATATGTGCCAAGTACTCTAATCTGCTAAAATTGAGTTTCTACTTTGATCTAAATAGTTCGAGTGTGAGCTTTAGGTACCTGCTCTAAGTATGCTTGTATAGGTTGAAGGTGTGCGAGACAACGGAGACAATATTATTTTGCCACTCCTTTTGTTATTCTTTTCTGGGAGTAGTGGGGGCTGGGTAGAGGGGCAAATTTTGCAGGCCTTTTTGAGAAGTGAAGGATGAGGCTGATATTTATTATCTTTCAGCTAATCCATCCCATAATTTGTGTATGAGTAAATATTATTATTTGGAGATTTAGAGGATTCATTTTGTATCTGTAGTTTTTAGCATGATCGTTTTTGGGAGAAAAAACTACTTGCATGCTTTGAAATTCGTGGAGTACTTATTTTATTGCTTTAAACTCCCAGTATTTTCGAATGAGGTGTTATATAATTGATATTTTCATGTTGGCCTACCTTACTAACTCAGTAACTCTGTGTTTCCTTCTTTTTCGTTGAAGATCTATAATTATCAAGGTGTTGTGAATGAGGACTACAATGTTGTTAATACACCTGCTCCTAATGGTGAGCACTTCATCTTCTGATCTCTTGACAATTTCTTGATTCTTCAAAATGATGATCTGATCCTTCAACGTGGTTTCCCAATCATTCTTAGACCTACAAGCTGCAACCCCTGCTCCTCCACCCCCTCAGAATGATGTTGTCGATGACGACGATGATGAGGACCCGTTGAATGAAGATGATGATGATGATGAAGATCTTGATGACGTAGATCAGGGTGAGGAACTGAACACACAACATCTGATTTTGGCTCAGTTTGACAAGGTAAATTGTCCCTAAGATTTAGCACACATCATTGCATTCCGTCTTTCACTTCTGCTTTCTGAATATTATTTTGTGCAATGAAGGTAACCCGTACCAAGAGCAGATGGAAGTGCAACCTCAAGGATGGCATTATGCATATAAACAGCAAAGACATTCTGTTCAACAAGGTGTGTGTCCATGCTTTTGTATCTCGTTGTGTCCCGATACAGTTGTCTTCCCATGGAGCCTACCTCCATCTTTTCTGGAACTCTTTTAACTTTTAGTTGCTCGTGTTGTTCTTACAGGCAAATGGAGAGTTTGATTTCTGATACTCGAAGATAAGTCAAGGGAAGTGCTGCTGCGAGGTTGTTTGATCTTGGCCTTGAAATCCGTTCTCGACCATTTCGTTTTAATCAACCTTTGGTCATCATCTTTGGTGGGGTTGTTTTGGGGTTGGGGCTGATGATTCATACAAGAACCGGGTTCATTTAACTTGTCTCTTGGTTGAATGAACTATTTTACTGTAAAGATGGCAATATGTTCTAGTCTTCATTGTCTTTTAGATTTTGCTTATGTTAGAAGAAGGTTAGGAGAGAGCTATTGTGTTTTGTTTTTACATTTATCATGCAAAACAGCAATGGTTATGTTTTCTTTGTTTTCCATTTTGGTATATCCTTCGTTTGCATTCGTTTTTAGGGACAAGCAAAAAAAACGCTTTTTAAGTATGCGTGAGAAGCTTCAAAGGCTGAATGCAAAATGTCTCTACTAATTTAAAGATTACATTATCAAAGGTAATGCATCATATATATATATTATCCAGTTAATATTGACCTTGTACAGAAAGCCAGGAGATTGATGATCCATACTTTTGGGTAGAAATTGCTGAGCTTGTCTGATGCTCAATCTGTCTTCTGGCGTTGGATCTGATTACAGCAATCTGAGCTTCAAAGCTCGTATCATTTCATCTAAAACAAATCCTTTCTTCCAACAAGACATTTCTGAATGCAAACACATCAGTACATGGATGCTTTCCTGTTCTCGGTGACAAGAAAGAGTTGGTTGCTCCCCGAATAAAATTGCGTACATTTTCACTGCAGTACCTGTTGTTGAAGAAACCCAAATAAATTGGCGATTTTAAAGGTACGGCGATGAAATTAACAAATGCACGACGAATTTGAGAACCATAGCCGTCGTAGTTCCCGGTACTATGAAGATATTGATCTTGACTTTGAAAAATAGTCGTTGTGTTACGGTAATAAATACGACCGATGTAATATGCCCGTTGGAATTCGAACGTTATGGATGTTCGGCGGGTTATGTATATTTAGAGAATGAAAGAAGAAGTGAATCAACCTTGACACAAACTATCAAAAAAATCGTTAATCCAAGACGGTGAAGAGATGTTGATTCTGATTGATCGTAAAACCTTCCTTGTACACGATGAATTTGTTTGTATGTCGAATTATTTTTAATTTATAATTTGAGTGGTACATGTTATCTTCAAAAGTCTTGTCTTGAAGACGTCTGTCTTTTCATTATTTGTGTAATCTAACTTTTATTCGTTGATAAAAACCCATCTTTGAGGGCAACTTGTTGACTTGCACATTTTCATTTCTCAACTCTCTTAGCAAGCAATTAGCGATGGTTTGGCGGCGCCTACTAACTTCCAACCTAAAACCCTCTTCTTCCCGGAAAACCCTTGTATGTTTTCCCTCCCTTGTTAATTCCTTTATTCCGATTCCCGTAAACCCCTACCACTCCTCCATGTTGTTCTCTCCATTCTCCACTTCCTTTCTTGCCACCAAAACTCCCAAAAAATTCAGAAAGAGGCGCAAGAAGGACAGTCCCCGAACCAAGCTGGTCCAACCTGATTCTTGTTTGCTTGCTCATTTTGAGCGCATCATTAACCGTGATGATGACCTTCGGTTCCTTATTCGGTCCAAGCAGTTCCTCGCCAAGCAACCCGAGCACATCCTTCGTCTTGACGATGCCGGAAAGCTCCATAGGGAGATGGGGTTTGCCCGAGGTCGGAAGATCAACAAGTTTGTCGACAAACACCCTTTGATTTTCGAGATTTATCGCCATAGCGATAACAAGATGTGGATAGGGTTCACTGAATTCATGGAGGGGTTGTTGGAGGAGGAGAAGGGAGTAATGGAGAGTATGGAATTGGAGAGGGTTCAGGTTGTGAAGAAGTTGTTGATGATGTCTAAGGAGAGGAGGATGCCTTTGAGCAAGATTTATCACTGTAGGCTCCTATTTGGTATCCCTGAGGATTTCAGGGACTGGGTTTTGAAGTTCCCTGCTGATTTCCGGGTTTCAAGCGGTGTTGACGGCACCCGAATGCTCGAATTGGCTGAATGGGACGAAAAATCGGCGGTGAGCGCTTTGGAGAGGGAATTTATGGTCGATGAGGAGAAGGTAAAGAGGGCATTCAAGTTTCCTATGAAGCACGGAAAGGCATTGGATTTGGATATAGATGATGAGAGGCGATTGAATTTATTGAACACCTTGCCTCTGGTGTCGCCTTATTCGGATGGATGGAAGCATGATTTGTGGAGTTTGGAGGCTGAGAAGTACAGGGTTGGGGTTATACACGAGTTCTTGAGCCTGACATTGGAGAAAAGAGCTTCTATACATCACATAGTGGAGTTCAAGGAGGAGTTCAGCCTTACAAAACATACTTATCAGATGTTGCTAAAGCAGCCGAGATCATTTTACTTGGCTGGTACTGAGATGAATTGGTGCGTCTTCTTAAAAGATGCATATGATGAAAATGGAGAGTTGATTAGCAAGGACCCGCAAGTAATTTTTAATGAGAAGCTGTACAAGTATTCACGCCAAACAGAACCAGGTGCGCAAGAACATGAATTGGATACTTTCTTTTCTTTTTTATGAGAAGGTCATCTGCGTATTTTTCTGGTCCAGTTCCTTTTTGAATTATATGAAGTGTTATAACTTCTGTCACTTGACTGCAGAATATGCAGGTTTTTCTGAGCCGTCATATTTTTAATAGCAGCATCACTTATAACCGATCTGAAAGTATTTACTTTTTAAGGCAAACTTCTATTCTTATTCAGCAATCCACTAACCATTACATGTTCTAATGTCAAGTAACTTTCTAGTTGTCTGTACGATGTGGTTCATTGTTCCACTTGTGAACATTTTTTTGTTGTTTGTCACTTGCATAAACTGCAAATGGAGAGAAGCTTTTACATCTGAAAGTCTCCTAATGCCGGATCCCTCAATTGGATGTCCTATTTCCTGATACTTATGATGACGTGCTTTCTACTCCTATTGTAAAAGACTCCTGTTCCCTCCTGCTGTTTAATTGTTGTTTCATGTAGTCACAGAAATAGCACCTGTTCTAGATCATTCTTTCTGCTGGAGTTGGGGCTCCATATATGTCAAGTACTCTATATATCTGCTACAAAATTGAGTTATCTGCGTTGATCTAATTGGTTTGAGTTGTGAGTTTAGGTACTTGCTCTAAGTATGCTTGTATAGGTTGACAATTCCATCCTATAAATTTTGTGCATGAGTAAATATTATTATTTGGGCATTTAGAGGATTCATTTGCTCTGTAGTTTTAGCATGATAGTTTTTGGGAGACTATTACTTGCATGCTTTGAAATTCATGGAGTTCTCCCTATTTTATTTCTTTAAACTCCCGGTATGTTTGAATGAGGTGTTATATAATTGATATTTTCATGTTGGTCTGGCTTACTAACTCTGTGTTTCCTTCTTTTTCCTTGAAGATCTATAATTATCAAGGTGTTGTGAATGAGGACTACAATGTTGTTAATACACCTCCTAATGGGGAGCACTTCATCTTCTTATCTCTTGACAATTTCTTGATTTGTCAAAAAGATCAATCTGTTCCTTCAATGTGGTTTCCCAATCATTCTCAGACCTACAAGCTGCTACCCCTGCTCCTCCACCCCTCAGAATGATGTCGTCGATGACGACCAATCTGTTCCTTCAATGTGCTACCCGTTGAATGAAGATGATGATGATGATCTTGATGACGTAGATCAGGGTGAGGAACTGAACACACAACATCTGATTTTGGCTCAGTTTGACAAGGTAAATTGTCTTAAGATTTTGCACACGCCATAGCATTCCTTCTTTTACTTCTTCTTTCTGAATATTATTGTGTATCGAAGCTAACCCGTACCAAGAGCAGATGGAAGTACACCCTCAAGGACGGCATTATGCATATAAACAGCAAATACATTCTGTTCAACAAGGTGTATGTCCATGCTGTTGTATCTCGTTTTGTCCAGATACATTTATCTTCCAATGGAGCCTACCTCCGTATTTTCCAGACTCTTTTAACTTTTAGTTGCTTGTGTTGTTCTTACAGGCAATGGGAGAGTTTGATTTCTGATACTCGAAGATAAGTCAAAGGAAGGGAAGTGCTGCTGTGAGGTTGCTTGTTCTTGGTCATTTCGTTTAATTAACCTTTGGTCATCATCTTTGGTGGGGTTGTTTTGGGGTCGGGGCTGATGATTCATACAAGAACCGGGTTCATTTAACTCGTCTCTTGGTTGAATGAACTATCTTACTGTAAAGATGGCAATATGTTTTAGTCTCTATTGTCTTTTAGATTTTTCTTATCCTAGAAGAAGGTTAGGAAAGAGCTATTGAGTTTTGTTTTTATATCTACCATGCAAGTATTCGTGAACGTACCTAACTGTGCAAAAACATGAATTGAGCCCAGTGATTGATTAGTATTGATGATTAAAATCTTTGAAATATATACTAATATTATCATCTGTGCTTCTAAACTTCTATTGTCATTGACAACCTTTCTTCATCAATAAAATTATACTTAGCCATGTGATATAAAGAAGTAGGGTTTTATGATGGTTTGTAAAATGTTGACATGATTAACAAAAGCAATGTTTCAGGTCACAACTGTTGAATGTCAAACAAACTGGTATGTATTACCTGAATACAAACTCAAAAGTGAGTTGATTTCAGTTCTTGAACATAGGAAAAACAACACAATATAGCAGACACAACACAAATACAGAAATGCTAAACTTTACATAGTAAACTGAATTGAAACCGAGGGAAATGGTATGTAAAGTGATCAGTGACCACATTTTGTGAACAAGTAGTATGCTCTAGTGCGACGGAGGAGGTGCAAGGGAAGGAATTTTAGGAATGGAGGGTGTAGTGGTCGGCAGAGGCGGTAATGTGACCTTGGGTGCCGGAGGGAGGGTTGGCAATGTTGGTTTAGGGAGCGGGGTTGGTCCATTTGGCAACGTGGGCTTTGGGAGGGTAGCTGCGGGGAGTGGTGGCAAGGTGGTCTTGGGGAGGGCAGTAGTAGGCGGTAAAGTGACCTTTGGGAGGGTAGTTGCAGGGAGTGGTGGCAGGGTGGCCTTTGGAAGGGCAGTAGGCTGGGGGATGGATGGGAGGGGCGGTAACGTGGCCTTTGGGATGGTGGTTGGTAATGTTGGGATCGAAGGAATGGCCGGTCCGGTTTGGAGAAGATGGCGAGCCGCCGACCCAACTTGAAAGCTTGAAATTGACAGTGCCATCACTAGAGAGAATATGAAGCAGGATTGCTTGCAAATTGCCATGCTTGTTGTTGTATACTTGGGTGTTTAACTGTAAATGTAATACTTGTGGTGCTATTGATGTCTGTGTGATTCATTTAGTATTTATAGGGAAACTCTCGGTTGATTGTTTTGGCTGATGTTTGTAAGATGACATTTAGGTCATGTTAGCTCACCTTCCAAAAACGTTAATAATCGTGGCGTTTAGATGTACACTTGGCTAATTCATTCAATAAGTGGAGAGGAACAAGAAAACCCTAAAACTAAAATTCAAAACAACCACTACCAATGTTTTTTCAATATTTATTATTGGGTCAATTATTAAACGAGCCAGTGAACAAACTTTGGACATTTGAATTTGAGATAATTAATTAATTGGAGATATTTCCTACCAGTAAACCAAAATTAGAAGATGTCTTGCTACACGCGCCACAAGAACGACATACACATTGAGATTTGTTAAGACTTAAGCGGGGATGGTTCTGGTGCAACTAGACTCGTTCATTGGGCTCGACTTTCTACAAACTTCTATCCGTTTAGTCCAACCTGGGCCGGGCATCCGTACCCACCCGAATGAATACCTTTCTTGAAAAGTTTTAGTATTAATTACTTCTAATATAAACTATTTATAAATGTAATACATATAAGAGGTTGTATGAAGTATATATTGAATTTATTATAACTATTATTTTTTTAATAATTTAACGTAATATTATAATGATATTAAATAATATTTATCATCCAATTATATAATGTTTTTTAATAAGGACTTTTTGACTTGCTCGGTTCCATCCTAAAGGTTAGACGGACCGGACTTTTCAACTTGATCAGACTTCATCCTCGTTTATACTACCATATATGATTAGATTTAAGTACAACATTGAAGGTTATGACTTATGAGCATCCTCCTTTGTCATGTATTTTACATAAAAATTATACTAAGTTATGATATCAATATGTTTAGTTTATAATTTTATAATTTATTATCAAATTAATAATCTCAAACACACATATTATTTTTTTTAATTTTATTTTTAAAATAAAATAAGCAAAACAGGTAGGTCAGCTTTTAAAAACCGACCGACTTATAAAATCCGTACAACTACGACACCTGAGAAGGTATCCTAATCTCGTCCGCCAACAAACAATCTTTTCATTTCACTAACGTTTGTTCCTAATTTTAATTTATTTACATTTTTTCTGGCAACAAGTTCTTTTTTTTTTTTCGGTTAAAAACAAAATTCGAACCGTGTGGTGAGATATTTTGATTTTGATACTATCCTTCAGGCTTGTTCTGCACCGGCCAAAAAGTCTGCCCCGTGTTCGTCAGCTCCGACGAGAGTGCCGTCGAACCCACAGACAATTTCAATGTAATGTGGGCTCTTCACACTCATCACCCTCTTCATGCTCACCTATATCTCCCTTCCAACACTCACATTCCCTCGCTTTCCCGAAAGCAATCAAACAGCTTCCTTCCACGGTGCTCAGTACCTCCCTTCGCTGCTGAAGCCTCCACCAGAATCACCAGTGCCACGGACCTAAACCAGCTAGTTCAGTCTTTATCCAAACAGGGACACCTCAAGAAAGCCATCGAAATTCTTCACCGTCCAGACTCTAACCCCACCCAGCGAACATACGAGCTTCTTATCCTCTGTTGCGCGCAGAAAATATCTCTCCGCGATGCTCAGGCAGTCCACCGGCATCTCATTGATAATGGATTTGATCAGGATTCTTTCCTGGCGACGAAGCTGATTGATATGTACGCTGAGTTAGGGTGTGTTGACCATGCACGCCAGGTGTTTGATAAAATTCGTGACAGAACTATTTTCGTCTGGAATGCAATTCTCAGGGCGCTTGCGCTGGGGGATTCTGGGTTTGAGGCTTTGCGTCTTTATCGTGAGATGAATACTTCTGGGGTTGAATCTGATAGGTTTACCTACACTTTTGTGCTCAAGGCTTGTGTGGTCTCTGAATCAAGTGGCGTATTGTTGAGTGGAAAGGAGATTCATGGGCGTATTCTAAGGCACGGGTTTGAAGTGAATGTTCATATCATGACCACATTATTGGATTTCTATGCGAGGTTTGGCCTGACGTCTTATGCCAGCTCTGTCTTCGACAAAATGGATTCAAAAAATGTTGTTTCGTGGAGTGCCATGATTGCTTGCTTAGCTAAAAATGGGAAGCCTTTGCAAGCAATCGATCTCTTCCATCAGATGATGCTTGAGTCACGTGATTTTTCGCCCAATTCAGTGACCATGGTCAGTGTGCTTCAGGCATGTGCAGCTCTTGCTGCTTTACTACATGGCAAGTTACTGCATGCTTACATTCTTAGAAGGGGTCTCGATTCTATATTGCCTGTTAAAAGCGCCCTTATGATGATGTATGCAAGGTGTGGTGATATTAGGTCAGCAGAAAGTGTTTTTGAGAAGATGGACAAGACTGATACCATCTCCTGGAACTCTTTGATATCTAGCTATGGAATGCATGGATTTGGAACCAAGGCTCTCGAGGTTTTTGAGGAGATGATTGCTCGAGGGATGAAACCGAGTCCTATAACGTTTGTTAGTGTGCTAGGAGCTTGTAGCCATGCCGGGCTTGTGGAGAAGGGTAAGCATTTGTTTCATTCCATGGGCAAAGTTCATGGAATTTTTCCTAGTGTAGAACATTATGCATCCATGGTGGACATTTTAGGCCGAGCCAATCAGTTAAATGAAGCGGCCAAGTTCATAGAAGATATGAGGCTTGAACCAGGGCCAACGGTTTGGGGTTCTCTTCTCGGTTCATGTAGGACACATTGTAATGTTGAACTTGCAGAGAGAGCATGTAGCCGGCTGTTTGAACTTGAGCCTAAGAATGCAGGAAATTACGTCCTTTTGGCTGATATCTATGCAGAGGCCAAGATGTGGGATAAAGTGAAGCGAGTTAAGAGTTTTCTAGAAGCTCGGAAACTTCAGAAGGTTGCGGGTTGTAGCTGGATAGAAGTTCGGAGGAAAATCTACTCGTTTATGTCAGTTGAAGAACTTAATCCACAAATTGAGCAAGTTCATGCCTTGCTGGTTAGCCTGTCGAAGGAGATGAAGGAGCAAGGTTATGCACCAAAGACCAGATTGGTCCACTATGATCTTGATGAAGAGGAGAAAGAGAACATTCTACTGGGTCACAGCGAAAAGCTTGCATTGGGGTTTGGACTCATTAATACGAGGAAAGGGGAGACGATTCGGATCACAAAGAATTTGAGGTTGTGTGAAGATTGCCATTCTGTTAACAAGTTCATATCCAAGTTTGCCAATAGGGACATTCTAGTTCGTGATGTGAACCGTGTTCATCATTTCCATGACGGGGTCTGCTCCTGTGGTGACTACTGGTAGGTGGTAATAGTAACCTTGGTTTCTAGATTGGTAGTTACAGACTCACAGTCAGAATCATAGACATAAATGCGTATGGATGTATATATAGTGTTTCAAAACAGATGCAAGAATACCATTGTACTGATAACTATATATTTATATATAATGTCTGTTATCGTCTTCTTCTTCATTTTTTTTGAACAAGCATCTACTTCTTTTTTCGACAACTGCTACAATGTAATTTCTTGAGAGCATACTTATGCTCTGTTAAGCAAGCTCCCATGCCTTACTATTTGCCTTCTCCTGTGGCTATGAATTGCCAGTAATTTATAGTTTTACTTTTGCATAGCTTGAAATTATGGTGTGTTAGATCGTTGATAGCTGTCTCAGCTTGGAAATAGATTAAAAATTTTGAAGCAGACACTTTTAATGTGTCTTTGGACTCCTCCTACCCTCAGTTTTGAAGGGACTTGGATAGAGTAGTTAATCAGCATGCCTTCCGCAAGGAGTTCTGCACTTTTCTTTTTAGGTTGCTGGATGCTAGGTGGTTCAGGCTTCTTTTGCTAGTATTCTTGACGGCTAAGAGAAGCGGTACCAACCATTTCCTACTGTGGCAGCAACCACCACCTCCCTGGATGAATCAGAGACCTTCTCTTGACGTTAATGTTGGTAAGTGAATGAAAACAAATGTTATACACGTAGCTTTTACCCCTGCTTTTTTCGTTTTCGTTTTGTGATTTAGGCACTAAGTGCAGTTATCTTTTATCTTGACAGCTCATGTGGAACGTAGGGAAGATCTAGATAGAGGGACTTCACAACCTGCAACTCAGGTGAAGTTATCTATTGTATTAATATCTTATTCAGTGGCATGTTCTCGCCAGTTCGTCACTATAAAGAGGAAAATGACTGTATAACTGCTTACACGAGAAAAAAGTTCAGGACTTCTTCACTGCATCTTTTGGAAAGCATAAGGATCTTCCTCCTCTTCAATATCGATCAGGTGGCTATATGATGTTGACATCTGATTCATTGTTGGTTTATCTCAGCCACTTAGCCTTTGTTCTTGAAGAATATCGCGGTTGTGTAAATGCCTGGGGTATTAAACTAGACATTACACATTGAATCCGGTGTATTAGGTTTACCTAAAATTTCCTTTTCAAAAAACATTACCTAAACTTACTTATGCCTTCCAAACTCTTACTTAGAAGGTTTTACGACATTCAAAACCGTTGTTCTTTGAAGAATTTCATAGTCCAATCGTTTCGATTTCTACGATTGAAGACTTGAATCCCTGCCTGAGTGTTGTTGCTTGAGGCATCGAAGGCTTGATTGAAGATTTGTAGTCTCTGACTGAAGGAGCTGAGTGTGGGTTCCTATTACAAGAACCAGAGCTACTCTGACCGTAGTGTATAAAATAGACCAAAAAATGTCAACTTCCATTCATCATAGCCGGTGGTAAGTGGTTCCACAAGACAGCAATCTACTACGAGAAAATGTCGACTTCCATTCATCATTTGCAGGCATGTCTCTACTTCCACCAATATTGCCTCTCTCTACATTCATGTCATCAATAAAATTTTGCATTTACTCTAAAACTAATATATACTTGACTTGACCTAAATTGATTCTAGCTAGGTTAGTTTCATAAATATAAGTTTTCAGTTTTGACCGGTCAAAGTATACTGGAAAGGCATATGTAGCTTCCTAGCTAGTACTTAGCTAGCTAGCAAGCGAATTATATTTACTCCCGTTTGGTCATGACTCCGGAAACGGAAACGGAATGGAAACGAATCTAGTCCACATATGTACCTTGTTCATGGAATAATTCCGGTTGGTTTCATCCAAAATGCACTTGCTTACCCCTATTTTGTTATCCTATAGGGTATTAAAACTAATCAAATTCTACTCCAATTAGTTTAAACACAAGGAATGATTCCCAACAACTTCATGAACAATGGTGTACATATGGACTAGATCCGTTTCCGTTTCCGGAGTTTAAACCAAACGGGCCCTGAGAAAAAACTGGTAACAGTGAAATTTGAATAGTGTGTTATATATTCAACTGAATGTGAACATTCCACTGCATGCATGCATGTTCTATTCTCATCTGATTTTTCTGGGTTTTTTTTTCCTGATTTTTGGGTTTTTTAGCTGTAACTGTTTATTGTTATTGATCCACACTACTAATGTGTTGTCCTATAGTACATATTTGACATGCCTCAAGGTTCTGTTTTGCATTTCTTTCTGGCCTACTCAATTGTCATTTGTTCAACTTCAGTAAAACAATTTTTTCCTACTGAAAGTGCGGGTGAGAAAGCAATCTATAAATCCAGAAAGCATGTTCCTTCTTCCTTGTATAATTACCAATATTGAATGTTTTTTTGTTGAACCATATAAAGAGCCTCATCATATGTTATAAGTAGTTACCAAGACTTGATCAGTTTTAACTGGATTTAATTTGACTATAGCATGTTAGTGGAAGCTAATTGAAGAATTCCCCAGCCATCGACCTCTACTAGTTGCTAGTATTCAAGTTGGAAATAATTTGAAAGGCGTTTTATTTGCAGGATAACATTCATGAGCGTTCCATATTTCTTTATCTGTTTTCATTCAATTGTTTGCAGGCTCTGTATTTTTTGTATTTCTTTCCGAGAGCAATTGCTAGAATATTATGCCAGTAGCAGAAGCTCGCGACAGAGAGGAAAATCTCTTGACTGGCTTGGCCGGCCTCTTTTCTTTCTGCAGGTAATTCGTGTTCAACTCTGATTTGTTTCTTTAGTTGTCGTTCTATAGTTTGTGGCTCCATCTGCTGATCCTGGTTATATTTGAAATTGAGATGGGACTAGTTTAAGATGTTTTTGCTTATGGTGTTTATTTTAGAAGCAACTAAAACAACATACTTGGAGTTAAAATTTCCCCATTAACAAAACTCCAATGAAGTTACAGAGTTCCTTATCAATGCAAATTATTTCTCCAGATAGTTCACAACGGAAAAAACAGGTGTAATTGCTCCAAAACGCTTTGTGCAAATGTTAGTGGTGAAAGTTTTTATATTTAGTTTTGTTTTATCTCTTTTACATATATTTGGCTAGTGGTGAATTTGGTTATGAAGCCTCCTAAAAAAGTAAATGAAAATTATCCAGCTAGAATTTACTGCGTTGGATTTCAATGCATTCGAATGATAATCAAACACCTTATGACAAATATTTAGTGACATTTTTTATTAATTTAGAAATATGATTTATACATTTTGGATATGTTTTTGGAGAGTTTTTTACTAAAAATTTATGAGAATATTAGTTGTGTTTTTATTGAAATAAATTGTGTTTGAATGATTTTAACTCTACTTTACATATAGTATTTATATACAAGTGGTGGTATATTTCTAAAAATGAATTGTGTTCGACGATGACAGGTCCGATTCGAGGAATCTTCGGCGACTTGATTCTGCTGAGGAGGCCGATTCGGCCTTGCGAGGTGAGAATTCGAATTCTATTGACGATCAATCTGCGAGGGCCTTGAAAAAGCCCCGATTAGTGTGGACGCCTCAGCTCCACAAGTGATTTGTGGACGTGGTTTCACATTTGGGGATCAAGAATGCTGTTCCTAAGACGATTATGCAGTTGATGAATGTAGAAGGGTTAACCCGTGAGAATGTTGCGAGCCACTTGCAGAAGTACAGATTGTACTTGAAGAGAATGCAAGGGTTGTCGAACGAGGGTCCGTCTCCTTCGGATCAGTTGTTTGCATCGACACCGATTCCGCAGAACCTGCGTGATAATGGGAGAAATGGGCATGTGAATGATACGAACGGTCATATGCCTATGCCAGTTCCGATGCCGTATGGACAGATGATGATGCCTATGCCTATGTTTGGGATGGGTCCTCACCATGGAAATGGGCAGGGGCATATGCATATGCCAATGGGGAGCTATAATGGGATGGAGGCAAATAATCAGCATCCTTATAGTATGATGCAGCAGAAGGATTGGTCAGGGAACGGCCATGGGTCGGTTATGTCCTATCCTCATGCTACGCCTAGTGACAAATAAGATTGTGGCTTCTATGCACAAGATTGGGAAGGTGAGTTACTTCTGATTCACGGCTTTTGTTTTGTTTGGTTGTTTCTGGGTATGCCTCAATTGGCAACAACTCCATAGTTGATATGTGTAGTGTGTTTTCAATTGAATTATGCGTAGTAGTTGAAATGGCATATTCATTCATGGTTGCAAATTAGGTTGGATTCTCAAACAGTCATTACGAATAGAGCATGTTAGGCTCAACTTTGAGGAGTTTTATAACATTTGTGTTTGTCTTTCTGCCTATATTGGCTTCTCAATGCAACCGTTATTGATACAACAGCTTCTTTCTATGTTGAAGCAGTCTCTTGGTATGAACGGATGCTACTGGTTGAAATGTTAATTGGAGGTTTGAGTTAAGCTCTTTGATGTGATTTTCTGTTCTGGATTTTAACTACGGGGACGTTGAAGAATCAGTAGTGATGTTGCTTGCCAGACCATAGCAGAGATTTACAGCGAGCGGATGAGTTCCCAAATGTTACTTGTTGCTGCTGTTGCTAGGAGCTATTTGCTAACACTTTTTTTTCCCTCTTCTTGTTCGTTAACCTATAATGTATCTTTAAGCAGCTTGTCATATAATTTTACTTATAACTATTGTCAAATAAGATGATAAATGATTATAAATGTGTTAAAGCAAATGTACTATTCATTCGGTCAGCACATTAACAGTTTTGTTTCTTATTTTTGTTCATATAATAAGCAGCTAGGAAAGAGAAGTTGTACGATGCAGAAACTGAGATTCTACCCAGAAAATTAAATATTTTAAATCTTGCAAGGCCGAAATCTCATTGGTTGTTTCATCCGTGTCTTTCTCATGCTTGATGCTCCCAACCAATCCTTTCTACAATATTCAAATCAATGCAGTAACTATTTTCTAACATCAGTACGTACGTAGTAGCACTAAGGTAAATTACACTCACCACCTTGGCTCTTGGGTGCAAGTAAGTTGAAGTTGACAATTGAGTAGCCTGATGAGCAGGGAATTTAATGCATATCGATCAGGTGAGTCCTTTCCCTTTACAACCCTTTGTAGAACTTGGACCCTTGTGATGAGGCGAACTCTTATTAACTGCTCTTCTCCAAACACATGAACCACTGCTTTTCTTTCATCCCTATCGCCTATCCATGGCCAAACATCCCACAGTTTTGCTCTTTTTGATCGCTTTCACTTGTGCTATACTAGTCTCAGCCTCAACTGAAGCACCAAAGGAGTTCATCTACAATGGCTTCAAAGGTGCTAATCTTTGTCTTGACGGGATTGCCAACATCCACCCTAATGGTCTCCTTGAGCTCACCAACCAAACAGAGGAACAAAAGGGTCATGCTTTCTATCCGTCTCCTCTAAGGTTGAGTGCTTCATCTTCATTTTCCACCACTTTCGCTTTCTCCATCCATCCTTTGTACCCAAACGCAAAGGGGTATGGACTTGCCTTTGTTATCTCCCCTTCCAAGGACATGATCCACACTTCCGCAAACGTATTCCTCGGGCTCGTCAACAGTACTATGGACGGAGATTCCTCCAATCATGTATTTGCCGTCGAGCTGGATACTTCATATAATCCTCCACTCGAGGACATCAACGGCAACCATGTCGGGATCGATATCAACAGTGTCAAGTCAGATGCAGCAGCTCCCGCAAGTTACTATTCTGATAAAACACAAAGGGAAGTTAGCCTGGATCTTGCTAGTGGAAAGCCAATGCAAGTATGGGTTGACTATGATGCAAAGAAGAAGAAAGTTACTGTGGCCATGGCTCCTTTAGGAGACCCAAAGCCAAGCCGGCTTCTTTTATCAGAACCAGTCGATTTCTCAAAAATATTCTTACCCACCATGTATGTCGGGTTTTCTGCATCAACTGGGTCAGTTTCAAGCAACCACTACATTCTCGGATGGAGCTTCAGCCAAGGTGGGAAAGCAAACGACCTTAATCTATCAAAACTTCCTTCACTACCCAGAGCAAAGAGATCGCCGAGTGTTCCACTGGTAGTCGTAGTAGTCCTGCTCACCATTGTATCCGCAATCTTGACAGTGGTTGTTGTCATAGCATATGCAAAGAGTAGGAAGAAATATGAAGAAGTAATGGAAGATTGGGAAGAAGAATATGCCCTTCAAAGGTTCTCCTACAAGGAACTCTATAAAGCAACCAAGGGATTCAAGGACAGCGAGCTTCTAGGAGCCGGAGGTTTCGGGAAAGTATACAAAGGAAACCTTGTTGAGTCAAGCAACACAAAAGTTGCTGTCAAAAGAATATCACATGATTCAAGACAAGGGATGAAGGAGTTTGTGGCGGAGATTGCTACCATGAAAAGGCTGAGACATAGGAACTTGGTACCCCTCCTTGGTTATTGTCGGAGACGAGGAGAGCTCCTTTTGGTGTACGAATACATGCCCAACGGTAGCCTTGATCACTTCCTCTTCAACAAGGAGACACAAAGTCCAACCCTGTCTTGGGCAGAGAGGTTCAGAATAATCCGAGGCGTGGCTTCAGCTCTTCTTTACTTACACGAAGAGTGGGAGCAAGTCGTCTTACACCGAGATATTAAGGCTAGCAACATCTTGTTGGATGGCAACATGGATGCTCGATTAGGAGATTTCGGGCTTGCAAGATTACACGATCATGGTACTAATCCTCAAACTACCCATGTAGTAGGAACAGTAGGATACCTAGCCCCTGAGTTTGCAAGGACTGGAAAGCCAACCACTAGCACCGACGTGTTTGCCTACGGAATGTTTGTACTCGAGGTGGCGTGTGGAAGGAGGCCCGTAGACGTCGAGTGTCCTCCCGAGGATGTGATTTTGGTTGATTTTGTTTGGAAATGGTGGAAGAGGGGCGGAAGTTTAGAAGCAAGTGATCCTAGACTGAAGGGCGAGTACAGCAGAGACGAGATGGAGCTGGCTTTGAAGGTTGGGCTGCTATGTGCACAACCAAGGGCCGAATCAAGGCCAAACATGAGACAAGCAATGCAGTTTCTAACTGGAGATGTTAAGCTGCCTGAATTGCCTCTATGTTTGGATGAAATTGGCATGTTTGCAAAGAGCACCGGAACCTCAGCTTCTTTTTTCTCAGATGAAGCCTCTGCAACTATATCTTATTGCACTACAGATTCAGTTCTTAAGCAAGGGCGTTAGTTAAGTTTGGTATGCTGCCTTGATTGTTTTTCAGCTTCTTACATATCATTATGAAACTTAAAAAACTACCAAATGCTTGTTTTGTGTCAAAAATGATCTTCTAGACCTAAAATTAAAGTAAGGGTCTTATACTAGAGCAAGACAGTAGGTTCCACTAGATTTCAACAGCTACCACTCTTGGTGTTAGCATTAATTCCCAAAGCAGGTCTTGCCTTTTATTTTGTTGGTTAGACGTTGAGCTAAAAAAAACTACTCAAGGTCAAGTAGTACTTATTTTCCATAGTTTTTTTAAACTACACAAGTACACAAAAAAAGAAAAGAAAAGTAAAGCCTTCATGCCCTGGCCTACTGGCATAACTCTCATTCATTTTCTGGGATCCAACTCGCCGGCCAACTGTAGCCGTGATGATCAATCTGCATAATAACTAACAAATATGTCCTTCTCAAGTTCTTAAATTTATATATATATATATATATATATATATATATATATATATATATAATATATATATATATATATAACTAGTTACAGCTCTACCCTTCTCATAGTGAGGGTCTTAGATCCGTTTGGACACTTTTCGAATTTTAGTAAAAGTTAGGGACATTTTGGTAACTTTCACAAAAGTTAGGATTTCTCATTCCTTCTTTATAAGACCTCATAGATAGTCTAGAACCCTTCTAGAAGGGTCATATATGATAGAATTATGTAGTTAAGACATCTTCCATCTTAAGTATGTTGGTGAGATCGTTTACGTACAGATCGAGATTTAACTACATAATTCTATCATATATGACCCTTCTAGAAGGGTTCTAGACTATCTATGAGGTCCTTATAAAGAAGGAATGAGAAATCCTAACTTTTGTGAAAGTTACCAAAATGTCCCTAACTTTTACTAAAATTCCGAAAAGTGTCCAAACGGATCTAAGACCCTCACTATGAGAAGGGTAGAGCTGTAACTAGTTATATATATATATATATATATATATATATATATATATATATATATATATATATATATATATATAAATTTAAGAACTTGAGAAGGACATATTTGTTAGTTATTATGCAGATTGATCATCACGGCTACAGTTGGCCGGCGAGTTGGATCCCAGAAAATGAATGAGAGTTATGCCAGTAGGCCAGGGCATGAAGGCTTTACTTTTCTTTTCTTTTTTTGTGTACTTGTGTAGTTTAAAAAAACTATGGAAAATAAGTACTACTTGACCTTGAGTAGTTTTTTTTAGCTCAACGTCTAACCAACAAAATAAAAGGCAAGACCTGCTTTGGGAATTAATGCTAACACCAAGAGTGGTAGCTGTTGAAATCTAGTGGAACCTACTGTCTTGCTCTAGTATAAGACCCTTACTTTAATTTTAGGTCTAGAAGATCATTTTTGACACAAAACAAGCATTTGGTAGTTTTTTAAGTTTCATAATGATATGTAAGAAGCTGAAAAACAATCAAGGCAGCATACCAAACTTAACTAACGCCCTTGCTTAAGAACTGAATCTGTAGTGCAATAAGATATAGTTGCAGAGGCTTCATCTGAGAAAAAAGAAGCTGAGGTTCCGGTGCTCTTTGCAAACATGCCAATTTCATCCAAACATAGAGGCAATTCAGGCAGCTTAACATCTCCAGTTAGAAACTGCATTGCTTGTCTCATGTTTGGCCTTGATTCGGCCCTTGGTTGTGCACATAGCAGCCCAACCTTCAAAGCCAGCTCCATCTCGTCTCTGCTGTACTCGCCCTTCAGTCTAGGATCACTTGCTTCTAAACTTCCGCCCCTCTTCCACCATTTCCAAACAAAATCAACCAAAATCACATCCTCGGGAGGACACTCGACGTCTACGGGCCTCCTTCCACACGCCACCTCGAGTACAAACATTCCGTAGGCAAACACGTCGGTGCTAGTGGTTGGCTTTCCAGTCCTTGCAAACTCAGGGGCTAGGTATCCTACTGTTCCTACTACATGGGTAGTTTGAGGATTAGTACCATGATCGTGTAATCTTGCAAGCCCGAAATCTCCTAATCGAGCATCCATGTTGCCATCCAACAAGATGTTGCTAGCCTTAATATCTCGGTGTAAGACGACTTGCTCCCACTCTTCGTGTAAGTAAAGAAGAGCTGAAGCCACGCCTCGGATTATTCTGAACCTCTCTGCCCAAGACAGGGTTGGACTTTGTGTCTCCTTGTTGAAGAGGAAGTGATCAAGGCTACCGTTGGGCATGTATTCGTACACCAAAAGGAGCTCTCCTCGTCTCCGACAATAACCAAGGAGGGGTACCAAGTTCCTATGTCTCAGCCTTTTCATGGTAGCAATCTCCGCCACAAACTCCTTCATCCCTTGTCTTGAATCATGTGATATTCTTTTGACAGCAACTTTTGTGTTGCTTGACTCAACAAGGTTTCCTTTGTATACTTTCCCGAAACCTCCGGCTCCTAGAAGCTCGCTGTCCTTGAATCCCTTGGTTGCTTTATAGAGTTCCTTGTAGGAGAACCTTTGAAGGGCATATTCTTCTTCCCAATCTTCCATTACTTCTTCATATTTCTTCCTACTCTTTGCATATGCTATGACAACAACCACTGTCAAGATTGCGGATACAATGGTGAGCAGGACTACTACGACTACCAGTGGAACACTCGGCGATCTCTTTGCTCTGGGTAGTGAAGGAAGTTTTGATAGATTAAGGTCGTTTGCTTTCCCACCTTGGCTGAAGCTCCATCCGAGAATGTAGTGGTTGCTTGAAACTGACCCAGTTGATGCAGAAAACCCGACATACATGGTGGGTAAGAATATTTTTGAGAAATCGACTGGTTCTGATAAAAGAAGCCGGCTTGGCTTTGGGTCTCCTAAAGGAGCCATGGCCACAGTAACTTTCTTCTTCTTTGCATCATAGTCAACCCATACTTGCATTGGCTTTCCACTAGCAAGATCCAGGCTAACTTCCCTTTGTGTTTTATCAGAATAGTAACTTGCGGGAGCTGCTGCATCTGACTTGACACTGTTGATATCGATCCCGACATGGTTGCCGTTGATGTCCTCGAGTGGAGGATTATATGAAGTATCCAGCTCGACGGCAAATACATGATTGGAGGAATCTCCGTCCATAGTACTGTTGACGAGCCCGAGGAATACGTTTGCGGAAGTGTGGATCATGTCCTTGGAAGGGGAGATAACAAAGGCAAGTCCATACCCCTTTGCGTTTGGGTACAAAGGATGGATGGAGAAAGCGAAAGTGGTGGAAAATGAAGATGAAGCACTCAACCTTAGAGGAGACGGATAGAAAGCATGACCCTTTTGTTCCTCTGTTTGGTTGGTGAGCTCAAGGAGACCATTAGGGTGGATGTTGGCAATCCCGTCAAGACAAAGATTAGCACCTTTGAAGCCATTGTAGATGAACTCCTTTGGTGCTTCAGTTGAGGCTGAGACTAGTATAGCACAAGTGAAAGCGATCAAAAAGAGCAAAACTGTGGGATGTTTGGCCATGGATAGGCGATAGGGATGAAAGAAAAGCAGTGGTTCATGTGTTTGGAGAAGAGCAGTTAATAAGAGTTCGCATCATCACAAGGGTCCAAGTTCTACAAAGGGTTGTAAAGGGAAAGGACTCACCTGATCGATATGCATTAAATTCCCTGCTCATCAGGCTACTCAATTGTCAACTTCAACTTACTTGCACCCAAGAGCCAAGGTGGTGAGTGTAATTTACCTTAGTGCTACTACGTACGTACTGATGTTAGAAAATAGTTACTGCATTGATTTGAATATTGTAGAAAGGATTGGTTGGGAGCATCAAGCATGAGAAAGACACGGATGAAACAACCAATGAGATTTCGGCCTTGCAAGATTTAAAATATTTAATTTTCTGGGTAGAATCTCAGTTTCTGCATCGTACAACTTCTCTTTCCTAGCTGCTTATTATATGAACAAAAATAAGAAACAAAACTGTTAATGTGCTGACCGAATGAATAGTACATTTGCTTTAACACATTTATAATCATTTATCATCTTATTTGACAATAGTTATAAGTAAAATTATATGACAAGCTGCTTAAAGATACATTATAGGTTAACGAACAAGAAGAGGGAAAAAAAAGTGTTAGCAAATAGCTCCTAGCAACAGCAGCAACAAGTAACATTTGGGAACTCATCCGCTCGCTGTAAATCTCTGCTATGGTCTGGCAAGCAACATCACTACTGATTCTTCAACGTCCCCGTAGTTAAAATCCAGAACAGAAAATCACATCAAAGAGCTTAACTCAAACCTCCAATTAACATTTCAACCAGTAGCATCCGTTCATACCAAGAGACTGCTTCAACATAGAAAGAAGCTGTTGTATCAATAACGGTTGCATTGAGAAGCCAATATAGGCAGAAAGACAAACACAAATGTTATAAAACTCCTCAAAGTTGAGCCTAACATGCTCTATTCGTAATGACTGTTTGAGAATCCAACCTAATTTGCAACCATGAATGAATATGCCATTTCAACTACTACGCATAATTCAATTGAAAACACACTACACATATCAACTATGGAGTTGTTGCCAATTGAGGCATACCCAGAAACAACCAAACAAAACAAAAGCCGTGAATCAGAAGTAACTCACCTTCCCAATCTTGTGCATAGAAGCCACAATCTTATTTGTCACTAGGCGTAGCATGAGGATAGGACATAACCGACCCATGGCCGTTCCCTGACCAATCCTTCTGCTGCATCATACTATAAGGATGCTGATTATTTGCCTCCATCCCATTATAGCTCCCCATTGGCATATGCATATGCCCCTGCCCATTTCCATGGTGAGGACCCATCCCAAACATAGGCATAGGCATCATCATCTGTCCATACGGCATCGGAACTGGCATAGGCATATGACCGTTCGTACCATTCACATGCCCATTTCTCCCATTATCACGCAGGTTCTGCGGAATCGGTGTCGATGCAAACAACTGATCCGAAGGAGACGGACCCTCGTTCGACAACCCTTGCATTCTCTTCAAGTACAATCTGTACTTCTGCAAGTGGCTCGCAACATTCTCACGGGTTAACCCTTCTACATTCATCAACTGCATAATCGTCTTAGGAACAGCATTCTTGATCCCCAAATGTGAAACCACGTCCACAAATCTCTTGTGGAGCTGAGGCGTCCACACTAATCGGGGCTTTTTCAAGGCCCTCGCAGATTGATCGTCAATAGAATTCGAATTCTCACCTCGCAAGGCCGAATCGGCCTCCTCAGCAGAATCAAGTCGCCGAAGCTTCCTCGAATCGGACCTGTCATCGTCGTTGTCCTCAACCGTCAATTCCCTAGAGTCGTTCGCGTCGCTAAACGGCTTGAAACTGTTGTCAGCAAAAGTCGGTTGCTGGCCTCCACGAAGGCCAGAGAGCGTCTCCTCCGAAGCTCGATTGACGTCAACGAGCGTCCTGCTTCGTTCCGGCTTGATATTGAACGCCGTCGCAAGCTCGAACGGAATCAAAGCCTGCGAAAGTGGAGTCAGATCGTCGGCGCCAGGCAATCCGGCCTCCCACTCCAAAACTCGGTCGTCGTCTCCACTAGCGTAATCCGCCATGTTGACCTCTTCTCCCATATCGTTTCCTAATCAGCAATCACAAAAACCTCCGAAATCCCTCCTAATCACCGAAACCAGAGATTCGGATGAAGAAATTAGGGCTTCTGACGCCTGAAATCGGTTCCGCAATTGAATCGAGAAGGCACGAAATCAAATCTATAGTGAAAAACGATTGAAATTTTGGAAGGGAAATCGAGCGCGAATGAGGAAGAATTGATGAAGAAGAGTGAGGGAAGTTGTGAATGGTGATTGTGAACTTGGGAAATGGAGAAAATGTAGGGATAGAGAACAGTAGCGAAGAAGAAAAAGGGGAAAGGATGAGAGGAAAAGCAAAAGTGCAAATATCTGGCAAATGGTATTACCAAATCGACAGAAATGGGGTGCCAACGTGGACAGTCTGTGTAGATATTTTTGATCGCCTATCCCTTTACTTGCTGTGAACTCACCGCCTCAACACTCGCGAGTATGCGGGACGCTCACCGGTAATAAGTCCTTCAATTTTTTGTGAAAGCTAAGGAAATAAGTAAACATTTTGGGTTTGCTATGTGTGAAATAAAATTTTGTAACATATTATCATCGTCCATAATCTATAAAATATATATTAATTATTTTTATAATTATACTTATATAATATATATTAATAAAATTAATTACAAATTATGATATATAGCTTATAACCTCAAACTAATATACGTGATAAATTAATTTGTTGAGAAGTCAAATCTATGATAATTTTTTTAAAGTGTATTTTAATATATAAATTATATAGTTGTGAAAAATAACTAATTTTATTATAACTTATTATATAATAATCATTTTTATTACATTATAGTTTTAAAATTTTGAAGTAATAAATGTATAAATTAAAATAACTCATATATTGTGATGTTTGGATTAGAATATATTAATTTAAAATATAATGTTGGAACAATAATTTTTACTAATATGTTAAGTGACAAACATAATTAAAATTTATTACTTTTTGTTTTCATATAAAATTTATAAATGAAATCATACTTAAAAATTTGACATTTTCGCTTCATCCAAATTTCATAACCGAAATCATAACTAAATATAATACATCAATACTGTTATAAGAACATATCACATTATCTTTTTACCGTTAAAGAACACATGTGAGCTATTCTCCAAAATTTACAATAAAAATGTTCAACTACATTAAACACTTCATCAATAAATTTGAAGTGCAGTCCAATCCGCTTTCTAAAAAAATATAGAAAAATCAAAATAAAAGTTTTTATACAAATAGATTATATTCTGAAAACATTGTTCTTAATGATATTTTATAAGTTATAACAACCTCAACTATATACGTGAGGTATTGATTTGTTAAAAAAGCTAAGTCTATCAATAATTTTTTTTAAAAAATAAAATTTAAGATATAAATTGTATAATTGGAAAAAATAACCTATTTTACGGATTTTTTTTATAGCTCATTATTAAGTAATTATTCTTAGTACACTATAATTTTAACTTTTTGAAGCAATAAAAGTCTAAAATTAAAATGACGCATATATTGTGATAATGAATGATAATGAATGATAATATATTACTTTATAATATAATTTTGGTACAATAATTTTTCATAATATGCTAATTGAAAAACATAATTAAAATTTGTTACCTTTTGAGGTCATGTAAAATTTGTAAATGAATCATACTTAAAAATGTGACATTTTCGCTCCATCCAATTTGTAACTGAAATCATAATTAAAGATAATACATCAATGTCATTATAAAAACATATAACTTTATCCCTTTACCGTTAAAGAACACATGTGAGCTCTTCACCAAATTTTACAATGACAATGCTCAACTATGTTAGACACATCAACAATAAACTTATGGTGCAAACAAATCCACTTTCTAAAATATCTAGAAAATTAAAAAAATGTATCATATAATTTTATTGTTAGACTAGTTCAAATTTATTAGTTCCTAAGTTGAAACAAAGTATGAACATCTATCATTTATATGATCTTACAACATAGTAAAACACGTATTTTGGAAACGTCCGTATATATTGTGTATGTATTATTATTAGATTAATTTTGAATTTTATTAATTATGTTTTACGTCACATCATGTATGTACAATTAACAATAAGTAAAATAAAATTAACCCGTGCATACCACTAGTTAATATATAATTGTAGAGTTATTGAAATATAACTAAAATGTATAAATAATATTATTATGAATAGATGTCAACAATTAAGAAAATCTTGTAATTGTATTAAAGATCAAAATATTACCTAAGGATTTTGATTTTAGATCATTACATGATTATAAATCATATAATCAACACAAGTCTAAAAGTTGTATGGACATTTAACATATTTATATTTAAAGAAAATAGTAGTATAAAAGTTCAAAACATACAGGTCCGGAAACATAAGTAAGTAGGGTTGATAATTCCCCACTTCAACCCCAATTATTACCATAATTCTCCTTATAAAGGTTTAAAAAAATTACATAAATTTCAAACCCATCATCACTATAATCTCTTTTAAACAAATGGACCCATAATGATAATATCATAAAACTTAAAAAAAATAATATATATATATATATATATATATATATATAACTATTAAAAAATACAATAAAGTATGAGATAACGATATAAAATGTTTGAGCTAATGAAACACTCTATACGGCTAATATTATAAAAACTTATTGAATTAACAAGTATTGTAACAAATTAATTGAAAAAAATTGTGTTCTTGTAATAATATTTGAGAATAGTAAAAACTAAAAAAGAAGGTATGAACCTAGTAGGAAATATGTAAACTAAATTAACAAAATCTTTTAATTGTTAGTATACAAAATTTTAACAAACATTGAAATAGATATGACCTTTTTTTAGTGAAAATGTATTTTATTAAAATGTATATAAATTAATACTTTTTAAAAAATTAACATAATAATAATTAATTATTTTTATTTTACCAACATATAATTTATCTCTCAATTTTCTCCGTACAGAAAAACTGTTTACTTATTACTCGGACTTACTCCCATATAACCTTGCTTGTAATAACTAATTTCTTTGTTTCTAGTAAGTATTTTAACTTTTGTACTGTAATTAATTTAACATTTGTTAAAAAATATTCAACTTTTCTTGTTCAAGATTCTTGTATCATTATAAATATTATAATTGTTTCATGTATTACATCATGAACCTAAAAATTCTAAACAATAATTGATTTATCATATTATTATTTTGTATATAATTTGTTAAATTAAAAAAAAAATTGTGTAAGAATTATTGTATCTAAAGTGAATTATAATCACGTAGAATTGTTTACATTGTATTTCTTGTAATCATATTATTTTAATTATTTTTATTATGAACGGATATTTTTTTAATTATGGGAAGTGGTTGAAAATACTAAACGACACGTCGTCTAGTATATTAAAAGGTTAAAAAAAATCGAAAGATAAACTAACCATCATGAAAAATCACAACAAAAAACACAAAAAATACATTGTGGCATAGATTCTCGAAAATAAGAAATATTCAAAGGAGGGGTAAGATGATTTATCCAATAAAAAGCGACAAACACAGCAATCACATGATATTTTATTTCATCATATAAACTGGATTAAAAAATAGAAATATACATGTATTTTAAAGAAATGATAAAATAGAAAAAGAAAAAAAAATAGGGATAAACTATTTTTTTTATAATAATTAATTACGTTTTATGTATGGATATATGGATAATTATATTCGGTTACCTTGTTTAAATGTACACGTTTAACTTAGTGCACGATGAACATTAACTTATATACTATTACTATGCTTACTCGTGACGAGATTATTGCATGATGAACATATAAATAATTAATTTATATGTGCCTATGCTTACACGTGACGAATAGAGTGTACGATTAACATTAACTTTCTCTTGTCTAATGTCTATGCTCACTCGTGCAAATTAACACATGAGACAAATGCACCTATACTAATCGTGCTTGAGATTAGATGAAGAATTTTACATTAATTATAAAATGTTTAAATTACAAATGCACCTATGCCTATGAGACACATGCAAGTATTAGTGCAAGAAAATTTGTATTCGTGCTTATCCTAACTTCCATCCTCATTTTTACCAAAATTACCCGTGCATTTTTATTTTTTTTTACCTTTCATGCTCATTTTGACCAAAAATAGTTGTGCATGCTTTTATCTTCGATCTGTGCTTATTGTATTATAATAATTGAGCTTAGACAAGTGTTAAGTACCCGTGCATGTTTTTTTCCATGCTCATTGTATACATAGTTCGTGTTAATTTCGAGACAGGCATCTTATTAACGATATCATTTTTTTGAATATTTGAACTAGCATGTGCATATCCTAAAGATCGTAAGTACAATAATAAGGTTCGAAAAACAAACTGTAGACTTGTCGTGCACAATCAAGTGTATACTTCTTTATATTCGGTTCCTATTAAGTATGTATTTACCGTATCATTTATTCACATTTATCATATAGAATTATGTTGCATTAGATATTTATTCACATTTATCGTATACAATTATGTTGCATTAGATATGCTTTAATATTTTTATTTATGATCGATTAATCATAAAAGTTTATTATTTAATCCGACGATTCATATGTTTTTTTTTATTTCTTACTGTAAAACATGTTTAACATCACTTCGCATCGCAAAATCACTCTTTGTAAAACTGATCTCACGTGTATATTCTAAAAAAGATATTGAAAATCATTGTGTAAAATTTACCTAAAAATATTATAGAATTTTTTGTAGTAAAGCATTTAGTTATTTAGTTGTATATTTTTTACAACAAAACTTAATAATTTTTATTTGAACATGGCCTATAAAAAAACTTAAAACGCTATTTTGAGTAACATTAAATAATTAAAATTTAGACCTAGTAGGTTTCATGGATAAGATGATTTTGAAGGCAAAGAGGATATTTTGAAGCAATGGTAGAGGAAGCGGCGACGTAGGCTAGGTTGGTGAGGGGCGTGGCGCAATATTTTATTCAGACAAGTGAGGATGGTTCACGTGGGATGTTTACAAATTGCACGTGACTTTGTCGTTTAGAGATTGCAATTCCAAACATTTCACGCGAATGTCTCGCATCCGGTCATACCAAATCGTCCCCGTCGACAACTTCCGTAAGATATTTTTGATCTGTTATTCTAAGTTCACCGCCTCAACGCTCGCCCATCCCAGAAAGTGTTGCACTTATTCAAAACCACACGCACGCCGCCTTTCGAGTTCTCTAGTGGTGACGATGAATCAACCTCAAACTTCGTTAACCCTATTATATGGAAAAATTTGCATGTCTTTGTATTTTAGTTTTTCAAAATCTTTTTTTTAGACAAATGTAAGAGGATAGGGGGTCAGTTTTTAGAAACTAATCGTCCTAAAACATCTTTTCAGACGAGTTCTTCAACATTATCTCGTGGTATATCATCATATGCGGTTAAGTTGTGTCCATGTAGTGCGAGTCTATTAGCGACAATGTTGATTTACCTGAAAATATGATGAGCGCTAGTGTGGATGAAGCCCGGGATTATAGAAGAGATATCGGAGATGATCATATATGTCTCCCACGGTGGTTTTCATACTTGGTTGGTCGAATTAATGAGCATCAAGTTGTCTCCTTCAATGTCAATGAATGTAGCGCTAATCTTGCGGCATTTTGTAGGCCCTCCCGAAGAGCGAAAGTTCATGCCTTTAAAATAGAGTCTGCAATGCATCTTTCTTTCCCTGCTACCAAAGAAATAGCAAGGTTGTTCCGAATAATGTATCGAAAAGCATATTGACTAGATGAGTTTATTGAGACATTAAAGTTTAATTTGACATATCCCTCTCTCGGTCATTTCCATTTAATGTTTTTGGTTTTTCTTCTTTGTTTCGGTTGTTTGATGTGGTTCATAGTTAGTTTTGTATTGGCTTTTTTCTATTTGTTTATTTGATTCAATGCAGTTTGCTTTAGATTTTGTGGTGCCTTTTTCTTGTTGAATATGATTTGATTTCTAGCCATCCGGATGTTCCACCATATAACCACTAGTTGTCTTAATTCCATTGGAAAAATGTTTTAATGTAGAGAGGATATCAATTATGTTGCGATTTGTTATGTCATAGTTATGCAATATTGATAAAAATTTTGCATTGTTGATAGTCTAAAGAGTGTGAGGGCACACAAAGAAAAGGTGTTTAGCACTTTCGGTGTGATAGCTTACAAAATTCGCAGTGCATCATAATTGAAATTTTTTGCTTGTCAAAATTTTCTTTTGTTGGAATTCTATCGGGGCTAATTTCCATAAAAAAAATTTAATTTTAGGCATAATGTTGATCTCCCAAATTCAAGTTTTGTATGTAATTACATTAACTTTTTATTGTTGGATCATTTTCATAACAAATTTAGTCGAGTACAATCCTTTTTCATTTAGCTGCCAATTAAATTCGATCTCATTTTTTAAAAAATTATAAAAAAATTTTTAAATTTTTTTTGAATGATGTTTATGAGCTTTGTAGTTTTTTTTAAAAATATATTATTTGACGATGTTTGTGCGGATACTTATCCATAGATGTTATCTCTTACAATATTTCTCTACATTGCTTTTTATTTTGTTACCTGACGCCACCAAACTTTCAAAAAACAAGTATTTCTAAATCTTAATTGTCCTTAAATATTTTCTTTTATAGGCTCACTCTATTGTTGCAATTCAATTTCAATTGAGATCTCCTGTATCATCTTATACAAGTGATACATGTATCTCTGTGCTGTGATTGGTTGAAGTTAAATAATTAAGGATTAAAGTTTTACTGCTTTACGAGAAAAATAATAAACTATATGAATTCTACCAATCACGCGAAAGTGATACAAGGATACACATGAAAAGGGATACATAAGATCTTGACTGATCCAATTCAGACATCGTACTCGTAAATTTGACTCAATATACTACAATCACTTCCGTTATATATGAGGAATAGGTTTTCAATTTTACCACTACCATAACATATGAATTAAGACATATACTCAAAGGATAAAGATAACCATAAAGGAGGGTAGGAAAAATTTTAAATCTTTCAATCCGACGCGGACAATATAGCAACCGATTAGAGCATGTGTAGTGATTCGACTCGACTTAGTGCAAAATTAACGTCTCGAAGATATGGGCACACAAGCTCGTAAAAAGGGATCATTTGACTCGAGAGATGGGGGTGATCAACTCGAATGATAGTAAAACATCGAAAAAAATCTCCATTTCTTCGCTCTCGTCTTTCAATCAATTTAGTTTGAAATAGACTTGCTTAAACGCAAGGAGAACCTAAATGTGTTATATACGTTCTTTCGAGAACAACTCCATTTTAGATTTGGAAAGACCAAAACATCTACAATATCATGAACGCACAAGTAAATCTCCAAAACACAAAGGAAAGAAAATTTGTCATATATGATGTCAAAAAAACTTGTATGCTCAAGATATGGACAAAAAATGAGGGTGAATAAACACGTTAAAATGAATAATATTGTCTCCACTAATCCTCTTTCGCCAGAAAAATTCATTTTCCTTGTTTGGGAGATCAATCTGGTAAAAATAGTTAGCCAAGTTGAGAAATCTTTGAAATATAGCAAGTGCAAGATCTATAGTTTCTCCACCAACTTTGTCGTTTGGAGTAAGGAATTCGTTTATATCTCCAATAACGAGGGATGAGAGTTCAATTGAGACCAAAGTTTTGGGCAAGTTATCCCAAAATAGATTCCTTTTGATTCTCTTTTAGCGGGATGTAAACAAATGAGTAGAACCGAATAGTCATTATTCAAGTTTGTATCTTTAGGACAATATATTGTTTTTATTTTCTTTTTTGCAATCAATATTTTTTCATCAATTAGTTTGTAACTTTTCAATGAAAGGCAAAGCCTATCCGAAATACCATCATCAAGAATAAAGATGATAGACAACATTATGCTAACAATTCTCCTATGGTTATGTGCTAGTTTTTAGTTTTGCTAGTTTTTAGTTTTGCTAGCATAATGAGGTGGGTCTTTACAAATTTTTCAAATGATATTCAAGTCCGTCCAAATAATATATATAATCCCGCAACAACTCCAGTAGACAATGATCATTGTATATTCATTTTTGGGACTGGGTGAATCGATTTCCGGGATTCAATCCAAGAAAATGCTCTTTCATTCTTAGTGTTAGTGTTCCAAAAAACATCTTGGACGGGCATATGGACTTTGGACAGTCCACCGCCGTCCCATTTCGGGGAAAATGGGTTAATTGGGACCAGTTGGGTTCAAGAAGGGTTTGCAACTGGTCTAGAAGACCTCACGATAACGCTAGAAGGATTTGGACGGCATTGGACCACGTTTCGGCATTGGCTATATATGTAGGAAGGAGTAATGAAGGGAGCTTGTTGAAGTTTTCGGTTGTAGGTGAAGAACTGTTGAAAAAAATAAAAGGAAGAGAATAACGGAAGAGCAAGAGCTAAAGCTAGATAACTAATATTATAGTTGTTTTAGGGTTTTGGTTACACAAAAGAGGCAAAGTTGGGTAAATGGGCTACGCCAATGGGTTATTGCATTTCATACCTAAATTTAATTTTTAAATGGGATTTGGGTTGTTTGCGTCATAGTCTAACAAGTTATGATCCAACTTAAAATATATTATGAACTATCTTAAAAAAATTTGGCTTGTTTGTGTTGAATAAAGTTTGACATAAAATAAGGGTAATAAAAAAATAATCAAAAAAATGTATTGGTTGTCTAGAACCCATCTAGACGGATAGAGACGGTAGATTATGTCTCTCCATTTCACGTATTTTGGAACATGAACACTGCTTGTCATTGGTTTTTTTTTTTCAATTGAAAATTAGGCTTGGCATAAGGCAAGATGAAAATCATATGTAGGAGCATAGCAAACTAATGTCTTCCATTTTTCTTTCATATTAGTGGTTAGAATCATTCATATTCATATCCATATAGTATAGTTTGATTCATTTAGTTTAGAAAGCATTATATTCATATTGCATATTATGGTGTGTCTATTTCGATTTGTTTCGTATTTTCGACGTTCAACGCTATCTATGGAGCATAATTGTATGAAAATACCTAAGCACGATGATTTAATCTTTCTTGGAGTCGTAAAGTGTATAAAACATCAAGATCGATTAGAGAGTGAAGAGACAAGTGGAAACCACTGGATCCATTTTTCTTGACGTTTGCAGTTGACACAAACGTCAAATTTTAAAGGAAAGTCGAAATCACTAGATCCATCTTTCTTGACGTTTGTGTCAACTACAAAGTTGTAGATCTTCAAAAGAGGTTCGAAAGTAGCACTCATGTGTCTCGTAGTTTCAATCAAAGTAGAGAAAATTCAGTTTTACTGAACTGTCAAAAATGTGTCAAATGCTTAAATGTGTGCCCCTCGTATTCTATGTTTGGACTGTTTTTTTTATAAATTCTGCACATGTGCTTTTTGCAAACGTTATATAAGGATTAGGTGATATCATAGAGTCCGCTGTTGTTGCAACCTAGATTAGATTTTGATTTTCGGCGTCTTACAGATTTTGAAGGTTCACCTCATTGTATTTGAACCAAACATTGTAAGTTTTATGCAAGTTTCATTCTTTTTCCAATTGTTCTTTCTTGCTATGTTTGACATAATTTATTTTGATCTAAGGATGGGTTAACCCTGTGATGGATTATTTGCAATTGTTTATATGAACTATTGAATGAATATCAATATGGATTTGTTTCTTCTTATTATGCTTATTTCTACCTTCTATTTACCTTCTTTCCCATCTTATTTTTCTTCTTATATTTTGGTTTGCTTGCTACTTTGTCTTTTTTTCTTACAACCAAAATCTTTCATAAAGAGATGTTTCTCTCTCTTTCTCTTTCCCTTCTCTCTTTACTTAGAGTGATTGACCATTAGAAAATTATTAGAAATATCTAATACCTGTGATTAGACACTCGATATACTTCAATTGACCCGGTTGTGCATTAGCTAAAATGCTTAGTTTTTAGTTTATCTAGATCAAGTTTAGGGGTTTGAGGTCCATATTCGTCCACACAAAAGGGTTCACTAAAGATGGAGACGAATATGGGTTTGGGTTTCTATTAAACCGCTTAGTTGTAATAAGTTGGGATTCATGAGAAGGAGTCTTAGTGTTAACATCAGACCTAGATCGATCAACGGTTGTCTAGATTTTTCCTCTTCGTCATAAAACGTGAGCAACTGGGATAAGGTAGATCGAGCTCAATGGGATTACTGCCAGAATTAAACCAGTTCATAAATCAGCATGAGCCGGACCCTTGAAAGACAATAGTCTCTGGAAATTATAGGAATTTTGTAAATCCCAGCATGAGCCGGGCCCTTGAAAGACAATAGTCTCTGGAATCCTAACACAGAGAAGTGACAGAACAACACAACATACTTGGGTGGGAAATAAAATGTGTACTCTTATGATGAAGAAAGTCAAAAACCATACATGGAAAATAGGATTAACTGCTCTGAACAAGGCAAACTTGTTTTTTGTACAGTCACGTCAAACTAAAAGTCTAGAACCACAAAACTAGATATTCCCTTCTTTTTCTTTTTACAAGCTGTATGAGAGACACTGCAGAGCTACATCGTTATGATCCACCACTTACTCAGCTGGGCTTCTATGTAAAATATTCACCTTAAGTACTACACAATGTACACTTCTTTATCATAAGCATAGGCATCGACTTTTTATTTTAAAAACGAAATCCATACTTGTTTCCCCTCGAGGACGCAACCAAGGCTAGATAACTATAGGATGAAGAGACGAGACAAGATCACAATGTTGATGGTCACAAGTTGGAGCTCAGGTTAGCTGTACAACTTTGTTTCCAATTCCATCTATGCTGCCGCGCTTTGAGACATTACAGCTCTCCTTTCTGCAAAAAAAAGAAAAGAAAAACAAACGCTAAACAATAGAACCAACACAACCACGTCCGAAGTTAAGTGGTTAGTGCTTCTAAGTTCTAAGAGCATCCACATAGAGTCTTGGGGGTCTCGTTCAATAATAAATTAAAATTAGTACAGTAAAAAATCAGAATTTGACAGGTTGGGTTCCTCATTTTATTAGAGTTCAATTCTGTTTAATGAGAGTCTAACTCTCTGAATTTTTCTGAAATTTGCTATTTAGTTTACCTTTATTTTAAAAAAAGATAAGAAACTTTACGTATTGGCGTTGTGGTCCTTGTGGATGCTCTAAGAATACAAACAAGTGTCAGGACCATACCTCCTGCAGCTAGAAGCTTCTCTACTCGTGCAACAATATGTTTGCCATAGGTATACTTCTTCAGTGCGTTCAAGTGAACCTTAATACGTGACATGATCAACTCCCTCTGCCTCATCACTGCAAGTCTCCAAAACTTTTTGTACAACGTAGTTTGCGAATTGATCTTTCATCATTGCCTGAATCGTAGGAAACACAACCATGAGAAACTCAAGAAAAGATATTGATTTTCAACTGATATGGTGAGACTCAAATGCATTTCTTACTAGTAGTAGTAACTAACTATAATGTATCGGCTAACATCAGTTTCCAAAATTGGCGAAGTACAGATCACCCTATACTTCTAAGAACTCTGGAAGTTGATTAGGGTCGCATCATTGATCATATATTACTAGACGAAAGGCAGGCATTCCTAGAATCAAAGCTTCATAAAAATATATATGCAGTTCATCAAGTAGCAAGTTCATTGGTGCAAATATGAGATATATAAAATGAAGGAAAAGAAACATTCATGGTAAGGCCAAGAGCTGACCTGAAGAGGCTCATTCTCATCAGTAGTGCCAAGCATTTCATTAACCATGAACTCTCTTATCAGGACCTCCAAAAGCCAAGCCTTCTCAATGACATTGGAGGCAAACTTCTGTTGGCTCATTTGAACTATATTCCCAGCTAACTCCTTTATTATAAATGAACGTTCATGTGGTTTCCCATGCTCCAACACATGCTGCCAAAAGGATGTGTAGGTCATCAACAACCAATTGATAATTCAGAACTAACCACCAATTCATCCCATTGAAACCATGATTTTTTTATGAACAACAAGATAGATTATTATTAACTCATAAAGCAATCTGATGCACAGAGAGAACAAACGATTCACAGAGATATAGATCAAATAAGACAAAGCAATCTGATGCAATACAAATGGAATAGACCGACATCCCAAAAAAATATATCATCACTCAGCAACTGGGTCGCCACACACAATAAAACAGAGCAGATTTAGTGGAAATAAAACATACCTGAACAATAATTTCCATATTGATCCTGAGCCAACATGCTAACAGATCTTAAAATTTCATCCATAACCTTATTCTGGGTTTCTGCGTCCTCACAGTGCTCAAGGACTCTCTGGAACACAAGAACCTTAAATTAGCAGTTAATCTTTCCGGTACTTCACTCCATTGTCAAACAAAACTGAGACAAATACTAGCAGAGTATGGGGCTAAAGAAAACAACAGCTCAAAAACCTGAATTACACGGCAGCCATAAGGATGGGTTGACAGAGTGACAACTTGATTGAAAAATGACTCGACAATGAACTGTATCGATTCTTCAGGAACACACTCGATACACTTTTGAATGACGTGATTTCCATTCTGATCACGTACGCACCGCATAACATGGCCATCAAGCTCTTTAACCATCATAATTTTTGATCCATATCAACAACTTCAATAGCCTGTAAAAAAGAGATGGTTAGGTTCTACATCAAACTAAACAGACACTTTAAGAGATCTCTTTTTTCACCAATTTCAGACAACTCATCAGCCTACTACAATGTTATCATTTGTGTTTTAAAAAAAACTAATATATACAGGTTCTTATGAGACTAATGGTCCAACAAAAATAAGGCATTAGGTAATAAACAAATACTAAAACAAAAGAAAAGGCTAAAAATGCCACATCTTGTAGTATTCTAAGTAAACCGCCTAAAATTTATTCCAACCATATTTTTCCATTTGGTATGTTTATACTAAAAAATACATTAACCAATTGCCAAGTCAATCCTTATAAACTTAATTCTACTTGAACTGATTCCCAATACTAACGTGATCATAAATAGATAAATTTTTGTTTCCTGAAGCTGTCATGATATTATTATTATAGTAATTTTTATTTTTCCATAGTTATAACTCCCTCTGGTTCACAATATTTGGCGTTAGAGTCTTAAAGATTTGGTTCACAATATATGACACGATAAGTGTTATTAATACTTAAACCATTTTTAAACACTATTTTTTACTTCCATATAACTCTCCTCATTCTACATTTCTACCATTATATTTATATAAATTTTTACAAAATTATAGTACATCAATAGATATTATACCTACTTTTAGTTTTCTTAATGTGGGATTTTTTTCTCTAATACCAAATATTTGAGAACTTATTTGTCGTTGATTTTTACTCTCATACCTTATACAATTTTTATTGTTTTATGTTCAACAACAATATCAATCAGAAGTTCAAAATTACACATCAGTGCAGAGCAGGGCATCAGCTAGTTTATCTCTATGTAAAAAGTATCTACTTTCAAATAGGATCTTAAAAGAGATTTTGAAACATAGGGCAGCATATTTTCAGCTAATGACCAACTTTGCTTTTCTCAACGCAGCTGTAATGAAAATTAAAATCAAGATGGAAGCAAGCAAGATATACCTTTTGTATCACACGACAACCATACATTTGAAGGCTAAGTGTCAGCACATGCCCAGCCAACTTGCAAGCAAGTTCTCTCCTCTGAGCCGGCATTCCATGCTCAAAAAAACTAAAACAAACATTACTAGATATGCATCAACAAAAGTAACAAGAATACACCGTGAAGCTTGAATGGATTATTTAAAGCAATAATATGAAAATGAAAGAAATGGAGGTCTACTAACCTTCTGAATAACATAATTACCAAACACATCAGTCATGAGAGAAAGAGCCTGGGATTGATCTCCTCAAAAACCATAGTTTTCTCTTCAACTGAAGCAGTTTCAAGTTTCTGCTGAATAAAGCGACTCCCATATTGATCCGCACTGCTCATAAGAAAATGTAAAAGTTAGAGTAAACAAACAAACTAGGAAACCGCAACCAACGAAATAGGAGAATATAAGCATTTTTTACCTGAACTCAACAACATGACCAGCAATCTCTGCTAGCTCAAAGGACTTAGTCTTGTTGCTTTTAAACTCTTCCAGTAATGAGGATCCAAAGCTTCCATCCATGGGCCAAGCTCCATGCCACCCAAGTTTCTGGCAGAAGGGTAACGCATATCATTGTGCCGAATAGGACTACCCCGTCCAACCGGAGAATTCGGAAGAACAGGACTGGCAGTGGACTTCCATGATATCCCATCCCGATGCCAAAAGCATGATTTCCATAATAGTTATGATTAGAACCACTAGATTTATTGCCAAGGAGGCACCAAATTGTGCTTTCTGAGGAGATAAAAGGGATCCTAAGTAAGCTTTCTGAAGGGGATCCATATAAACATTTGAATAGTTCCTTTCTGGAGAGTGGTCACCAAGACCTGCAAGCTGAGCAGCATATTCGGCTGTTCTTAGATACTGAAGATACATGGGGTCAACAAAACCCCTGAAGAGCATTCACTACCATCTGATTATTAATTCTGCTTAGATCTTGTGATTCTGATGCAGCAGATAAATTATGGCCTGATGACAGCCCATCTCCCAGTCCCCTTGAATCAATTCCAATGCCCATAGAAGCAGCAGCAACATTCTCAAAGAAGTGGAGCAAATTTAGACTACTTAGTTGGCTTGCCATCATAGGCGATAAAGTGAGTTTACAGGATATCCGTCTAATCTATAGTTTGAAAATGTTGAGTTGGTTCCACCCATAGGTCCATAATGAGGTGATAAACCACCATTGGGTATATAAGCATCCTTTGAAAATGTATTTCCAGAATTAATAGCAGCATTTGAGTGTTCACCCTGGAAGTTTCTCAGCTCAGACCACTAACAGTACTCCCTCCTAGCAGTTGATTGAGGCATTGCAGACATCTGTAAATGGCCAGACTCGGTTTTTTTGCCAAATGAATGCTTAAGATTATCCCTATTGGATTGCATGTTATGGTGATAGTTATGATGATCTCCAGTATCTTGATCAATTTGTGAGGATAATTGGCATCCATCATCAATGCCAGCGTTAGCGGAGAGGTTCATGCCAGACAAAGCAGCCACCAGATCAGCAGATTCATTTATCCCAGAGGGACACCACTGAATGAATTTTGACTAGCAATAACTCTCTTTTCAGACGCCCCATTCTTCCTCCTCCAATAGGTATAGGACAAGGACTAGGGATCCGAGGTACATGTTGAGGATCGGAGTAGTGCTCCTTGACAAAGAAGTACCCAGAGCGGCAGCATAGGAAAATGATGCAGGTGCACCAACATTGTTTACTTTAGATGAACCCTGGCGCAAATTTGTCAACTCAGCTTCTACATTACCTAGTGGATCAGCATCTTCATCAAATGCATTGCGGCTAGCTGGACGAGAAGGATGCCTGGAGTTGGGATTAGAAGAGTTTAGGTCATCCTGCAAGAGTATAGACCGTGAAACCATCAACACAAATGCAACTAAAACAAGAGAGATACTTCACGGCTTTATTGATGCACTACATAACCTCCATCAAGAAACAAGAGATAGTAAACAACAAACACCATCCGATGATCAAGTATAATAATGAAACTTGCTCAATAAATTTCATTCTAGGATATCTTATTCTTTAAGAAGAAACCTGAGATTTTGAAAGAATTCATTTGCGAATCAAAAGTACACAACCAGCTGGTGTTGATACGATAAATTGAGTTCAGAATTTCAATATCCAACTATGCGGATTCAAGAAAACTAAGAAAAAAGAAGGGAGGGGCCCATTCAACTTGCAAAGAGAAGTTCATTTGTTCTATGCGAAGAGAGAAGTTTCATCTGATACATCTATTTATTGTTTACCCACATTTTAGGGCCATGCCTGCATTCATAGATAACCTCTTCCATGACATGCTTTTCATCTCCTAGCTGGCTAGTGCTCAAAAGGATTAAATTTGCGTGAATAAGTTCTTTTTTGTAGAAATTCTTCATGAATATATTTTACCACAATATGTAAACCTCTTTTAGAGAAGCAACAGAAAACAAACAGCAGGCCATTCGTCGCATAATAAGCCAATCCAGACAAGGTAGGTAGGTGCTACTCTATCCAATCATCAATCCTACTAATAAAAGGATCACTAGACAGACTTGAAAGATCATATGAGATTATGCATAGAAAAGAAAGTAGCCGCAACATGATGAGAAGGCCTCTGATGAGAATACCTGAAATATTTTCAGCAAGACTCTTCTGCTTACTTCCTAAACCTATACAGGCAAACCAATAAGACCATCTTTGCTCCAGTCAGCTTGAAGACAATGCTTTATCTGCCTCGGTCTCCCTTTCTTCTTTCTTTTTTAAACCAAACCCTGGAGGTGTTGAAAATAATGATCTCCAGGCAGGCCCATCTGTGTCAGTCTTGTTCACTTTCCTCTTATCCCTATCCCACCATCACCGAACTACCTCCTTGCAACCTCTGTGCAAACCTCCAATCCTCTTGGACAAAAGAGGAGGTGGCAAACCTTGGTATTTAAGTTCACATTAGAATAGCTAGTATGACAAATAAGCGGGATCAGACCTAAGCTCATCCTCTGACATAAGCCCTTAAGCCCATTTCAATCTGTGTTCTTGCAAAATCCGAGAAACCGCTGTTACCAAACAAGCCACCAACCGCCATCAAGGAACCCTCCACTGTAGGAGGCGCAGAGCCCCCTCCTGCTATATATTCAGCTCACGCTCTCGTTCATCAGCATCTTGGCCTCTTCTGCTCTCGGAAGGAGCATCCCGATTTCATTCGCTCAAGCTCATCACCATAGGAGGACCTTCATTTCCTCCTCCGCCTATCATCTGTGTCCTCCCCAATTCAAGACAGCATTTTTCAATCCCTAAAATTTCCCACAGTCCTAATGGTAATACCTCAACTAAATAAAGTATTCGCCACATACAGAACCCGGAAACCTGTATATATCGTATATATATATTTACAAGCTCCTGACAATAAGATAACACCTTTCTCAATTTGATCAAAAAAGACTTGTTATTAAATCAATGGATCATCAGGAAAGAATTTCCCGGCATGATCATCATTTCACATTGAACATATGAAGAATTGGCATGAAAAAAAACCAAAAAATAAATGACAGTTATTGAGTTGAACAGAAACAGTATATTAGAAGAAAAAAAAAGTCGATAAAAGAAGATGAAGACCAAGATGGTTACGCAAGAAGATCGAAAAATTCAAGATGAATCCGGCGGCTATTGGTTGTTACGAGGAAGAAACGCAGTAGTGGTATTAGGGTTTTTGTGTGAGAGAGGAGAGGAGACCTAATAGTTGGAAGAGAAGAGGGAAGGAAATGATATGCGCTGCATCAAATGGAATAAATACTGCATAGACTCTGCCTAGTTCAAACAGCCAGCTTGCTTTTGCTTTTTTAACAATAATAATAATAATATTAACAATTTCCAGTTTTTGCTAAATTTATAAATAACGAAAACCAAATTCTGGGAGAAACTACCAATTCCGATAAATTAGGGTTAATTGACCAAGAGCAAGTCCGACTGATTGGCCAAAAGGAAGGAAACCCAGGGAGAATTTTGCAGACCATACGGATACACGTACACGATAGCTTTCTATTTAGCTTTTTTAATATTCTTACGAATATTTTGTTAAATGCTATAGAATCTGAGAATGCCACGTGGATGATAGTAATATAGGAAGTGGTATGGGCAGTGAAGTCTTTTGCTAGATTTGGGGGCAGAAGCTCGAAGTGGCTGGCTGGCGCAAAGTATCAGTTTGAACTCTGAAGGGTTTTCTGTATAGGTGAATTGTCTTCTTTGCCCTTTCCATGTGACTTTTTTATAACCTGTGTTATTTATAGTTAACTTTCTGGTTATTGAATTGCCTCATTCTTGCTTTTGGTTTTTAATTTATTAAATGGCGTTTTTAGTCGTAACTTGTAAGTGCAAGTTTTGGCAAGTTGACTTGTAGTCATGGGATGCATGTGGAATGGGATGGCCATAATCTGATGCAGTATTTCTTTGGGCCTCTTGCATAATTTGCATCAGCAACGGTTATATAAAATGAAACTTTTCTAATGAATCACACAACCCTAGGCTTCTCTATGTTTCTATAAAAAGATAACAATTCACGTCATAAGATTTTTTTTCGTTTTGTCCACTAGTAATTCTTAATTTAGAAAAAAAATTGATAGGGTGACTATTTTAGAGTTATAAATATGAGATTTGTTTTACTTTCGAGGCGGTTGTTACATTATACAAGTTATTTGGACTCGGCTTGCGTTCGGTCATTAAAAGCTCAATCAAG
The DNA here is from genome assembly GCA_002319775.1 of Fagopyrum tataricum. Classification (NCBI taxonomy): domain Eukaryota; kingdom Viridiplantae; phylum Streptophyta; class Magnoliopsida; order Caryophyllales; family Polygonaceae; genus Fagopyrum; species Fagopyrum tataricum. The sequence continues at coordinate 10,183,931 of CM008279.1, read as the reverse complement.
CGGGTTATATTGCTAAACGAAGCGAATATGAACACATTTTAAAGCTCGTATAAAAATTTAGGCTCGCGTTCGGCTCGGACGTCGGTTTATTTATGAACGAGTCAAGCTTGAACATGTCATGCTCAACTCGCTCGGCTCATATAACACGTTTATTTCTAGGAGTGCGCAAATTTGGACCTAACCGGAAATAACAGTCTTGGTCTTTGGACGTAATGTTCTGTCTTGACATTTGTTAACACTTTTTTGACAAGGCCGTGGATTACGGGCCCGGTCGGTCTTGACGGTCCCAGGTCGTGGTTTAACAATAAAAAAAAATTTTAAGAAATAGTTTTTAAAAATCAAACAATCCGCGGACCGGACGTTATGGTCCTGTCTAGGAAAGTTATTGTTTAATTGGCTTCCATGTAGATTATGTAGTGAAGGTACCTTAGGGGATAGTTCTGTAACAGTTTGGCATCCTTTTTGTCAAAGAGAAAATAAAAGTCGCAATTATCAAAGTATCGGAGGCAATAAATCTCGTAATTTTAAGTGTTCATAATGTTTTCAAAATTCCGCAAATGTTGATGCGGGTTCTCGTTGAGAAACCTCCTGAGAATTGATAATTCCGGATCAATCTGATTTGTCCGTGTGGAGGTTGAAGTTATTCCTCAAGTTTGGGGGTAGCAAGTAAGCAATGGTTGGACACCCTTTGTTTAGGAGTTATCCTAGTGTCCAACATTTGAGGGGTGGTTTTTTTTTTTAAGCAGCAAGTGCACATCGAGTCTAACAACTTGCAGCATTAGCAACAGGGCAGTTGGTTTCCTAGATCCTCCACATCTATAGCATCAACAACTTTTTTGGAGAATTTTTGCTTGTGTAAGGTGTGTTCAATCTGGTTGTCAAAATAGACAAGTTTGTTTGAGTCACGGATCTTGCGCATTCAACAATCTAACTTGAGGATCAAAGTCAAAACAAAAATCAACAAATACACACAACTTAAAAATAACCAAAAATTATTGCTAAAAAAATTCTATGAACAATCCCTAGCAACGGCGCCAAAAACTTGATCGTAGAAGTTGTACTATATTGAAACAACCTCTCCCGCAAGGATACGGGATCAACTGTAGTATAAACGGGTATCAATTTCACAAGGATTGTATATGATTTGTATGACAATAACAATCTATTTATTATAAGTGAAAAACATACAGTAGGGCAACAATGGTAACAAGCAAGAGCAATATTGATCGTAGGTAACAATGGATGGAAGGCGATATAAGGAAACATAAATCTCCACTATGACGAGTTGAGACTTGTCGCTTCCATACAAATGACGTATGAGTATTGGTTTTGTTTCTAGGAGCACTTGAACCCGGACCTCCAAGCTACGTTGCTTCGCCTGCCTTGCCTTACCTTAGCCACTAGTAGGGATCGAACCAGAGACCTATCGGCCTTTCTTGTACCGCCCACTTTGCCCCTTGACTGCCGCCTAGTACCATCTGAAGTCAACCGGTGCCACCTGGTGCCGACGGTAGTTGTTCGCTGGTTTTGCACCCTAAGAATTCGTGTCAATAGTGACCGAAACTCAAAGGTTGACAAAACAAGATAGGGATAATTTTAAATTTATAACCTGTAAATAATTCCCCTAAATAGCAACGAACCCATAGTGTATGGATTGTACGAATTAGGAAAAGTAATTCAGGGTCGAACACGAAGACTGGGTAGATTAATCTACAACAGTGATTAAGGATATAATAAATCTAGACTAAGAAAGAGGTTGAAAAAGATAAGGGAAAGAGAATCAAATGTTTTTGGCGATTTTGGTTGTTCGCAATCGAATGTCACCTTCGATCGAAAACAGTTTTATAAAACCAAATAAAAGAAAAGATAATCAAATTAAAGGAAAGGAAATGGATTCTAAGGGTTCAAGGTCATTGTTTATGGCATATGGACTCAGGACGACTCATAGGGATATATGGTAGAAAAGCAACAGGGATGAACATGCATTTATGGGTTGATGGTCTATTACCGGGTAAGTCTCAAGACCATCAATTCTCAATCCTAACTACCTATTACTGAGTAAGTCTCAAGGTAAAGAGGGTGGAAATTCACTACAAACCAAATTATCTAACTAAGGATCAAGTAACTCATTACCGGGTAAGTCTCATGAATTACCCAACTTAGAAAGCAATCACGCACATTCAATCCAATAAAGGTTTTACCTTTATTACCTATGGTTAATCTACTTATGTATCCAGGTGGAATATCACCGGGTAAGTCTCAATTCCTACTTAGGTTACTAGTTTAGAAGATTCTAACTTAGATTAAACCCAAACCAACCATTAGGATTTCAAGCAATTCAAAACCAATTTTAAGCGCAATCTAATCCATCATAATTCAAGGCATAAACAAATCTCTATCAACCTTGGAACCACAAAATTCTAGCCAATAACAATCATATCAAAATCAACAACTGAATAATAAAAGGGAGAAAAGAAACTACTCAACTTCAATGAATGAAACCCTGTAATTGTATCAAATCCAAATGTATCTCTAACAAAACTGAATGCAAAAGTCTCCAACTTTAATCTAAACTAACTAAGAAAAATGATGAATGAAAAAAACGGCAGGGTAGAAGACGGCTCCCCCTTCTAGGGTTAACTCTGGGCGGCTCCCAACACACTTTGGAATGAATCCAAGGCCCTTTTATACACAAAACCTAGCTAAAAGACATTGGGCCAAAAAGGAAAAAGCCCATAAACAAAAAAAGACGCTCAGAGAAAATCTCGGGTGGAATCTCAGGCCTAGATTTCTCAGTATCGGGACTGAGATTTCGTCTTCGATCTTCAACGTTCTTTGATCTCGGTCAAATCGACCGAGATGCCGACCGAGATGCACAACAATAGCTTGGATCACGGGCCGAGATGCTTCTATCTCGCCCGAGATGACTCCTTAGTCGTTCCTTCATGTCTTTAGCTTGATTCCTAGCTCTTTTCCGTGCACGTATGCTCGCTCCAACGCATCCACTTCGAGGCTTGATCCTCAAATACGTCGTTTTAGCTCCATAATGTGCTAAATCACCTACAAAGCCACAAATAGTGTGTGTAAACATCTACTCTTGCAAAGTAAAACTAAACAGGCATAAATGGCACAAACTAAGGCTAAAACATGAATGTGGAAAGGGGAAAACTACCTAAATGCATGACTAAACTAGGTCGATAAATCATGTTATCGGTAGTTGAAATACCCCATACTTATCCTTGCTTGTCCTCAAGCAAGTAGTAAATCTAAGATAGGATAAAATGAATTATCTATGCAAAACAAAAAAACAAAAACGCGAAGTGCTTCTAATTATGATCACCCTCAATAGTGCAAGTTTCATAGCTAAAAATATATTTCAATCAAGATCAAATGAAATAGGCATAAAAAGGATAATCATACTTTACAAGAATTTCATATTCATCATCAAAATTACGAATATCTAATATTCATGAGAAAATCAAGTCTAAGCCTGCCAAGTCAAATAGATGTATACATAGATCAAAAGGACTTAGCAAATAAAGGCCAAGAAACGTGATAAGGGTGGATGTTATTTAGGTCAAGTGGTGCTAATCCGGGAAGAAGAAACAACACACTTCATCTTTTCAACTCAACATTCACCACCCTTTCATAATCTGCAGATTTTCTTCCTTTTCTTTTCTTTCTTGAGTGAAAGGCATCGATGCACAGTAGCCGAAACCTTGGTGTTCAGTTTCCTTCACGTACCTCACACCAAAATGCACATACCAAATCAACTCTAAGGGAATGTTTTTAAAAATAATCAGACTTTGGCAAGACACAAACACCCGGCTATGTGAATGGTACCGAGTTACTCATCTTTCATAGCCAACAATCCCTTATAAGCTTTTCTTTTCTTCAGCACATCACATTTCACATCCTTCAAACTTCTTCAAACAATTCACATCAATATTTTCAGCACACACCTTCAAACTAAACATTCCTAATTTCCGGATAGGAGACAAGAGATTCAATGTTTGAGGAGCTAAGCATGATAAAGATAGAAGAAGAATGAAGTCGAATTACCTAAATCATCCCTATGCAATGTATAAGAACTTATCATGAAGCTTCAAGTATTCAAACTCAATCCAACTAGACAAGGCAATTTTCATAATTCACACAAAATTCAAGCAAAGTATTCAAATCCCATATATGCCACAAATCAAATTGAGCTCAAAAGTAATAATCAAAGGTTAATTCACAAGCACAATACCATCATAGGGGTCATGTCGTTCCTAGAAGCACCATTTTAATTTTTTTAATTTTTTATATGCATGCTAAAAGGAAACGTGTGACAAGAAAAAGAAACATGCTAAAAGATCGCGGGTATCCTACCCCATACTTAAAACTCACATTGTCCCCAATATGAAGAATAAATAGAAGTGAAAAAGAATACTCACAATGTAAAAATCAGTGATATGACACATGTAAATGAAAGTGGTAGTGGAAACAAGCGGTTGTGCAACCTCCTTCAAGCAACTATTCTTCATTTATTACTTAAAACCTGAAAAGACAAAAGAAACAAAAAGCGCAGAAATGCAAAAGCAAAAACAAAAACAAGAGTACAAAAGACTCTTACCTCGGGCTGCCTCCCGAAAAGTGCTTGATTTAAGATCTCTAGCCAGACCCAATTCTGTGGTTGTTTTAGCTCACATCAAAAACCTTGGACTGCTCATCCAGTCCTTGCAACCACTTTTCACAGGACTCATGAAATTTCTTCTTGAGAACTCTCTTCATGTCCTGAATGAAGATCTCCACTCTTCCCAGCATTGGAGGATGGTATGGGATAGTCTTGTGGGTTACCCCATACTTGAACGATATGCTCTTTTGGTCAGGGAGAAGCTTCAATCTAACCTTGGGAGGTTCCTTTGGCACTGCCCTCCAGCTTTTAGGCGCAGCTCGAGTAAGATGGAAGCCACAGGGACGATTTTCAACAAATCTCGGGCAACCATGTAAGAAATCTCGGCTGAAATTTGTAGGGATTAGGCCGAGATTTTCCTTTTGCACAAGAATCTCGGCCGAGATCTGATCTCGGTCGAGATCGGGATAGGGTTGTCCGATCCGTCTTCCTCCTTCGTCAGCTCTTCATCCTCGATGCGCTCTTCCTTTGGATGAACCTCTTCCTTGGGAGTTAAAATGCTTTCAGATTTCTCTCTTGAACTCCGCAATTCGTTTAGCGTTCGAGGTTCATCCCTGCTAGACAATCTCCTCTCTAACTTGTCATACATCCTCAATAAATTTTCATACATCAATTTTAACTGATCTTCGGGAGATTGTTGCAGAGGTTGTATCTGAGGTTGTGGGGGTTTGAGTGTTTCTCCAAAAGGATTATAAACATAACCCTCACAATACTCCAAGAGCCATACCCGTTATTCCAAGCCATCTTGTACCTGAAGAATACAAAGACAGAAAGAAAACGAGATCAAAAGTAACCAGAAAGACCTAAACTATAAATAATCAACAACAAATTAATCTTTCTCAGTCCCCGGCAACGGCGCCAAAAACTTGTTCGCTATTTTTACACCCCTATAAACAACTATCAAAAGAGATAGAAATCCACAAGATAGCAAAACTAGGAAGGGATAGTCTTAAATTTATAACCTGTAAATAATTCCCTAAATAACAACGAACCCACAATGTATGGGTCAATCACAGTAAAGGTAAGTATTCCAAGGTCGATCACAGGGACTGGGAGGATTAATATGCAATAATGATTATGAATAGAATAGATATCAATCAAAGACAGGAGGTTGGAAAAGATAATAGAAGGAAATCAAAAGGGTTTTGGAACGGTTTAAATGACTCGCAATCAATTGTCACTATTGATTGAAAGTCAAAACAAACAAATAAAAAGGAAAACAAAGATAATCAAGTTGAAGGAAAGAAAATGGATTCCAAGGGTTCAAGATCATTGTTTATACATATAGATTCAGGAAGACTCATAAAGATATATGGTAAAAAAGCCACAGGGATGAACGTTTCTAGGTTTACAGTCTATCACCGGGTAAGTCTCAAGACTATCTAGTTCCAAACCAACTGCCTATTACCGGGTAAGTCTCAAGGTAGAGAGGTAGGAAATTCTAACCTATGAAGAATCTTGAAGCTAACCTATGAAGAATCACTGGAGGAGAAGAGGGGAAAGGGAGAGAGGCGGCTCCCCCTATGGGATAACCTAACCCTAAAAGAAACGGACTAAAATCGGACCCTTAGAAATAACCTAGAGCTTCCCTTTTATAGGAAACAATCTTACAAAAGACGGGTTGGGCCAAAACCGATTCAAAAATAAGATAAAATCACCGAACAGGAAATCTCGGGCAGAAATCTCGGTCGAGATCAGGCCAGTCGGGACCGAGATTTGGCAATAGAAAGTTCAGCGCGTCAGCACGTCGGGAATCTCGACCGAGATCAAGAAATCTCGGCCGAGCTCGGACCATCTCGGCCGAGCCAAGGAAATCTCGGCCGAGCCAAGGCCATCTCGGCCGAGCCAAGTGGAATCTCGGCCGAGCCAAGTGGAATCTCGGCCGAGCCAAGTGGAATCTCGGCCGAGCCATGAGAAATCTCGGCCGAGATTTGGACCATCTCGGTCTGGTCTGACCGAGATCGGTCCATCTTGGTCCGAGACGCGGTCTTCTTCGTTCCTTCGCGCCTTTAGCTCGATTCCTCGCGTCTTTAGCTCGATTCCTCGCCTTTCCCGTGCACGTAGCTCGCTCCAATGCGTCCACTTCGAGGCTTGATCCTCAAATACGTTGTTTTAGCTCCAAAATGTGCCAAATCACCTACAAAGCCACAAATAGCGTGTGTAGACATCTATTCATGCAAAGTAGAACTAAACAAGCATATATGGCACAAACTAAGGCTAAAACATGAATGCGAAAAGGGGAAATCTAACTAAATGCATGAGTGTAACAGGTCGATAAATCATGTTATCAGTAGTGCTCTTAACCAACGATCCTCTCGACTCATAAGGTTCGAACCCTCGACCTTACACGCATACTTATTTAATTCCGGAAGTTAATCATAATTATTTGTAGTATCTAGTGGTGGAATAAAATAAAGAATGTTTGTTTTAGAGACCGGAATCGGAATGAAATTTAGGCAAATTAGAATGGAGTTTAAGGATGGATGAAATGCTAAGACCTTACGGAATTTGAATGATAAGTAGAATGTTTGGAGCATAGGAAATTGTGGTTTTTAGGAGAACGTAAGAATGAGATTAGAATATTGTACGAAATATTGAGATGATATGGAATTGGAACGGACGTCTAGGTCTACGGAACCTATGAGTTAATGATTGATAAGAGTAGTGATGCTAGATATCATACTCTAATAGTGATGGAATTGTAGAGTGAGAGATACTAAGATGTCGCTAAATCTTAATCAGGAATTCGAGATCATCGACTAGCGGATGGGGAATAGTTATTGAGACCAATACGGATAAGATGAGTTTATCGGACTCACTTAGCTATAGTAATAATTTTAAGTGCATACTAGGGTAGTGTGTGTATCGTATGTTAAATAATTAAACCAACTAGATCACCGCACTTTTATTATTAAAGAGAGGCCCAAGTGTATTATAACGGGCCATAGCATCATTGTCCGGCACAGATGGCGACTGGAAGGCTTCCCGCGACCAGTCCAATAGTGTATACCGGAAAAATGCATTGAAAACAATCCTGTTGGTTTACGGGGACGGCGGCGAGGGTTGGAGGATCCTCATGCTACTATGAAAAGTTGAACAAATTAGAATGATAAATCACCAAATGAAAAGATAATAACCGGGACCTTGTTTGTGCATGCTGATGTGTTTACCGCTTTCTTTATATGTGTGTGCTTTAGTTCCCTTACTACTAGAAATGTTAGCTAACGGTTTATACCGTGTTGAAAGATTTTGCAGGTTAGATTTCTGCCGAGTAATCGGGAGTGGAGTGGTCAACCAGGGTTTACGTACTGGGGTTTGATATTAGGAGTAATGTTTATTTCAGTAATAAAATTAGTAGATTGCGTAGTTCTTTTCGTTAAACTTAGTTGTTAAATAACTTTATTATTGAGTATTGTTTCGAACATGTTTTCCTTAAAAGAAATTTGCCTTTAAATATTTGTGTCTTGTTGTAAGGTCCGTGTTTCTTTGATGTCAAACTAAGGTCGAGGTCGAGACCCATTGTGAGGTCCTAGCCAGTGACATCCCGGATTCTTATAATTCGGGTGTTACAATAATAATAATAATAATAATAATAATAATAATAATAATAATAATAAAAATGTGAATATATACAATCCTAATTCGGGATGTTAAAATGATTCTACCGGAAAACCTGACTTAACTAAATTGTAACGTAAATATTTTAACCTGACTTAACTAAATCGTTAATAACACAAGGTTCATCCACTCCCTCCAATGCATCTAACAATCTAGGCTAGAAAGGTTTTCTTCTCATCACGGGAGGGGGGAGCATATACAACAATTATCCGAAAATTCCTCGTACCAAACACTACTCTAGCATGTGCGAAACCTTCATCCGTAGTAACAATATAATAGTGGCATTTGTTCTATCCTTATACCAAAAGAGCCATATACAACATTTATAGCGTATAACTTCAACTCTTATTTAACTCGTAAACTTAAGCTTATCACACACATGTTGAGTCTCGTCCTCGATATGCAAGGTTCGAAAATAGCCGAAACATCAATTTTGTGATGACCGCAAATATATCTTATAGCTCTTCAAACACATTCTTTTTTTTGGTAAGGGAGACTGAGAAACCTCAGTTTCACCTGTAATTTATTTCATAATAAAAAAATCGAAAGCTAACAACTGACTAGCTTTGGGATCGCTACTCCTCGAGCATCGTTTTTCATTGGTATGGGTTGCAAACCTAAACCCAAACCTAGTAAGTGACAACCGGCGCTAAACCGGCAAACCGCCGGTTTAGCAACGGTTTATTAAAAAAAAAAATGAAAAATCGGGCCAGAAGCAAAACCGTCGGTTTAACCAACCGTCGGAATGAATTTTTTTTATAAATAATTTAAAAAACAGAAAACCGACGGTTAACCAACAACCGTCGGTTTAACCAATAAACCGTCGGTTTTCAAGTTCTTTTTTAAAAAAAATTAAAAAACCTATTAAATATAACCGTCGGTTTAACCGTCGCAACCGTTTGTTTAAACCGTCGGTTCAAACCGACGGTTTGGCCGCTTCAAACCGACGGTTTAGGTTTTTTATTTTTACAAACCGAAACCTAAACCTTGAACTGGCGGAAACCTAAACCGGCCAAACCTAAACCGCCGGTTTGAAAACCGCCGGTTCGGTGGTTTGAACCAAACCGAGCCCATGTCTAGTTTTTCATTTAAAACAATGATGTAAATATATGAAAGGACGGATCTAGGATTGAAATTTTGGATAGACTAAATTTATCTTAGGTAATAAATTAACAAAGGTAAAATTTGTATTAATTAATAAATTTAATTTTTGTAAAGGTTTGTACATATATAAAAGGATGAAAACCAAGGAGAAGTGCATTTAAATAGAATTAAATGATAATTATAACTATAACTTAAGTAAAGTAGCATTTAAGAATGGAAAAAAATAAATTATAAAAAACCATTATGCCAAGTAAATATTGATTAATATTAGTTCATTCTAAAAATATGTAAAACTTAAAATTTGAGGTGGGTTAGAGCCAACCCTACTACCCTAGTCCACCTTTACATCCGTATCTCAATATGACGAAAAATACCTCATGTCATAAAAAATGGGCTATCGGATTACCCTCGTTCCTTTGCATTTCGACCCCTTTCATATTCATATCATCCTCCACATCAACAATATGCAAGAATTTTACAACAGGTATGCGACGGATGCTGGTTTTTAAAAATGTATACAAGTATTTTCACATTTCGTTTTTTTAAAACTGGTATAAACATGGTTTACTGCGGTCTACTTAATATCACTCTAATACTCGGCAACCGACTTGAAATAAAACCGGAATAAATTAGCATTTTTGTACAAAGCATATGGAAAAGTGCAATTGTACTTTAGAACAGAGAATATATTTTAATCATCTAATTATATATATACCGAGACTGCATAAACAAAAAAAAGAGTACATACGGTACAATGTTTTTTCCGAAACCGCAGAAGTCGCAAAATGAAAAGAGAAAACTGAGAGGAATGCTCACACGTTATTATGACAGATCATTAAGACGAACCCAAGAACTCGAAGTCCATACAATCAACATGATGGAAAACACGAGAAAGAACTAACCTCTGACGATGCACCGAGTCCAAGCACTAAAAAACGCTAAAAAACGTTGATTTAGCCATTAGGGTTCTTTAGTGCTGTAGTTTGGCGTGAAAATCTTATGTGTTTGGGGGAGACTTCTATAGGATTTATAAGTAATAACAAATTCCTACAAAATTAATGAAATAATAGATTCTTTTAAAATCAAAAAACTTTTAAATATCGTAGGAATTTTATATGGAAAATTTAAAATCCTAATTGAATACCAAAAAAAATTATATGAACTTTTAAAAATCTATATTGAATATCCATACATTTTTAAACTCTAAAAAATTCGTATAAAATCTTAATTGAATACCCTAAGTATAATTTACTCGCTTAGTCCATCACTATCAGTATGAGACTATGAGATGGAGTCTTCATCTACTATTTTAGTGATGCCTTCGTCTTATGGTTCTTGTCGTAAAAATTATATCTAAACCGTATAGATCATCTCCTATTATGATAATATATATTCTTATCTTTTAGTTGAAAGTTGTTACAATTCTCGTGGCTTATGAAACTCGGAAAGAGTTTGACACATGTATATATCTTTATTTCTTTCTCTAAAACATTAAAATCTTCGTAACAAATAATGATGATGTTAGCACTTTATAATTTCACAAGAACGTAACGAGAGAGGATCGCAACTTTTAATACTCTTTTATGGGTAGGGCTCATATAATTTGTGGGCTTTCATTGGGCCTTATATAATTGCATAGTCGTTGTGGGCTGTTGGGCCTCGGGTCATTTATAAACACAACCCGCTGCATGTGAACAGAGGGTCCGGGTATGAAAATGAGTACTATTTTGATGTCTCTCTCAAATCCCAAAAAAGATTTCACCCTTTCCACCCTGTAGACTTTCCCAGTGAATAATTTTCGCCTTGCTATTTCAAAATCAAATAATGTGGGGATTTATGGATAAAACATAAATACTATTTGATGAATATTGAAATACTAATGTTCTAAAAATAAACTATTGATTTTGGACTGTAAACATCAATTGCTTTATTTTTTATAAGGTGCAAACATATACGGTAAATATAAATCATTATATTCCAAATGTGGGAATTTGATATATCAACTAGTGAAAATTATATTTATGGTAAACGTATATTCCAAATGTGGGAATTTGATGGATGTCACGTGATTTTTGGTCTATTTTCAATACCCAGTTTTAACTAATTGTAAACCCAATATCATAACTTTACTCAAACGATTATAAAAGCCAAAGCCCACTAAAAAATCAAACGAATTACTATGTCAAACTCACATTTGAAGTCAACATGAAAACAACACTTTTACACTAACCCATGTTTAGTTGTAACTCCGGAAACGGAAATGGAAACAAATCTAGTCTACATATGTACCTTGTTCACACTAACTCCCGTTTGGTTGTAACTCCGGAAACGGAAATGGAAACAAATCTAGTCTATAACTCCGGAAACGGAAACAAATCTAGTCTACATATGTACCTTGTTCATGGAATCGTTCCGGTTGGTTTCATGCAAAATGCACTTGTTTCTCCCTACTTTGTTACCCTATAGGGTATTAAAACTAATCAAATTCTACTACAATTAGTTCAAACCACAAAGAATGATTCCCAACAACTTCATGAACAAGGGTGTACGTATGAACTAGATTCCGTTTCCGGAGTTTAAACCAAACAGGTAAGAGTGAATTTGAAGTCAATGTGAAAAGAACACTTTTACACTAGGAGTCAACGTAGCAACAACGAACATCGTCGAGGATGATGTAAAACAATGTTTAGAAAGTCGTCGTAGAAATATCGTTGGGTGCAGATCGTAAGGGCATGGAAAAGTTGGATCTTGTTATTTTGTTAACAATGTCGTGCAACTATTAAATCTATTATTATGATAATATTATATTACGTATATGTTTAGTCAATTAGTCGTCAATCATCTTAAAAAGAACTAAAAAGGGTAATCTAAATTAAGCTGTTTTTTTTAATAAAAATATATATCCATTTTCATTAGGGACTGCCATAGAAAATTGGATGAAATTTGCTAGTTTTACATAATACGTACTTGCCTATTCACCAAAAAACATATAAAAAAAAAAAAGAAAAAACGTACTTGCCTGTTGGCATCCATTAAAGTGGAAAAAAAGGAAGGGTTAAAAAACAAAAAGCTCTGAGGCATAAACTGAACCCAGGTGAAACAGAAACTTGAATGTATAGTATAGTAGCACAAGTATCAATTTTTTCCCTTCATACTTTACAGAAACTACAAGACAAATATTTTTAACTTGTTTACTTTGGGGCATCCAATATTTTTTTACCCATAACAAAAACACTTCAAATTATATATATATATATAGTATAATTTAAACTGGAAGTGGGGGGCAGCCTCACATGCATCCTCTGTACACATCTGTTTGCCAAACAAGCCCCTCCCCACCTTTCTTCTACCTCTTATTTATTTATTTATTAAATTTAAATAACAAATTAATTTCATCAGAAAATAATTAATACTACTGTAGTGTAACAATGGATACACCCAACAGCTGGAGAGTAAACACAAAGGAGAATCTCTGACTTGAACGAGGACAAAAATCAAGACCAAGCATAAAGGAGATCGATTTCATCTATATCCATACAATTACAAACATGCATTAATCCTTTATTTTAGGTACATATTCCATAAATATAATTTTAATATTTTTTTAAATAAGTCAAATGAGTATTAGAAATAACAGTAATTTAAATGCATGCATGATTGATGTTCTTTCTAAACTAATTATATACAAAAATATGAATAATTATGATATATATATTATGGGTTTTCTCTTGGGAGAAAAATGATCACATACAAAAAAAGCACAGCCACTAGACATGATATCCATGCAAATTTATGAATAATTAACAACATTACCGACATATACGAAGCAATTAATCATATCCAGGTTGACGGCGCGTGGGCTAGGAGTCGCGGTGTTTGCTCCAGCGAACAAGCATCGAAACGCAGCGTCGCATGATGTAGAAACGGGCTTTCTGCTCACGCGCGAGGCTCGTGCATTTCCGAGTGAAAGCTGAGCCTTTTTTAGAAAGGCTGCGGATGAGCGGCGGCGATTTCTCCGGGGAATGGTGTTGGTGGTGCGTGGAGGAGCTCCGGCGGAGGAGGGTGGCTGGAGGGGAGGTGACGTGGTGGGTGATTCTCACGGAGGAGCTTTTCGAGAGGGAGGAAGAGGGTTTCTGGGAGAAGCTTTTCAGAAACGGTGACGTTTTGGAGGAATTAGGGTTTTGGGTGTGGGTAATTAGAGAGGGGTCGTCTTCAATTTCAAAAGTGTAATGTTGGTGGTGTTTCTTGGCTGTTCTTCTCCATTTCTTGTCGAGGAAAAGCTCTGGATCATCACAAGCCATTTCTATTTTCTAGTGCAGAGAGAGATGGAAGCAGTCTGAAAATGGGGCTAATGGGAGGTATCGCTTCTAAGTTGTACCATATAAGAACACAGGACAGGTAAACGGAGAAAAAGTACCATTTGTCAATTATTCATGTAAATGTACATATAGATAAGACTCGCGTTAGTTACAACGTCTCCGATTTACTAATACTTATACTACCATGGACCGTAGTTTTAATGTGCTGTCACGTTTAAAATTTTCATTAAAAAAAATTGCGCTAAAGCACCCAGTCGGAGCCTATACAAAAATTCGATAAAATCGATATCGACGCACGATATGGAGGTGTTGGAATTAGAAAGGCCGAGGATATGAATAAGGTTTTTTAAATGAAATTATTATGGAAATAATGGATTAACCGATAATATATGGGTTAAAATTGTTAATGAGAAATATCTAAAAGAGACTGTTTTTTAAAATTATAAAATTAAAGAAAATTATTCCCGACAATGGAAGCAACTTATGAAGTTAAAGAACAAATTTTAAATTGGGATGTTGATGAAATGTTGAGATGGTAAAACTTTTAAATTTTGAAAAAATTGTTGGATTACTAATGAACCACTCATTAATATATGTAAAAATATAGAATAAATTAATGAGGAAAAATTAGTCAATTGTTATATAAAAGAGTATAAATGCAATCTCCAAAAACTAGAATTGAACCTAGAATCTTTATTACCTCCGGAGATGCTATTACCTATCAAATCATAACAACTTCCAAAATCTTAAATTTAAGATCGCCTGTACTAGGCTCCTTCGGATAATAGGCTATATACTCCACGAAATCAGCAATGAATCTTATTTATATGAATAAAGGTTTAACTATGAATTCGAATTATTAGATTTGGGATTTGAACATAATGCCTAAGGTCAAGAATTTATATAGAAACTCTTTATTAATGGATTACCGCCAAAAGAGAATCTCGAAAAACAAAAATATCAGTACCAATGACTTGCATTCATTGTAATCACCCGTACGAATCAACAGAACATGTTTTGTTTAAGTGTCAATTTTTATTTGACGACATCACTATTACTAAGATCAAAAAATCCATTAGTCTGACTAATGCGTCGAACTCTAACATTTCCTCTAAGCTTGGATTGTTTAAGGGTAGATTATCTGAAAATGATCTTATTTATCTTGTGCTAAGTTGGTGGAATGTGTGGTCTTCAAAAAATCAAAGCATCTAAAAAACCTCAAAATATTAACTTAGTTGTCCGGAATCAAATCAATGATTGGACTCAGTCAAGGAAAAGAATGAACCAACACAAAGTCAACATAATAAAGAATAAGAGAAAAGTCATAAATATCCATTGGATTAACTAGAAAAAGAATTTGTCTAATAGAATTTTGATGGTTCCAAAAAAGAATCAGGTGAATCGGCTTTTGGTTTTATTCCTAGAAATCATGATGTTGTGACGGTTTTCCTGGGCTATGGACAATGTGGCTACATATCGGTCATCCATGTTGAAGCATGTACGCTAAGGGAAGGTTTGATTAAGGCATATGATGTGGAGATAAATAAATTTGAAATTGAAGGAGATAACCTGTCAATTATCAATTCAATTAAGCAGGTTTGGAAGCCCCATTGGGAACTTGATCTTATTTTGTCAGATATTACTAATGTTAGCTAGTTTATGTCAGGTCAGGCTTTTACATGTTTTTAGAGAAGTCAACGGTGTTACAGACAAGCTTGCTGAGGTGGGACACGACTTTCCTCTTATTTCGGACTCATCGACAATGTTAGTGGATGACCTCATCCGTAAGTATACTCTAGGGTGGAAAATATCGAAGAGTGATCTATCCTAATTGCTTACCTTGTAGTATAAAAAAAAGAAAGATATGGCGCACGATGCGATTGTACATTTTAAGTCCGACGTACGGTTACGATGTACGTCAGAGTAATTTTTACCATTTATCTAACAATTATGCATATATAAATATAATTTAGTTGCATGAAATAACATAATATGGGGTTGGTGTCGAATGTGGCACATAATTTTAACAAATTGTAAATAACCAGTAATTTTGGAAATTGGTTGTGAATAATAGCAAGTATTTTAATTAAATTGAAAATAAGCAATTTTAATTGTTGGTTATCAACGATGATGCATATTTTTTTCACTCATACTTTATTTTTGAGAAGATAAACCTACCTTAAACTCTTAAATATATTTTAAAATTGAATTTCTCTTACTAGGAGTGTTAATTGAACGGAACGTTGATGATATCTAATTTCCATGGAGGTTTGCATTCATATTTTTATCACTTAATATATAAATTGTACATATTGTGTAGTTTTCACATAATTTTACTTTCGATACGAATACCCACTCGATCTACTTTGTACTTCGGGTACTTTTGACCTAACTTAATGATATATGGAGCTCTTTCGAATTAAACAAAATGAGTATGTAACAAAGAAGGTCGTCAAACCTAAATTCGAAGAGTTAGAGGAGATGTAAATAGAGGTTTATAGCTTTCTCTTAACTCGAGAAGATCAACTAAGGTAAGAACGATGAAAGCCAAGATGAGAAGATGTAACCAACACTGATTTATACTACATGCATGTATGTCGATCCGACTTAAACACAAAAATAAGCCTACATAAAATACACTAGAAATCAATCAACCTCGTGCGGGAGGTTGACTTGTTTTGCCCTACACCCAATTTACACCTAAATGTAAGTTTTTTAAAAATAAGTCTTATCAATATGATATATACACCTAGAGATGTGTATATGATCGGGAATCTAGATGGGTGAGGCGTAAAATTTCAAACCTTGGATCAAGGTCCGAATGGTCAGGTTAATACGGTCCGATTCTAATCTAGATCGTAAAGATTGTATAAGTTCTTATTGGGTGACTTCAACTAATTTTATTTTTCTATTCAGCAGTACGGATTAGATTTGTTTGGTTCATTTTTTTTAAGTTTAAGGTTGATTTGGTTTAACGTATTTTATTTTTTTACATGGGAATATAATATGAAATTTATTTAACCTTGATTTGGTTCCACATGCAAACGTATGTATTAATATAAACCCGTAAGCTCATAGAAACATGGACCATAAACCCATTTAAAGGGTTATATGTGTCTGGGTATGGACCGGACTATAAATTTACGATCCGATCGGCTCGGATTTATAGTGTGGTCCGTGTGGACCAATTTTGCACAACCTTATACACAGCCAATGTAACCAACCCTCAAAATTTATGTTAATTTTATTTAATGTAAACATGTGACATTATCACAACTAAGGCCCTTATGTTGGTGTCAATTTTCAATTTAATCACAGCCCCACCCAAAGTTTACAATATTCATACAATCAACCCATTATTATATTTATGGTAACAATATTTGTGCGAGATTAAAGACGATTTTAATGTTAATGGGTTTCGAACCATGGCCAAAAGATCATCTCTTTCCCCAATTAATCACCGGCTATAATTATGCTATAATTAATGGGCCTTCTGATTTTTTTAAATTCTTTTAAGAAAACTAAAATTATATATTAATTATAATATCTCGTACCTTATACCCAGATTGTAATACTTAAATTTCGGAAACAAATTTCCGAAATATACTCTAATGATTTACCATTTTTTACATTAAGTATATAATGTGCAAAACCAGTTGACATATTCAATATTATTGATTGCAATGAAAAGACCTAGGCGTGGGTGGACTCGATGCCCTTTTCCATATGAAATCATGGGATATGTTATCGATGATATTATAGATGTTGTAACATAGTTGGCTGCTAGAGGGAAACTATCTACTTAAAGGGACTTTTTGAGTTCTTATGGTTTTGGGTACATCCATTCCTGATTTTGTGGATTATATTATGTCTTGCCACAACAATGCTTGATATCAATACGAATGGGAGTTGTTTTTTAGTTCTTCCGATAGAAGAAGAGGTTTCGACAGGGTGATGACTGTGCTATATATACGTCTTGATTCTATTTTCATGCTAGAGTCTTTGATTTATAAAATGACCAATAGTCAAATACTCTTGTATGTAAACTTGTTGTATAAAATTGTTTGACTAATCCTTCGATTGTCAAAAATTAGACGCTTAGGAACGACTTTTCATCCTAGATGTGGTAAACCTAAATTTAGGTATGCTAATAGACTAATATCTACCTTACAAGTATGATAAAATCAATTGTAAATTGAGTGCTAACTGCATAACAGGTAATACTAAGCTCATAAAAACGTATTTGTTTTCGGTATTGTTTGTATAGGACCTTAATATTGATGATCACAAGGGATAGTTTAGAAAACTAACTCCATCGTTCGAATTCATAATTGATAAGTGTAGCAGAGGTGAAACATTCTTTTCTTAATTCATAAATCATTTATTACGAGAGGTTTTGATCGATTAGAATTCTTCGATACAACTGTTGTTGTGGTTCAGACTGCATAACTAGATTTGCAAGTCTGCGAGACTTAGAGGGAATTTTCGTAACTCAAAGGAAAGAGAGAAGAGAGGATATACTTGGTGTTTGATCCATTTGAATGCTTAAAAAACGTAGGGGTCAAACGGACTTATGAAAATGAAATTGAAGTAGTCCAAAAACAAGATGATAGGTGGTCAACTCAACATTGAGTTTGTAAGGCCCTCAATCCGAAACCCATCCCGGTCCCGAAACCCCCAAGATGCATGATAGGTGGTCAATTGAGACTAGAGAATGGATATGTGATCCACAATAAAACTCATAATGTGCATTTAATGAATTACATCATTTTAAAAATATGAGTACACTAAATTATAGTACTCGGAACCACGAAGTAAATGCTCCCGTTTTTCAGAGTTGGTTTTGATCCAAGCATACATGAAATGTGCACGGAAATTTTCTCTTACACACATTCTAAAATGATTCCAATAGTTTGTTCACCACAAGTAACCAATGCACTTTATACATGTAATCTATAAAACACTCATAATCCATTAGAAAGCTACAAATGTACATGAAGGAATAAATATATGAACCAAACGTTTTATACAGATGACTAATCCCATGCAGAATAAATACAAACCTACGTCTAAATACATGTCCAAACCTATTAATATACATGTCATTACCGATTATCTTTATATATAAATACCATTTTTATCGTCTTTTCACGGGGAACAATCATTTTGAAGAAGATGATGAATTTGACTAATCTCATGCGAATGATTTGATATATTTTTGCTTTCAGATGTTTTGTATGATTTAGAGTCGTTCGACATTTGAAGATAAAGAAGTTGAGAATGAAGTTAATATTTGAACTTCTTGCTTTTTTTGGGTGCTCTCCTTAATAAATGATGAGAATGAATAGATAGGAGATAAATGAAGATTATCTGAATTCTTCACCCGGTACACCTTATATTGCAAAATGAAGAGATTATGATTTGCATTTCTACCCTTTCAAGCATATTCCTCTTCTCTTTTTCTAGGAGACAAACATCAAATTAAAAGATAGGAAAATTTTGGATTGTGCCCGTATACCTTTTACATTTTTAAATTGTGCCCAAATATTTATTTTTTTTAACTTTCGGATAATGTTCTTATGTTTCAGGCTTTTTCGAATTATGTCATTTTATCATTCATAAGTCAACCAATTAATTTTGTATTTTTTTAAAAATTATTCATAATAACTCTTTTCATTCTCTCGATACTATTTTTTTTAATCCAAATACCCGACCAATTAATTTTTAATTAATCCCCTTTAACTCTATCATCATTTTCATCTTCAATTTCAATATCACCCTATGTTAGTTTTTTTGGCTAACCGGACAAATATCATAAGATAATTACAAAAAAATATTCAAAGTTTTGAAATACAAAATAATAATTTTCAAAAGTAATATACAGTACGAAAGTCGAAAGCCAACTATCTTATCTTCTTCTCGAAAGAAGTGATACCCCACTTCGTCTCTAGTAATCCATTAGAAAGCTTGAACTTGAAAAATCATTCATTTCATATTATATCACGGAGCTTACATCTATGATTTTCATTTGCATATAATTGGATCTTAATACCAATTAAACATTTTGACTTTAGGACCACTTTTTAAAAGAAAATCTGTGGATATATTACGCGGATTATCGATCCACCGATGCGGATTATATCCAACCAATTAAGCATTAAGTAAACAAGTGTGTAGCGGTCAAATGATTTATTTAGTAAATTTTGCAGAAATAACTAGTTTAGTATTTAAGTCTTATATACGAAATTTATAAAATTTAAATTGATTTTTGTATAATCGTAAACAATATCAAGCCATCAATCCTAAAAAATATAACTTTAAAGAATAAATATATCTAAAAACGGAAAATTTGAAATAAAACAATAAAAATATTATGCTAAAAAATAACATTAAATTTGCATTTTTAACAGTATTAAAAATGTGAAATATTATATATATATATATAATAAATTATAATAAAAAAATACAGATGTTATAAAACATCCAATATTCAGCTCAACAGTTAATTTTTAGCCGTATTATAAAATAATGACTGAAAATAAAATAAACTAAAACCATTGACGAAGATGATTATGATATTAAAAAACAACAAAAAAATACTAACGCGACAAAAAGGAAAAAACGCAACATTTAAATGGGATAAACCTAAACCGGAGTTCCACAAGCTTAACTTTGACGGATCAAAACTCGATTCGGGAGTAATAATTATTGGCTTTGTAATTCGAAATCATTATGGTGACGTTATTAGCCTTGATGCAAAGAAAAATAATTTCAACTCAGTCATAAAAGCTGAAGCATTCGCTCTTAAGGTAGATTTACAAGAGGCAATCAGATTGCAAATAAAAAAGATTGAAATTGAAGGTGACAATCTTTGTGTTATCAGGGCACTCCAAGGTTTGTGGAGCTGTCCATGGGTCGAGATGATTATTTCCGACTTCAGACTGGATCTTTGTTATTTTGACGAAATCCATATCAGGCATGTATTCAGACTTCAGAAATATCAACTATGTTGCTGACCGATTAACCCATATGGTATTTTCGACCCCCAACACCAATTTTTTTGATTAACCCGAACTTCGTGTTCTCATCCGCAATGATGTTTTAGGTTGGACTACCTCTAGAAGGTAATTCAATCTAACTGCTTTCTGTTATAAAAAAAAAAATTTAAAAAAATGACTGAAAATAAAACAATTGGTGTTATTCACTTTTGTTTTAATTGATAGTTAGTGGGTTTTGAAATCTAGATGACAAGTCATCTCTCCTACCCTTTTATCAGCTAGACTAATTGAACTTGATAATCTTTTTTTTAAGTTATACTTAATGTCTACCTACACAAACTAATGTTACACAAACACAACGTTTGATTTTACAAAATGTGTGGCCCAAGACCACTTTCGATTTACACAAGTCGTCTCGATTTACAAAAAAATTATATATTTACACAGACCGTCAATTTTATCTACACAAGCCGATCTAAGCCATATCGATTTTATTTACACAAGCCCTAACGATTTTATGTACACAATCCCTATCGCGCGCCTTTATCTACACAAGCCCTAACGACTTTATCTACACAAACCAATCGAATTACATAAGGAACGTCGAATCGAGTTTGTACACAAGCCCTATCGAGTTTGTACAGAAGCCTCGATTTACACGGTATTTACACAAGCATTGATTTACACAAGTCACAAGATTTACACAAGCCTCAATTTACACTCGATTTACACAAGGCTCAATTTACACAAGACTTGATTTACACAAGCCTCGATTTACACAATATTCATGCCATTTTCTTTAATTAACTAAATTTGTGCACTTTTGCAATTTTTAAAAGTTTGGACCATTAATGTAATTATAAAATATAGGACTCATTTTGTAATTTCACGAAAAGTTGAATGAAACACTAACTCATTCTTCTCAACAGGAAGACTTCTTCGTCTTGATCCTGGTTCACGGCGACCTCGGCGCTGGCTTCTATCGATGGCTTCTCGCGAGGATCTTGGTGCACGACGGACTTCTTCATCTGGATCTGGTGGCCACTACGGCTTCTTCGTTTGGATCTGGTCGCTGACGGGAAAAATAGAGGTGGCGGAGGTCACCGAGGTCGCCGACGGGCTTTTCTATGGTGGCCACTGACGGCTTCTTCGTGTGGATCTGGTCGCCGACGGGAAAAGTAGAGGCGGCGGAGGTCACCAAGGTCGCATATGGGCTTGAAAAGCAGAGAAGCGGTGCTGGAAAAGCAGAGGCGGCGGGACGAAGGCGGAGAGAAGCGGAAGAAGGAAGGCTTGCTGTTGCGAGTTCCCGGTGGCCTTCTTCTCCAAATCTGGCGATGGTTTCTAGTGGTTGCGAGTTCGGATGCGAGAAGAAGAAACCTAACTGCGATTTTGGCTCGGAGGAAATCTTAGCTGCAATTGAGAGTGGCTTTATAGGTTGATTTATTTATTTTAAGTTTACCCAAATACCCCCTTGATTAAATGAATTTATAAATAAAAATTTATCAACATTTATTAAGGACCTACTTTGTTTTTGCTTAACAATAAAGCCCTTCTACCTCATTCTCTCAATAATATATTTGCATCGCAAACTTAGACGAAAAATAAGTACCGATAACTGAATTGAATAAAATTTTAATTCAACAATTTTAGTTCTCTATTCTCAAGTGTTTAAAACTATAATGAAAATAGTGGAAAATAACAATACCAATAGATCAAATAGTACTTACTTGGATAAGCATGAAAAGTTAATCTGGATCATTATATTTCTTTTCGTCGAACGATTTTGGATTTTCGAATCATACGACTAGAGTTATAACCGTTGCAACTAACATTCGAATTATGTAGAGCATGGAGCACACTTCCTATGGGGCTTTGAGGCACACTCCCAATGTGAACAGGAGACGCACTCCTAGTACGTTCGGGAGTCATGCATGTTCCCACTAGGCCACTACACCCACGAGTCATGTTGTCCTTGCAAGTTTATTATCTTCGCTTGTAGGGTAAATAGAAATCCCAGTATTATAAATATTATTGTTTTTATTATTAAACTTGTTTAGTGACGAAGTCTACCTTGTATTTTTCTAAAATATTAATTAGACATGATCTGATATAGAAAATTTCCGGTTTGTCCTTGTATAGTTTATAAATTTTTGAGCTTTTTTCAAAGGTTTTTTTTTTCATTCCGAGTGGTGGCTTTGAGTTTTAATTTTTTCTGTATTTTTTCCAAATTCATTTAAATCCTTAATGGATGTTAGATTTATAACAAAAAAAATAAAACAATCAAATGAAAGAAAACAAAAAACACAAAAGAAATTACTTAAAACAATTTCCCTTGATTTTCTTCTCCATCGTGAACACATAATACCGGTTTCATCATATCTCCAAATTGATTTGGTTCTTCTGTGTATCTTCATCACGAATACAAAGGTCGATCTTCATCACAAACTCTAAACGAAACAAACTTTCAATCGAACTTATGGATAGAGAGAATGACGGGGTACAAGATATCGAGGGAGGAGTTGAGTGTAGTGAAAGCGGTGGTGAAGGAATCCTCTAACATATTGCATATTGATTTTTTTTCAGGTTTATAAACTAAATGAGTTTAAAATTTATTTTTGGGTTTATTTATCAAAGGGTTTATATGAATAAATTAGATAAGTTTGTTTACTTGGACTTTTTTTGGGGTTTATGTTACTTCAAAAGACATTTACACTCCTAAAAATTATAGAATAACGTTGAATACCTAGTGATGAACAAAGAATATCAGGTTGGAAAAGCACAAGGCTAAAATCGGATTTTAAACAAAAATAAACTCATCCAAACAAAAATAACTTTGTTCAGAGAAATTTATTTTTAAGTGGTTTATAAACTCAAATAAACCTGTCGAGATTACATCAATCTACAATTAAACGCATATAAAAATTAAACCATAGGTTTATAAACTAAATGAAACAGAAATATCTACAAGTAAAAAGACCCTTCAAATGGAGAACCGTCAAAAAACGGATTTGGAGACATGAAACCCTTGATTTTTGTCTTTATGATGGAGAAGAAAATCAAGGGTTTTATTTTTAGTTATTTTTTTAAATATTATAGTTATTTTATGTATTTATTTTAAATATTATAGTTAATGTGTTAAAAATTTAAATGGATTTTGGCAGCATTCTGAAAACACAAAAACATGATTTTGGACAAAATTTAAAAAAAACTCCAGACTACAAGGAGATCGTCAGAAAAATAACTTTCATATATTATTGACCATGATTTTGTAAAACACATATGAATTCAAGAATTTTACAAATGCTTTTAATCGCAATCGTCTCAAATTTGAAAAAAAAGAAAGATAATTTCTAACAAAATATATTAATCGATCTATTAGTTTTATCAAACAAGTTTTGTTAACAAAATATTTGGAAGCGAATTCTAGTTCCAATACCCGCATCTTGTGTCACCGAATTTTAAAAAATCGATAATATTAATTAGGGGTGAGCACGAGACGGGATGAGATATGATTGAGGCAATCTCGACTATTATGCATGAGACGGGATCGGGATGAATCTTGTGTTTTTTAGATGAATACGGCCGGGCCCTATTCCGGTTTGGATCGGGATTGGACAAGACCATTCCCGCTTGATTCCTCTGATTTTTTATCATATTTAAACTTTACGATTTATGTATAAAAATATTCGTATATATCATACTTAAAACGAAAGAAATTAAAATTTTCAATAATCTATTTTAGTGTCAACGTGTTACATAATATTCTTAAAATATAACTATGTATGTTATATAATTAACAATTACTATTTTATAAAAAGCAATAAAACTATGAATATTATTTGACTAAATTTTCTTACTAACCTATATGAGTTATTGAAATTGAGTACTTATACCTAAAATTTTCATCTTTTAGTTTTTGACCTCTTTTTAAAATAAATAAATTTGTTAAAAATTTTATTTATATTATCAACTATTCTTGAAAGTAAAACTATGAACTATCAACATTTGTCTAGTACAATTAAGGACCGTCAACAAATGGTTTTATTAGACTCATGGAAGACTATAAGCGGGAAGACAGCCAGCGGGCGGCAGTGCTCCAGGTAAGTGGAAACCGCCTGGTGTGGGAACCATTAAAATCAACGTTGATGCGGCTTTTCTGGAGCAGGGTATGGTGGGCCTGGGGGTTGTTTGTAGAGATCATGATGGTTTGATTGTTGGTGGTGTTGTTAAGCGCTTGAAGGTGCGGTGGCCTGTCTGGTGGGCTGAAGCAGCGGCGGTGCGCCTGTGAATGGAGGAAGCGTTGGATAAAGGTTTTGAAAACGTTGAAGTTGAGACAGATTGTCAGATTGTCATATTGTCTCACATGCTTTCAAGAATCCAAATGCTTTGAGGTGTCATGGTGCTCTCATAATGAGAGATATCGTTCATTTAAGCAGTAGGTTTGCTTTTTTTTTTCACTTTTGTTTGTCTACAGAAATGCGAATAAGGCGGCTCATGTGCTTGCCAAATATTGCCCTACTGTGGGTAATGTGGAGAGATTTACGGTTTCTATGCCTCAATCTGTAACTGACTTAGCAATCCTTGATCATTAATATACTTTGTTTCCTTTCAAAAAAAAAAAAAAACGTAAACAAATGTTGACAATAAACTAGTTTATTGCACGCACCTTGTACGAATTTGTTTATTAAATATTATATGGTATTATATATGCAAACCTCATATCTAGATTTATTAGTTATTAAGATAATTCTTATTCATTTTATTTAAAAAATTGGTTGAGATAATAATTCATTTTGTTAACAATTATTAATTATTAAGATTAATTGTTAAAAAATCGGTTAATATATTGAGTATATAGTAGATAAGTTTTTTTTTTGGTTATAATTATTTTGTTTTGTATTAAAAAAAATAATTAAAAATAAGTAAAGCTAATGTGGCATGTAAGATTAATTGTTGATCAATTCGATTAACCACACTTGGAAACTCCCGTGGGAGACGGACATGATCATTTCAGACATCTCCGCCGTCATCTTAAGCTTTTCTCAAGCAAGCACCACACACATCTTTAGAGAAATCAACACGGTAGCGGACAAGCTCGCAAGACATGGACTTTCTGCCTCTGAAGATCACGACGAGCTCTCAAACGACGTGGTTGTACTCATCCGTAAGGATGTTGTAGGTCGGTCGGTTTATAGAATCTTACCCACCTCATCTACTACCTTGTATCAAAAAAAAAAGTGACACAGTTGATTGTTTATTACATTTAATGTAACTTTTTTATTAAAAAAAAAATTACAAATCCGTAAATATCTTGTAACAATATTGTAAATAAATTGAAAAAAGCTGATGTGATTAACTTTAACGCGCGACATACTAACAAAGTGTGTTATGTTTTATCATATTACAATTTTTTTTAAAATTATTTTGACATGATATTATAATAGATTGTGTTATAATCCCTTGTTAACAATTGTTGACGTTGAATTATGATCGCTTAACAAATTATTACCTGTAAAATTACATACTTTTAACACAATTTTTTAAACCTTTTTTTAAAAAGCCTAATCTTTGCAATACTAATTTCATAAGTTCAAATATTATCCTGCCAATTTTTTTTTAAACTCTGAACTTCGTGTTACTAACTTACTATCCGTAAAAATGAATATTTTGAGTACTTTTAGAAATTACACCAATCTAACTGCTTTTATTTATAGAAAAATATCCTACCAATTTCTTAAGCGTTTATGTAAAATGTTTTTTGGGTACGACGTGTTTATTGTGAAACGTGACAGCTGGCAAGCAGCATAGTTTGAAATTAAACAAAAGGATCGTTGAATGGTCCCGCTCAAGTTTTGTCTGGTCAAACTCTTATCAACAAATTTGCAAATAAAAAATTAAAGTAAAATATCGTCATACTGATTGACTGATTGGTTCAACTCCAAAATCAAACAAATTTAGTTCACTTGTCATTTGTTTATGGATCATTTAGACATTCGAATGTCCGTATATTTTATGTATGAAATAACTCAATTTCGCACTTTTGGTTTAGAAAAATGTAAATAAAATTTAGTTTTGGTTTTAGGATCGAGCGTAAAAATTAATTAAATTCAATTTTGTTTGGGTTTTAAGTGCGAAATCGATTAATTCAATTTTACTTTCGCATCCAGAATTAATTAAAATAAATTTTGCATTCAAGCTTCAAGTACGAAATTTATTTAACTCAATTTCGTTTTCACATCCCAAGTGCAGAATTAATTGAACAATAATTTCGCACTTCGGTGCGGAATTAGGAAGATGATTAAAATAAATATATATAAGTTCGTTTAAGATAAATGTTGCTCATTTATAAACAGACCGGGTTGCTCATGGTATTAAATTTACAAAACGCAAGGTTCAACGTGGTACGGCTGCATTGAAGTTAAAACCCTACAATAAGTGACGCCGCCTGCCACCGTTGGTTATCATAATTCTTCAAAAAAATCGAACGCAAATTCAAAAAAAAACTGTCATTTGAATCCGAAAAACCCCTGATATTATGGATCCTCTAAAATATCCTTACCAAAAACGTCCTTTGAGTGCACTCGAGATATGTTTTCTTTTAGTTTTCGCGTATTTCTCGTATTTTGTGTGTGTGTGTTTTTTTATTTTTATTTGTTTTTAACGCTTTTATTGGAAATTTGTTAGTTTTAGTTTAGAAACAGAATTGGAACAGGAATCAAGAACTTAGTTTAGGTTGAAACATAACAGGGTAGACGAAATTGGAATTGAAATCGAAAACGAGATATATGAAAAAACCGAACATGTACTTCTTTAGCGAAGAACAGGTTGAGCTCTCCTTCAACGCGGGCCAACTGTGCTCAAGGTGAGCCGCCAACTTCAATGCATACCAACTGCGTTGAAGTTAGCGCGTGAACACTCGCGCTTGTTTAAAACAGGCGCGTGTACGTGTTCAAATTAATTTTTTTTAATAAAAAAAAGCTTAATTAGTGTTAGCTATTGTGTGTGGGAGGGGAGCGCCACAAGGTGTGTGGGTGGGGTGTGCGTGGAGGGTGGATGTGTACGCGCGCGTGAGTTTCTTGCCTTGTAAACAAATGGGAGCTTAGAGCTTAGTGTATCAAACATTTTTTATTGAACGTTTATGTTAGTTATTCGGAATAAGAAGTATTAATATCAATCTAACGCGTAGTGTGACTGCACGTCAGATTTTTTAAAAAATAAATAAAATTTCATTGACGTATAGTGTGACTTCGCGTTAGCATTGACAAGAAAATTCTCTCTTTTATTAATCAATTACAAAGAAAGATTTTGAGACAACAAGTAATATTGTACCTGCATGTCAGTTTTAAACCTGACATAAAGTCGGGGTACGCGTTGGTTTGATATTAGTAATTCATTTACCACATACCTATTGATTTTGTTATTGAATCAAGATATCCTCGTCGGTATAGTTTTTAGTCGCTTGTTATTTGTTTAAAGTAAGGCCGGTTACGGTGTATGGTTTGATCGATTTGAATCTAAGATGAAGAAAAATATATCCTATGAATATCTCGGCTTCTTATGGTGGTTTCCAAATACCTAGGACAAAGTTAATAACGTGTAGAATGTCCTCTTCAATTTCAAATTTCCGACTTCATTGCTCTTTTTCTAAGATTAACCTTTTGAGAAGAGCAATAGTCTTTTTTTTAAAATTTGGTAAGTTTGGGAGCTTTTCAATGTCCATGTTTAACATTTTTGCTTCACAGCCGCAGATAATTACTCCAAAAATCGATGTACATCGTCAACTTAGAGGCCATCAAAATTCAGTCTTACAAAACTAATTTCAGGTTTTTTCACATTTAATGTCTTTCTTTTCGTCTAGAAAATAATTTTTAGACATCTTCCCCACTGAATTTTCATTACCTTATCTCATTGGTTATTTGAATTATAACAAATTTATTTATGTTGTAAAACAATTGTTTCATTTGTTACCACATTTAATGCAAGAATGACCTTTTATTTGAACATATATTCATTTAGAAGAAAAACACTAAAAATCGTAAATAAAATTAGAGAATATTGAGTAATACCAAACAATAAGTGAAATAAAAGCATAAAATTCCAAGGCAAGAAAACAAAAGAGCACATGCGTACATGTGACATAGAGGTCTCCTAATCTATTATGATGATTGATGAATTCGAATGCTACAAGGGACGTTCCTATAAAAACAAATTTTATTGCTTATACCTCTCTAGCTAGCTTTCACAGTCATATATGTATATGATAAACTTATTTTGTATTGCTACGTATCATGTGTGTTATGACTTTTAAAAAAAACTCTTGTGAGATTAATATCTCCCTATAAAATCACGGTTGTCAATACAATGTAACTTGTTTTAAGATTTGAACTTGCAACATTCTTAACAACTTTCTTAGTTTGCTAACCAACTAAGTTAACGAGATAGACATCCACTTTGTTCATAAAAATCCCCCGACATGTGTTTCTTCTATACGTCTTTTCAGCGTTTTTAGTATGCTAACATCTTCATGTACTAAAGGTATCTGCTGTAAACCCCAAATCCGTAGGACTCGAGGTGCTACTGGGCTAGAATCTCACATGGATCCTGACCCTAGCTGACAACAAGTTCACTGGATCTTACAACAAGGTACAAATAGATTAAAACAAAACAATCAAACTGATATATATATATATATATATATATATATATATATATATATATATATATATATATATATACATATATGTATCAAAAAGGTAATACAGAAGTACCGTTGAGTACAAAAGTAAAACATAAACTGTACATATGAAATATCCCATATCCCTGATAACGTCCCAGTGTTACGGAGCCCTCAGCGGATCACCCCACTGGATCACTCTGCAGCTCTCCTAACCTGGAAAGGATCTACAACACGGTATAAAACCGTTAGCTAAACATGCTATCACACATTTACCGGGTTAATTATCTTTATAAGGTCCAACACTCAAAAATAATATATATATCGCATATGAAAAATAGGTGACACGAGGAATATATATAAAATCCTCGCCTCTGATCGCTATAAGCCAGCAAGAGTGGTTCCGGCCCCAACCCGTATATCCTATGGGAGTGGTGAAGAGTCTATCCCGTATACCAGATCTGGCCTAACTACAGAGAACTTCCCAGACTCCCAGCGGGATGAAAGACAAGTTATCACAACCACTACAATGGGCGGTCGCTATAACATAGGTCGGTAATAAACCATAACACATGCTATAAAGCATATAACAAACACCACTCATGCATACATCCAGTATAAAGATGACAACTAAGTAAGTCCTATGGACTTACCTCAATCTCGGAAGTAATCTCAACTATGATCAACTCTCAACCTGGTCCACTCCAATCTGGAGGACAACACGGCCTATACAAGGCATACATATATACATATCAATCTACTATCACACAAATGGGTCACACCTAGACCCAAGGGATCCATAAAGATCATATCCAACTCGTAAACCTCGATAAAACTAAACCTCAAAGCCATATCTGGCATATTCTGATATCATAATCTTTATCAATCTATTCTCATAAACATGCCTAACATGGTACTAAATCCCTCATACTAGGAAAGGAAAGGATCTATACTACTCTAGGTAGATCCGGGACAAGACGCACCTGCGTGACAAAGAGACGCAAGGGCGGAGCAAGCAATCCGCACGCGCGACAAGACTCAGCCACAGGCGCGGTGACAGCAGCCGCAGGCGCTGGGACAATGGCCGCGGGGGCGGCGGCTTCCGGGCACGGGGCGGCGGCAAGGTACCCGTAGGGGCGCTTTGTTGGACCGCGGGGGCGGTGACAGTGCAGAAGATGATCCCGCGGTTCTTCTTTCACTCTTCACGTGATCAATTCACATCTCTTCCATTCCAGAACCACATACAACCATATACAAACACAAACTAACATCAACATACATCTATACATGCATCTAATCCTAAGCTAAGGAGGAAGAACAAGAAAGCAAGAAGGGAAGGAAGGATGAAGAAGCAAGGAACTCACCACTACTGCTGGTCTAGGCAAGACAAGATCACAACCACTATCTCAGCTGGCATCACAAGCTCAGCAACTAAGCACATCATCAACCTCAACAAAAATCTCTTCCAAACCCAAGGGAAAACAAGAACAAGATCAAGGAGATGAAGGAGGAAGCAAGAAGGACGTAGGAAGGCTGAGAATGAAATGATGAAGAAGCCCTTGATCATCTAAGGAAAAGAATAAGAGGAGGAAAGAGTAAAGCACCGGTCAAAGGGTCAACAAAGCCGGCTGCAGCCGCCGGAAACCGCAGGGGCGGCACACAAGCCCGCGGGGACGGCTAGGTCAAATCTCGGCCAAAGTCAAATCTCGGTCCGAAAGACTAAGGCTCTTACATCTACTTCACTATTTTTAGATTTAAGATCTAGTCTTTGTATTTGTACACCTCAAATTACACGAATGAAACTCCGGGTGGAGAATCATCTAATTCTATTTGGATTGGAATAAATTTTGAACATTTTTGAATCAAGATAATGGTATTCAAACGCATAATTAATGCATTGAGATGAATATTATTTGGATAAGATTAACTTTTAACGGCTCTCATATATTTGTGCCCCAGCTTAGACTTGGGGTTGGTTTAGGGGGAAAAAATCTAAATCTTAAATCGCCGATTTAACTGCTGGTTTGGTCCGTAAAGAGCCGTTTCAAACGGCTCAACGGCCATTTTAAAAGTCATTTGGTTGGGGGCATCGGTGCAACGGGTACTAACCATTGCGTTGTTGTTTTACTATTTTTTTAACTTTTTTTTTTTCGAAAAAATGTGTTTTTTTTTTATTATAAAAAATCTCAACCTTTTCCTATAAATCTATGAATACTCAACCCCTTTTCCACTTTATTCCACACCATCTCGTCTTTCTCGAATTCATCTCTCGACTCTCGTAATGGCAAACCTGAGTGACAACATTTCTTCTCAATTCTTCTCT
Source organism: Fagopyrum tataricum (assembly GCA_002319775.1). NCBI lineage: Eukaryota > Viridiplantae > Streptophyta > Magnoliopsida > Caryophyllales > Polygonaceae > Fagopyrum > Fagopyrum tataricum. The sequence continues at coordinate 10,152,220 of CM008279.1, read as the reverse complement.
AGCACCCCAGAGAGTGAAACTCAAATGCTCAACAATCCTGAAAATACCGAAATGTCACACCGACAACTACCCCACCGAAAATGCTTACATTTGAAATTTTTATGAAGCATTACAAGAAGGTGACGCCGGTGAACGATTATTGTCAAGTTTCATGCAACTACTGTTCAAAAGTGTACAAGTGGAAAGGTGAAGGGCGACTACGGGACTTGCAAAGCACATGCAAAATATCCATCCCAAAAAACTAGGGATATCACGGGGCAATCACAATTGTCTCACGGGTTTCAAGAAGATCTTCTTCATCTCAATCTTCTCTTTTATGTATAACCATAATGAAGAAAGTTTAGGATTAACTTATGTGTAATGTAACACCCCCAATCCGCGGGACTCGAGGTGCTACCGGACTAGGATCTCACAATGGATCCTGACCCTAGCCTGACAACAATTTCACCGATCTTACAACAAAGGCACCAGCAGATTAAAACCAAAACGTAAAACTGATATATAACATGTCAAAAGGTTTATACAACTGTTGAGTACAACAAAACATATCATATATATATACATATCCAAAATACCCCTCCACGAGTATAACCCCAGTGTACGGAGCCCTCAGCAGATCACCCCGTCTGGATCACTCTGCAGTGTCCTAACCTGCAAAGTCTACAACATGGCATTACACCGTTAGCTAACCAAACACATACAAAGGAAGATGCTAGAGCACATGCACACGTCAGAACTTAAACATATAAACATGCTGTCACACATTTACCCATTTTATTATCTTATAATAATAGTCCGGCGCATACAGCGTATAAATAATAACTCAATATGAACGTATGTGACACGAGGAATATAACCCTCACCTCTCGGGAATGGTGCCAGCTGGAATGGGATCCGGTCCCACCTCCCGTGTACCCTATGGGAGTGGTGCAGGTGGCCGGCCCACTGAGCCATACTGGCTTGCCCGAAGAGAACCTCCCGACTCCCAGCGGGATGAATGGACAAGTTGTCACGGCCCTACAATGGGCAGTCGATAGACCATAGGTCGGTAATACAATATATCATACAGCTATAAAGCATAACATCCACCACTCAGGCACACATCCAATATATGGAGGGCAGCTAAGTAAGTCCTATGAACTTAGCTCAACCTCGGGAGTCACAGACTCAGAATACTAGGCTCCGCTCTAGAGAACAACTCAACCTAAACAAGGTATAACGCATACAACATAAACATATCCATACAAGGGGTCACACCTAGACCCAAGGGATCCATACGGATCATATTCCAACTCGTAATCCTCAAGGCCGTAACCGGCATAACAATTCCGTACTCAACTCATCCTAACCTCAACTGGCACCTAGCATGCTACTAACACTCATACTAGGAAGGAAAAGGATCTATCTAGCCTTAGGTAGATCCGGGACAAAACGCACCTGCGGGTCACAAGGGACGCAGGGGCGAAAGCAAGTGGCCGCGGGCGCGGCGGAATATGGCCGCGGGGGCGGTGACACGGAACGTGGGATGCCGCTAGCGCAACGCAGGCGCTGTGGCACGGTAGCCGCGGGGGCGGTGGCTCTTGGCCGCGGGGGCGGCGACTGCGCAGAACCTGATTATGCGTTTCTCCTCGGTCCTTCACGTGATCAACTCCCGTCTTCTCTCATCCAAAGTCAATCCCAAACACATACATACACATACCAGCATCAAAACGTGCCTAGACAATCATCTAATCCTAAGTTATGAAGGAAGGCAAGAAAGAAAGAAGAGGGGAGAAGAAACCTTACCACACTTGTGGTTTAAGGCTGTAGGAGAGCTCAACTGCTACCAAGGCTGGCTTCCAAGCCCAGCATATCCAAAGCCACAGCTTACACAAGCACTACACACACAAAACTCTCACAAAACTCTTCCACAACTCAAGAACAAGATCCAAGGAAGCAAGGGAAGCAAGGACCGTGGAGAGAAGCTGGAGAAGAAGATGAAGAAGATCTTGATCAGCCAAGGGTAAGAAGGAGCCAAGTAAAGGGTAAAGCACGGGTCAACAAGGTCAAAGAAGACGGCTGCAGCCGCCGGAAACCGCAGGGGCGGTCCAAGCAGCCGCAGGGGCGGCGCCACTCACCGCGGGGGCGGCAAGACCAACCTCGGCCAGAGCTAATCTCGGCCAAGGTCCGGTCTCGGCCCGAAAGACTACGGCTCTTACATCTCTCCCCCCTAAAAATAAGTTTCGTCCCGAAACTTGCATAAACCTCGAAAGCACATAACCTCAAAACCGGGATACACTCTCTATCATAGAGGCATCATAACATGTACCTGGCCTCAACCATACGCTATAACCTCAACACGGGCGTGGAGAAACATCATCTCCCGCAAAAGATCACAATCCTATCCGGGGCATAGAGAGAAGCGTCTCTAGCCAAACCAACATCGGGGCATGGAGAAGATATCTCCATCCAATCCTACATATCTCGAGATAGCATGGAGGTAAGAACCATCTCCAGCTATACCTATCGGTCGTACTAGCACAACAGGATCTGTAACAGATTATACACACATCACAGCTAGCACGAAATAAATACAATATGGCATATAAGCACATAAACACATAAGCATATAACACTCACCGAGGTAATACTAAGATCTACCCGGCGATCCCACTGGTACCTCTATCCCAGCATAAAACTCTGGACAGTTCCTCTGGATACTATCCTCAGTCTCCTAAGTAGCCTCCTCAGGTCCACGTCTCGACCACTATATCCTCAACATAGGAATGTCCTTCGAACGCAGGCGTCTCATACCTCGCTCTAGGACTGCAATAGGATGCTCAGCAAACGTGTGGTCCGGCTCAACCACCAAATCATCATAACTCACAATGTGTCTCGGGTCTGGTATATACTCCCTCAGCTGAGACACGTGGAACACAGGGTGAACACCCTCTAATCGCGGAGGCAAAGCCAATCTGTAGGCTGCGCTCCCAACCCGATCCAGAATCTCGAATGGTCCGACATATCGGGGGCTCAACTTCCCCTTAATGCCGAATCTCCTCACACCTCGTGTCGGGGACACTCTCAGCCACACATGGGCTCCAACTCGGAACTCTAGAGGTCTGCGCCTCCTGTCTGCATACGACTTCTGACGGCTCTGAGCCGTCAGCAGTCGCTCTCTAATCAGGGCTACTCGGGCCATATCATCCTGAATCTGATCAGGGGCTATACCGTTGACACTACTCTGCTCATCCCAGCATAACGGAGTCCGACATCTCTGTCCATACAGTGCCTCATATGGGGCCATCCCAATAGATGCATGCCAGCTGTTGTTGTATGAGAACTCAACTAGTGGGAGGTGATCCGTCCACACTTGTCCCCAATCCAACACACAAGCTCGCATCATATCCTCCAGCGTCTGAATGGTCCTCTCTGACTAACCATCGGTCTGAGGATGAAACGCCGTCGTGAAATGTAAACTCGTCCCCAAGGCAGTCTGAATCTGCTGCCAAAACCTCGAGGTAAATCGCCCATCTCTGTCAGAGACGATCGTCCTTGGCACCCTATGGAGTCTCACTATCTGCCTAGTCTACTCCTCAGCCAGTCTGCTCACCGGCCACGTCTCCCTGATCGGAACAAAACGTGCCGTCTTCGTCAATCTGTCCACAATGACCCAGATAGCATCATAACCCCGGCTCAATCTCAATCCGGTCACAAAATCCATGGTGACGTCTTCCCACTTCCTCTGTGGAACAAGAAGTGGATGAACCTCGCCCCCAGGTCTGAAATGCTCGATCTTGACCTGCTGGCAGGTCGCACACTGTGCCACAAATTTGGCCACATCGGGCTTCAGCCCACCCCACCAGTATATACGTCTCAAATCCTCATACATCTTACTCGTACCTGGATGTACCGAGTAAGGTGTACAGTGAGCCTCCTGTAGAATCCTCTGACGTAAATCTGCGTCAGCAGGTACACAGACGCGACCTCTGCGTCTCAACACTCCATCTGCCCCCAGAAGGAACTGTGGTGCTTCATCTCAAGACATCATCTCCCGTATCCTCAGCAGCATCGGGCAGGTCTCCTGCTTCTGTTGGATCTCCCCCAACAGATCAGGTAGAACCTCTAAGATACTCAGTCGGGCATCCTCATCAGGAAACTGGATGTCCAACTCTAACCATCTCAGGTCTCTCTGCAGCTGAGACTGTACTGTCAATTTCGCGATCGCCTGCTCTCGAGGCGTCTTCCGGCTCAGGGCGTCGGCGACAACGTTCGCCTTTCCCGGATGATACAGAATCTCCAAGTCAAAATCCTTAATCAGCTCGAGCCACCTACGCTGGTGGTTATTCAACTCCCGCTGCGTAAAAATATACTTCAAACTCTGATGGTCGGTGAAGATCTGGCATGTGGCACCATACAGGTAATGTCTAAAGATCTTCAATGCATGAACTACCGCGGCCAACTCCAGATCATGAGTCGGGTAGTTCTCCTCGTACGTCTTAAGCTGTCGAGACGCATAAGCAATCACTCTGCCCCACTGCATCAACACACATCCCAAGCCAAGCTTGGATGCATCACTGTATACCACGAAATTAGCTGTACCCTCTGGCTGTGCCAAAACAGGAGCAGACGTTAAACGTCTCTTCAGCTCCTCAAAACTCCGCATACACTGATCAGACCACACAAATCTGGTAGTCTTCCTCAGCAAACTCGTCAGTGGACGGGCAATCACGGAAAATCCCTCCACAAAGCGTCTGTAATAACCGGCTAGGCCAAGGAAGCGGTAAATAAATACATAAGCATGATTTCACACACATCCTAGTTATTATCTTTATTTGTCCAACTTATTGTGTAGCACGAGAGATCTCTGCCTCTTGCCTCTGCCCCCGTATACCAAGCGAATTAGGGCCATGCATACCCCGTGTGCCAAGTGGACTAGTCGTAGAGAACCTCTCCAATCACATGTCAACGTTGAGCAGTGATGCCACGACCCGTTTTCATACACTTGGGTCTATAACGTAAAAAGGTCATTCTACTCAAGTTATAATTAATAACCATCCAACACACCACTAAAATAACGCACACCAACATTACGAAAAACTAGCTAAGGAAGTTCATAGAACTTACCTGAACTGATCGACGATCGGCCATTACCTGTTATCGTCTAGACGGTCGGCCATTACCCGTTATCGTCTATGCGTGCATTTGATATCCAAAACCTAATCAAACAGAAGAACGTCTTAACATCATATGCTATCATCTAGGCAACTTCTACAAGGTTCCTAGACTTAACAAGGAATTTCTCGAAAAGGAAGAATGTTAAACCCCAAGTTTTAAGAAAATTATCAAAACGCCCCTAACAGTTCTTAAAGTTCCAAAAAGTGCCCAAAGCGGTTCTAAGTCTTTCATTGTAGCCCAACAACATATTGTAATCCTAAAATATCCATAACGGGTTTGAGGATTTGCTCAAACTTACAATTTATATCCAAAACCCTAAGAAAGCTTTTTCCGAAAATACCTCGAATGCTCTACTTTGGCCTATCGAAAGTACTTCTTACTAACTCCCAAATTTCAGAGAAAAATCCTACTCATTTTGTGCCATATCTACTCTTTACGATCAAAATCCTCAAACAAATACTCCTAAGATCTATATAAAATTCCAAAGGTGCCTTCATGCACACACTAATTCTCATACTTAACCAATTTTCCGAGAAGTTCATTTGTCTGAATCCAACCGTTGGGTTGTTCCCAAATTTTTGACACATTAAACTACACATCCCCATCTACAACATATCAAAAATTCAATGGTGGATGAGGAGTTTAGAGTACCTATCGACACCCTCAAAGTTGACGGCTCAAACTCAAGATTTCTGGAAAAACCTGAACGAGACCCGCAAGGTTGCAAGTTCAATTCTGGGGAGAAGCAAAACATGAAGAGGAAAACAAAATCACTGAGATCCCAAGTTCGAGTCCTACAAGTAGCAACATGATTGTAAAAGCTTAAAACTTTTAATCTTGAGTTCAAAACTCATGAACAACAAGAACCACTAGCACCATAATTTCATGTGCTCGGCTGAGACATTTTTAACAGAAGAAAAGAAGGAAGAGAGGACAGGGGAGAAGAGAAGCAGAAGGCTCACCACAGGTGCCGATCTTGGTTGTTCGTCCAGGCATCCGGTGGTTCCACGTTCCTCAATACTACAACACTACATGAGGGAGGAGAAGATCAATACCCTACTGTAGGAGCAACAATAGAAGGAGGGGAAAGATCACGTGAGAGAGTTCCCAGATGAGGCAAGGAAAGGAGGAAATTCACCTCTGTAGTACTCCGGTGACTTTGTATCCGAGCGGCAATTAGTGCCGGTGTGTTGGTTGGCAGCGCACGGGAGAAATAAGATGGCTTGCTCGCCTCTACAATGGTCAGGGAAGGGAGGAGCAGTGGTGGCGCTTCCCTTGCACAGAGGAGAGGAAGTCTCGTTGATGCCGGTTTCTTGCGCGAAGAGGAGATGAGAAATACAAGCCCTCCCGGAGTGCCGCAGACATGCCGAGGAGGGTGAGGTGTGATCATGCAACCAAAACTCGGGAATAGGTCGTTGGGATTGTAGAAGATCGCGAAAAATAGGATCGAGAGGGAGGAGACGAAGATGAGGATGGTGTTTTCCACGTAGTGTGGCCAGAAGGGGAACTAGTTGGCTAGCATGCCGGAAGATAGAAAAATGGAGCGATCCAAAAGAGGAGTAAATAGGCCCGCCAATGCTATGTCCTTCATGGGCCAACAACCAATTGGGCTAGCAAGAAGAAGGGAAAGGAGAAAGGAAATCAAGACCTAAAGCCCGTCTTGTTCAACTCAAATTCGACTCGATATCTCGAGTCAATTTCCGAGAACAAAAATAAAAATAAAAATTTCTAGTTATTATATGATGTTATATGTTCTCATGCATTTCCATTTTTTTATTGTGAATACGAAGAAGTTCGAGCATATAACACTAAATATCATCAACCTTTTTTTAAAACAACTTTTTACAATACCGTTTCCAAAATAGTTTCTAAATCTTACCTACAAAAGAAAGAAAAAGTTCTTTCAATTTGGCATATTATTTACACCAAGTATTAATTGGTAGTGATATTTGGTGTACACAATCACAAAAACATTTTTACACGGGCATTACTCTACATTTTATTGATCACTATATGTTTTTGCATAAATATGTTATTGCATTTCACCATTTCAACCAAAGACACGATGCACCAAACATTGCGAACTTGATAAAAACGGTTTTACAAGCATTTAATTTACAAGGTCGAGTTTTTTCATATTTTATTGATAATGCATCCGCTAACACCGCCGCCGTAAATCATTTGGTCAAAGAGGCGAGACAATATTTGCGAACTCCTTTTACTCACAAAGACGTACATGTCATATTTTAAACTTATGTGTTCAAGATGGGCTTAAGATTTTAACGAATATGCTAACTCCCACCACCACGTTATTGATCATATTTGGCACTACTCCGAATCGAGAAAAAAATGGAGAACATTATGTTTAACTGATAATGTTCATCTAGTTGTATTTTCAAAAGCCATTGGAACTTGTTAAAACTCTACTTACAAATTACTTGGTCAACTTCTTGTATATATTTGTAATATTTTAAAGATTTTTAGTGATGTAACTAATGACATGAGTTATGTTTACACCCCAACTTCTTGTAGATTTTTAGAGATAGCCGGAAACGTTTCTTAGGCTTATCAAAACGGTACAAATTTTTCAACCCTTATAAATGCTATGAATGACATGAAATCGAAATGGCTAAAATATTACAACGAAATTCCCATGATTTATCTTGTAACCATTGTGTTTTATCCTAGACTTAAACTTGATGGTGTTTCTGATTTGTTGGTTGTTTATTATAATTGTTTGGGTTAGATGCCATAGTTCCTAACACTATGCAAGATATTCATATCGATATTGAAAAACTACTTTCTTCATTTGAAACAAGTGCTAACTCTTCTTCTACCGCACCTACTCCTACACCATCTTCTATTCTTTCAAAAGCACAACAAACTTTAGCTAAAAGGACAAAAACATCAAGACATTCATCATCAAGTGTGAAATTGCAAGATTATATAACAACATATTTTAGTTTTGATAGTGAATATTATTTCGATATTTTGGATTGGTAGAAGAATCTAACCCGGAAACATTCAACATTAATGAAAATTGTACAACTCACAGTCGTGCTCGCATCAATGGTTGTCGTGGAGCAAACATTTAGCCTAGGAGGGACCATGCTCAATTACAAGAGAACTCAATTGAAGTCCAAAAAGTTGGAGGCTCAAGTTTGTATTCAAGATTGGATAAGGGCAGAGAAGCGTAAACAATGGAATGCCCCTATTTATGACTCAAAAATCCGGATTCCAACACCGATGACGACCCATTACTTCCGAGTCCGAGGCCGAAAGGTAAGCGAGGTGACGAAAACAACTCGGAAGTACGAAAAAAGTAAGTAAAGATAAGAGAACTATGTGGGATTTGATTTCTCTTAACCCCGAGAGGATACGTAGACAGCCGGGTAACATGTTCAAGCCCTTTCTTTTTTCTTTTTTTTAATTACGGTACCATTTGTTCTTTTTTCTTTTTTCTTTTTTTTTTTAAAAAAAGGTTCTAAATCGGAAAACCGGCTGTTTTCCGGTTTGGATACCCATTGTTTAGGTTTAGGTTTATCCTTAGGCTAAACTAAACCGCCGATTTAGGTTTACGACCCAAGTCTACCGGCACAAATACTTACAAGGAAAAAAAAAGTATTTCTAGTATGTGCAAAACGTGCATAGATCAATATTATTGGTCGGAATATGAAAAATAACATAGTATTTATCAAACAAAGAAGAAACGGAGAATTTATAGTGATTTATCCAATATTGATTACATTCAACTAAAGATCATATCGTATCGAGGTGTTCACATCACATGAAAATTAAATGATCCAACAATAGGTAGAATGTTACAAAATAGTAATATAATCTTAGAGATACTATTTGACGCTAAAGTATTACATTGACCCGAACAATAAAAGTCTCACAAACGACAATTAACTCAAATTACATAGGTATCATGTTGTCGGGACAACTCTCCCCAAACCCTCAAACAAAGGACCTCAGATCCCTTCATTAACTATGTGAGATAACACTGAAAGTATGTCGACTGATATAAAAGATTAATGATGTTTGGCATTTTTAAAGGGTAAGTGAAGTAGGGCATGTATGGTTTCCATATCGTGATATGGGTATATCAAATTTCAGTATTGATATCAATATCAAATATATGGGTATGAGATTGAATCTCATATCTAATATCTGTATTTGGCAAGATGATGAGGTATATCAAATAACTAGAAAAAAAATCACCGAAGAAGGAACACTCGTATCAACAAAATTCAACAGAGAAAGAGGCCTATATAAAAAAAATCATTAGAGAAAGAAGACTCACCAAAAAAAACTTAACAAAGAAGAGAGACTCGTATAAAAAAATATTTAGCAAAGAAGGAAGACACACACCCAACATTATATTGAAAGAACGAGAGGGAGACTAAAAAATCGTAACTTGAAGATATGAGCGAAAGTTATTGTGAAGATCCGAAGAAGGAGACGTGGGAAGAAGACGAAGGGCTTGGGGGAGAAGAATTCATTACCAGTGAATTCCTAATGATGTCATAAACAATAAATAAATATAAAGTACAAATATATGATTATATCAATTTTATACCCATATATTTAATTACTAAACATGAATATCAGATACGTAATATTTATACTCATATCTCGTATCAGAATATAGAAACCATACATCAATAAAGTAATCATGTGAATTAGATCTAGCGTTGCAATCTCCATACATCAATCAAGTCCCTCGCACGGACTCTCACTCACTCACTTGAAAAGACTGACAATAATGTGGGGGAACTTAAGACACAACACTATACTACGAGCCCATAACCACCACTAAAATGATATCCACTGCTAAAGTTATCTTATTATATTTTCTATAATATTTATAGAAAAAATGTCAATTGAAGTTTAATACATGTGCTACTAATTATCTGATTAAAATAGAAGATAATTAATTTATGATTATATGTCATATTTTATTTTTATATATAAGGATATTAATTGAATTTACAATTAAATTTTGTATTTATTTTAATAAATTTTTACCTAGAACAAACATGCGGTTCACCCAAAATAGCGACATTTTTTTTTTTTACTGAGATTTAATATTTGACGAGTTTTTCAGACTAAAGAATGATAATATGGTAGTATGAAACAAATTCTTATATAAAAATTAAAATCTTACTAAATACCATTAAACCCGTATTGGTGGAAAAATAACAAGCTCAGTAAAAAACAAACATAAACATTATAACTTACACAAACGACGTGAATATTGAGCGATAAGAAGCTAGTAACAAACTCGGTAAGATGTTGATTACTCTCCGATTAGTTACAACATGTCCGATAAGAAATTGATCGAATTAGAAGTATGCAACAATTCTAAATCAAGAAAAAACAATGGGGATAACTTTGTTGCGTACCTGTAAATATATAGAGACGTTACCCCGGCCATTCCACTTTAGAAAACCTGGATTGCGCAAATGAACTTAGAGAAGATAATGGCATTTGAGGAAAGGATAATGATCGATCAAGCAGATTACGTATAGTCATATATTCACTGATGCAGCATCATCAAGATTCTCATTAGAAGTTGGGATTAATTAATTAGGGTTAATTAACTTCTTTTGTGAATCTTGATGGAGCTGCATCTGTAGATACTGACTGATGATCTCATCATCTCAATCATATGATGTATATGGATCACATGCCCTTTCATTTGGTCCCACGAAATCAATGAACTTGATCTTGCATGTGTGACAGGGAAGAGAAAAAAGAGATTTCTTCGTCTATTAGTCGTAGGATGAAACTCTAGCTATTGTTAGCCGCTTCATAGAGGTAAATTAAGCATGCAATGGGAATAGTAATCATGTATAAGTATGTGTTACACACAGAGAGGGGCTAGTTCGAAAAAGAAGCTCCCTGTACAGAGTTTTATTTTCATTTTGATACTCAAAAACAAAAAATAACCATAAACTAATAAAGAAAAGAAGAAAATCCCAAAAGATTTAGGGTTTTAGAGAGGTTAGGAGGCAGGTGTTGATGTACCCAAATATCCACAAACGTATATATAGGACTGGAGATGTAATTAACACAAAGACGAATATTGCTAAAAGTGCCAAACAACTTTATAAAGTGAGATATGAGATTCAATGTAAAAATGATTGATTCTTAATTCAAAGATCTTGTAATTTGTTTTATTCAAATGTTTTCTTTCTTGTCTAATCACCAATAATTTCGTTACACACAATTAAATGAGTCATTTCATCTTTATCCTCTAGAAAATACGACCAAAGTAAATATTCACCGAATTAGTAGAGTTTTTGTGGGAGGGACCCAACAAAAGATAATAATTAAAAGAAAGAAAAGTGAAATAAAAAGAGATTGCGATCTTAGAAATTCTTGATTTGGCAACACTAGTCAAAGCATATAAGAATGAGATTCTGGATATGATTCTGATTAATCACATCATCATTATGATAATTATGTTTTCAATCCTAATTAGTGCTGCCTTTATTCTCCACTAACGCTTATGAATATAGGCCTACAGAAGAGAGGTTCAAAATGTCATCATGAAGCCCAATTAACCCATTTTATAACGTTATTGGACCGAGCCCAACTTTTAAATTGGGCCGAGCCCAACTTTTGAGACGTACTCTTCATATAGTATGTTAAAGTATTGTATTAGAAATGTAATTTTTGTAGACACTAATTACAAACGATACTGCATTAATTTGAAATTTAAAATAGTATATAATTATCTTATAAAATGATAATTCTTTAAACTCTCAGACAAATGGTGACAACATATTTCCAATACTAATTACTAAGGAAAATGGATTTTTTTTTAAAAAAGTATTTGGACACGTGACAATATGACATAACATCGTGGAACCGGTGATAAGGGCTTATAACTTATAATACGTTGGTCGGAAAGTGAGTAAAATAACCTTATGATCAATGATTTGTTAGTTTAGTTGGGTAGGCTGAAATGTTTAATAATAGAAAAATATGAAGTGCATTTCCCTTAAGGTTCATCAAGGAAGTCGTACAAATTGCAGTTATAGAGACAAAATAATAGTATATTTTCTTATGGTGCTTCATTTCAAGGTGTAACTAAAAATGGATATTACGTCAACAAAGTGTCAATAATTAATTTTAAAGTTGTGTCTAAAATATTGTTAAATTTTTGTAAGATATAGTGTTTAGGCGACAAAGAGAGGCTTGTTCCGTAAAGTGTTCAAATAGGGGATATATTGTTTCAAGTCAAATATTTGAGATAGGAGAGTATAATATTATTACAATAATTACTCTTTCAATCCACAATTAAATTTAGGAAGAAACTCCCAAGTGTCTAAGTTATAGATCAAGTGTCTAAGGGTTTGATTGGTATCAGATAGGGATTCTTCATTTAGATTCTTCGGGATGGGAATTATCGGGATTGTTGGAGATTCTCTACTAGATGGGATTATTGAGGTTTAATCTAAATGAAATGTTTTGCTGTTTGGTATGGGATTATTAAGAAGATTCACAATGACAGAAGAGGGTAGCAAGGGTAAAAATTTAATACAATCTCATCAATCTCTAAGAATCTTCAATTTCTAAGATTGTTTTTTCGAGATTGTTTAGTAAAAAGAATCTCGAAAAATAATACCATACAATATATGTAACTCATACCAAACACAAATTTTAATATATCCCCCTAAAAGAATCTAAATGAATGTGGTTGTATCCCCATCTAACTGATACCAAATAGGCCCTAAGTTATAGATGTATTGTACAATATTAAATTTACAAGATGCGTCGATATTATGTAGATTTATAGTACCCACATTGAATTTATGAGATATGTGAACTTAATATATATATATATATATATATATATATATATATATATATATATATATATATATTAAAAAATACTTTCTTTATTGTCAATTAATTTTAGGACAGATGGAACCTTATGGGCTTGTATACATAGGCTCTAACAAGACATCTCTTCACGTTTGTTCTCTTGTGTTTGGATTGTAGACTTGTAGTTAGAAAATGTTATATGTCCATGAATAGGTTAAACCCGTAGGGTAGACTAATTACACTTGAGATCCGAACGTATTGATATATGTGGATATATGTCACCATATCAACTACACTAGACACATGAACTCAATATAAGTTGATTTTAGAATGAAACCATGTGAGGGGGCATCATTTAGTTAAAATCGAAGAATATAAAAGTCTAAGCACTAAATTATTTTAGATTTTTATAAACTTGTATAACAATTAAATTAAGATTTATAAAATAATATTATCTTAAATAAAATAACCACAAATAGCTTTGTGGAAAACTGGACGCCAAAACCAGGTAGCAATTTATTTTAGTTAAATTTGAGATGATACATTATGATAAGAAATAAGAAGAGTAGATCGTAGAAGCAACATACATGCATCATCGATCTTCCAAGTGTCACTCTTTTCTTAACTGCAAATAGCAGCGGAAAGAAGATCTGAAACAGCTAGCAAATTAAGCTGCAAGAGATAGGCAGCATGTTAATTTGAATTTGTATTCTAGCTTTGTTATTATTATCATGATGAAATGATAAGATGAGGGTAAGCTGGAAAGCTGCCAATCTAGGCTGCAATGCTGCATGCTCAATCAACCATTAATTTGAATCGTTTAGTGTAATGTAAGTCATGTAATCCGTCACCAACTACATCATTTACTGCAAATCCAATCTTCGTGACACTTGTATACCTTTTTATGTCCCTTACCATTGATGCTTCTCTTCAAAAATTTACACTTGTATTTTCCTGTGTCATTTTACATTTCTAAACTGTACACTTGTATACTTTTTTTTTTTAACTGTGTACACTTGTACCGGAATGTTCAATGCTCCAAAATTGACTAGCTCTGGACCGGAATCCTAATTTCGAAATATTCTGAACCGGAACCGGTCCTAACGAATAAATAAAGATTGCAAAATTAAAAAATGGAGCCGCTTAAAATGTCTTTTCATTCCAGGCTGTAAGCGTTTCCGCTTTTCCCAAATTTTCTCATATCGAGAATTTTTGCTCATAACCTAAGACAGTGCCACGTGGAGGATTCATAAAATATCTCTGCCATTATCAGGAATTTTCAAATGTATAAATCATACTCAACTAAAAAGGAAAGAAAAGTCACCCTCCAGTGTTCTTGTTACACGTAGATGAGTCAAGATCTCGAGGTAGATCGCCCCACGTGGCAACATCACTGGACCTACACTTGTCAATCGAAGGCCTCCGGGTGGTGCGTAGTTTAGTTACGTGTGGAAATCTACAACTCAATACTCATGCGTGCTTTTACAACGACGGCGAGCGGCTAAGCTGCGCACCATGTGCGCTACCATTTTCCCACAAAAACGGCGTTTTGGTTTAAGAGCTCATGGATACTGAAGAGCTGTCTCACGCGCCATTGGTGGGTTCTGATGCACGCGCCTCCTTGTTTCTACCAGCCGACAAGTTTGAAACTGAAACCCCGTGTTTTTTTGCAGCGGCGGCTGGTTGCCACGTGCTCGGATATGGCTTGGACGTGCAAAGTTTGTCTACTTTTTCTTCGTCCGGCCACGGTCGACCCGCCTTAGACTTCATTTTATAATTTGGAGTTACTTAGAGTTATATGTCATAGTTCATTGTTTTTTATGCTGCCTATGATGGAGGATAAAATTGTTCTATATCGAGCTTAGATATAATGGGTATATAGGGACGTTTTACGTTTGAACATGTGAAATGTCACACTAATGTTCTCTATCGAAATTTTACATCATATTAAAGCATTTTGATTTCAAGCTGATAAGATAAGATCGATCTTAAGATATTGATCTCAACCTGAATGAAAATTATCACATTTAATTGGTTTTGAACATTAAGGGTAAACCGAAAACTGCGCTATATAAATCATCATAAAATACATAAATAATATCCTTATTGTTCTAAAAAAATGTATTAAAAATTTGATCTCACATATCTTTCAATAAGTATCTTAGTCAAAGCTTGCGTACACAAACGAATGATAAAAGCTGAAATATCTTCATTGACAATAAGGACACATCTTCATCAACAACGTACGAGCAAATAGATAAAGCCAAACTCCAATAGATAGATGACACCTAGAGTTGATACATTCCGGGTTGTCTCGACCGGCTAGAAAAAACGAGTGGGTATGGACAATATGAAAAGCCCAGGCCGGATCCAAGCAGAGTGCAAAGCCCGGACGGACTGCTTGCTCAACCCGGATTTTATATATATATATATGCATTTCCGGTAAGAACGGGTCAGGATACGAGAAATAAGAATAATTATGGAACAATAATTTTATCCATATATACGACACAAATTCATGGTACGTGCTAAACACGAGCGGCTCATAAGGAGCATAGATACACATGAATAGCATGTGCCTTATTACACGAATAGATGTGCCTAGTGAGACGCCTAATTGCCACTAATGAGTCCCATAATTATTTTTAGATACAAGATATACACTTACATTTTATTCAATTGAACAAGATATCCTATTTATTATAATACCTCACGCGTATATTTATTCGGTTAAATTTTATAAATACGTTCATAATTCTAAACCAAAAATTCAACGATCTAGAGGTTCGAACTCTGGTTCATAGACCATCCTTCCCGTATTGTTACCAATTTGACTAGTTAAAACTCTTTAGTATTTAATCCAAACGTAAAACAAAATTGTGTCCGGATTTGTTTTGTATCGTTAACTACCTTTTTTTAAAATTTTTTTATAGGCTTGCTAATAATTCTTTTTTAAAAAAATTGTTAACTAGAACGATTGTGCTAACAAGCTAACGATCATCGTAAAGTAAATTAATATGAAAAAATATTAATGTGTAATGATCGTTATCGGTGGAAGAGAAAACTAGCTAACAACGAATTGTTAAGATTTTTTTCCCTGCCGGTAACGATCATTAGGATCGACTAACGGTCGTTACAAAATTATTCTTTTTTTTTTCCTGTAATGATCGATAGTCTATGCTAACCATCATTACATGTGAAAAAAACAATCGTTACCTGCTTAACGATAAGTGTGATAATTATTTTTATGATCATTAGTACATGCTAACTATCGTTACACGTGAAAAAATCGACTGTGACACAAATATCGATCGCTAGTTTGTTATTTTTAATAACTAACTACTAGCTATTGAAAAAAAAACTATTATTGGATAATCGAAATTGATTTTGTTAGCTATTGAAAAAAAAACTATTATTGGATCGTTAGTTTGTTATTTTTCAATAGGTAACAATTGTTTCGAAATTGATTTTGTTCATTTATAATTTTAACCATAAATAAAATATTATATTGTCTAAAATATATAATATTATATTGTCTAAAATATCGTTATATTTATTGTTAGTGAATATTATAAATTCAATCTACTGAAAGTCTTCTATGAATATTTACCATAATTTTTTAATTATGTTCGTATTATTTTTAATCTAAGATATGTTAAGGTTTCTACTCCCTGCAGTAATAAACATTCCCGCTTAAACTCAAACATATATATATATATATATATATAAACATTCGATCTAAATTAATGAATAGCTTGTACGCCGTGTTAACTATAAGTTTATAACTAAAATCATCCTTTGGTAAAAAGATGAAAACATTATTCTTTATACTGAAACATTTTTTTTATTTACGTCCTTAGTAACTAATATATCGCAATTTACATCCTAAATAGTTTATAAAACTCGTATAAAAGGAACAGTGAAATATGAGGAGTTATACGATCATAGAAGAGATAATGTAGTGTAAATATATATATTAAATAAAAATAAAAATAATTATATTTGCGAAAAATGTAACTTTTAATTACACTTATAATGTCATGTAGTAAACAAAAATTTGAGTTTCCAATCTATATCAATATAGTCTACTGAAGTAGTATACATTAACGTTGACCGGACGCGTTGTGAGAGCACTATTTTAAAATGGAGCTCCCACAATTAACGCTAATAAATCTTTTTCTTAAATTTATTAATTATTTTGTTTTTTTTCTCATTGATTTTAGAAGATCTTTTTAGAACGTTAAATATTTTCAGTATTTTGCTATCCCACAGTAAGTTTGATAGTTTGAAATTTTATATAAATAGAGAAAGAGTTTGAAGATTAAACAAATCGTACATTTATTAGCATATTGACTAAATTTAAGTATAATTTTTATTAAAATTGGCTTAATATCTATTTTGCGAGTAGTTGACATACTGTTTTGTGGGTAGTTGACCTACTATTTTGTGGGTCATTGACCTATTGTTTTGTGGATCGTAAACCTACTGTTTGTCGGTCATTTAGTTACCGTTTTACCGGTCGTTTACCTATTGTTTTGTGGGTCGCTGACTTGCTATTTTGTGGTTAGTTGATCTATAGTTTTATGGAACTACTATTTTGTGGGTCGTTGACCTACTATTTTAACATACATATACATTCAACAAAAAAGAAAAACACATATAACAAATTACTCATATTAAAAATATATATATATTAAAGATACCCGAGCAAAGCTCGGGCACTAAACTAGTATCATTGATTAAGAAAAAAAAGAACGATAAGAATATAAGATGGTAATTAATTGGGTAAACAAGTAATTAGTTTAAGGTAATTATTATGGAATTAATAGAAAATTGTAAACCAAACAAGGCGCCGGGATCTACTATATATATAATACTAAAACAGAAGTAAATAATTCCCACATTAAGCCACCTCGAATTTTGCCACATGTCGTCCCTACATTAAGCCACATAGGATTTCGCCACATGTCGTCTCTAAATTGCGCCACCTCATTTTTTACCTTCTATTTTATTTATTTATGGAGATGATGTAAACTTATTTCCATTAAAATATAGAATTGATCGTATACTACTTTGTATTAATTATTGCCACATATGATTTTATTGGTTTAAATAATTTCCTTTTCAAGAACTACCGTTTTACAACATGTCATTATTAAGGAATATGATTGGAATTTTTCACTCAATTAGGATATAATTATTAATATGTAAACTAATCTTAATTTATATAGTATAAATAGTTTTAATATTTTCTACCAATTTAATTAACTAGGATTAATGTATTTTAGTAAAAATATTAACCGATTAGTTAATATATGTTACATGCCTAATCTATATTTAATAAACGTATTAGGCAAAAAGCTTATTAAATAATAATAATTATAAATTATATATATATATATATATATATATATATATATATATATATATATATATAAATTTATCTTTATTTCTCAATGATAAATACACCCAAAATTTATTAATATGTATTGTTGATTCAATTCATTGCTTACTAAACAATGTTGCGTACAAGTCTAAATTATATTAATAAAAATTATAAACCTTTTTATAGATTTTTTTTATATTATTAAAATAACATACAACTAAAAAGTATAAAAAATTAGGTTTGTATATATACTATAAGAATCGATTTTATATTACAATTTAATAGAGCTATTTTTTTCTAATGAAGAAACTAGACTTTAAATTACTTTATTTAGCTTTATAAGATTTTTGCTATATTATTATAAAATTTTATTTTGTAACTCAAGTAAATTATTAGTCAAATCATTATACAAAATTGGTTGACACTTTATTAAAACCGGTTTAAATTTGATAAAAATTGTTAACAAATTTATAAATGTCATAAAAAAAACTTATAAAAATGTAAAATGCTAAAAAAATTAAAAAATAATTTATACTCGAAGAGATAATGAATAATATGACCATTAATATATAAAATAATTCACGATAAATTTATGATCCAACTCCGTCAAAATATGATATTAACTTTACAAATGATACTATATAATTTTTTTTATTTTTTTCAAATCCTGTACAAGACACGAAAATTAAGCTAGTGATACTCTAAAAACGGCGCACTCTCCACGTACTTCCCTTTGGTGGTCGCCACTTATCCTTTTGCTCCATTAAGTTCCAACGTTGCAAACGACTAAGGTGACGTGTTAAAGTATCAAGTGTGAATAAACGTTTATTTGTTGGTATTATGGGATTGGTTACAACTACAAAGCTGCATCTTCATTGTATATTAGATGAAGTTAGCTCTTTCCTTAATTAGGAAGGTTTGCCATTCATCCAAAGACATCCTATGTATATATTTTATTAAAAAAAATCGGTTAGTGTCCCGTAATTTGGGATTCTTCGGAGTTTACCACTTTTTAAAAGTTCTGACAGTGCTTTCTAGTCTATGTTCTTTTTCGAATTTTGTTCATTTCGTTAAATATCTATTATTTATGTTAAACAAAATGTATGTCCCTTGATAAAATAAAATTCAAATAAAATAAAAGTGAAACGCAAACAAATTAAAAAAACAAAAACAAACTAAAAAGAAGATCTGCTAAATGGGCAACGAAGAAACTCTTCCAGCAACAGGCCATAGTCGAAGCGAAGAACGAAGGAACCCGAACCTAATATAGTTTCTAGCCACAATCTCATTTTGCCTCTTTGCTTTTCTCATTCTTTCTCGATGTTGGCTGTCAATCGGAATTTCAGTTTCCCGTCCATCTTTCCTCTCGATCTTGAAGAAAGATAAAAAGCAAACACATACGTCCGATGTCATCATTAAATTCATGGTTTACTATGTTTCAAGGGTGAATCTAGGTTTTATTAACCTAGAAATAATGAACAATCTCAGGGATGAAGGTGGAAATTGATTGATTTGAGGCTTGCGATGAAAATGGTTGGACTCCTTTGATTGTTAAAACCAATTTTTATCGCAAATTAGAATCGGAGGTTGGTAATCGCTCATATGGGATTTAATTGTTGAGAACATGAGCCTAGTGTTTTTGTCTTTCTTGTTACGGTAAATTCAGCGTTCTACAAATGTTCTTACTGATGTAAGTGCAATATTTCTTATTTTGATGGGATCTAAGTTAAGTCATTAATGAAATTGTTTTATCTTTTATAACGTTTTTGGCGATCGTTGACAGTTTTTCAATGTATTGAGTATTCTTTTTGTTTTTAATTTTGTTTTCTTTTTTCCTTTTTTTTAATTTTCTTTTATTTTTTCATGGAACAAATTTTTTTGTTAATATAAATGTATATTTTTAAAAAAACATATTTTAAAAGGTACCATTCAAACTGTAAATAAATAGTGGATAAAATTCGGAAAATTCCAACCTTATAGAAGAGACATGAAGTATCAAAATTATTATTTTGTGAATTTTGATTCATGAATTCAAATTTTTTCCAAAACAAATTAAAAATTATCATATCTTAGTTTGATTACCATATACGGATAGACGCCTCTGCAATTCTACTTTAAGAAGATATTTTTGTTGAGAATTTGTGTAGGAAGATTATAATATTTTGTTTGGTTAAGAATTGAATCGCCAAAATATCCTATGCATTATTGTATATGCCTGCGTCTGAGAGTATTTTTTGATAGTATATCATGAATAATCTATTGCAAATTCGAATGTATATTCACTTTTGTCTGGATAATCTATTGCAAATTCGAATGTTTTGTGGGTCAGAGTTGCAAAATCAAGTTTCTCGAATGGACGGAAGCCCCCTAATATATGTTGGAGCTGTATAAAGTATTATTTATTATTATTATTTTTTAAAAATGAAAAGCGGTTAGATTAGACTATCTCCTCGAGGTAGTCCAACCTAAAGCATCCTTGCGGATGAGAACATGAAGTTCGGGGTCTTCAGAAAAATTGTTGTTGAGGGTCGAGTTTTCCAGATGGGTCAATCGGTCAGCAACACAGTTTATTTCTCTGAAAATATGTCTAAAAAGGAGCTGTATAAAGTATTATTGATTCGTACTAGTTGAAATATTTATGGTTGTATAAAATGTATTGATATTATTATTGTTCTAATTATAGGGTTATAAAAGAATATTAAAAATACAATATTAAAGATAGAGATTAAATATATATTTTAAAATAACGAGATAGTATTGTTATTCATTTAATTGCAAGATATTTGAATATTCTCTTGTGTATATATCAATACGCCTTCGCAATCAAAGCGTGGGTAAGCAAGCAAACTATGTTGAAGACTGAAACATCTCATTATCTCTGTCAACAACAAGGAGTAGAGATATAACACGTGTAGATTGACAAAACCACCAGTAGATCGGTGACAACAATAGATTGATAGGACCACTAGTCAATCGATTGACAATAATAGATTTAGACGCCAATAAGTTGACGGCATGCCTTAAGGCTAGCTAGCCCAATCGGACGGACTATTATTATTACTATTATTGTACATGCCCACAATTAGTTCTTTAAGATCGACAAACCCAATAAGTTAGGATCCGCGAGATCAAACTACTTTGATACCATGATAGATTCCGTTGGGTCATAATTGACGTGGGGGTCCATCGCACGTCCAAGCGCATATGCGCGTTGGGCCCAAGTTCAGTACATAAGCAAAACTAATTGGCTATTGAAGGAATAGTCCACCACCTTATACACTAGACTTGTTATCCTAATATTATCGATCAAAGAACCATAATCCTCCACACTAAAATAAGATTGACAATTGACTATTTTTAATGTCAATTAATTTAATTGTATATATATATAAGGATGTATTCCGGTGAGAATGAGTTGCTAGGTGAGAAATAAGAACGGATATTAAACGTTTATTTCAATTAATTTTCACACCCTAAATTTGTGACACATGTTAGGCATGTGCGTCTTACGAGGCACACATATGTGCATCCTGTGAGATGCACCTTATGAGGCGCACATATGTTGCTTATATTTGCATCTCGTATATGCGCCTTGTGAACCACACATTTGTTGCGCACATGTGTGCGACCTCTATGCTCGCCGTTGAACTTGACGCATTCAACGATTGTAGTTCGTTCTTATTTCTCACGTTGATAATTATTCTTATTCAATAATTTTTTTCTCTCTCACACATAATAGAGTGTCCATCTAAAATAAAGTAAAGATGTTTTTACATATAAAAGCTGTAAAAGTGAAAGATTTTGGTTCCCTTGAAGCTGAAACTGAAACCGAAGAAATTATGATTCTAGATTAAATGAAGAACTTACAAATAAATAACCGAACCGTAGTTATTTAACATGATTTTTGTTATAACTAATATGAGAAAGATAACGAAGATTATACAAAATTGGATCATAAGATTGACGGACTACTTATTTTATTGTCAATTAATTTTATGATGGAACTCGTTGTTGAATTTATGGGTTTATTTTTAACATCCAATACCCTAGGTTTATTTTACAATGAAACAAACCCAAACCCATGCATCTTTAATGAAAACAAACCTATTTAACTCGTCTTAATTAATCATTCTACTACATCAACAGTTCAAAACTACAATTCGGCAAGTTTGATTTAGCAATTCAGCGGCCAATATTCAATTTCAACCTATTACATATTCAATTCAATTATCCGGATCATTGGTTTCGGTTTAAATCCAGTTTTTACAGTCTTCAACCTATTATAATTTTTCAAAATATAGCCTTAAACCAGATTCAATTCTTTGGGTCATTTAAATTCGGCAAGTTTTTTTTCCCCCCTTATCTCTATTTGCTTTAAATACATCTATCAAGTAAAAAAAAAGAAAAAAAGAACATTAGTCCAGACCACTGATGGAAACCGTTGGCTCCTCCGCTGCATACATGAAAGATCATTACATGCTAACATAGAAAGCACGTGGATTCGAAATAAGGACATGACACGCATTTAAATCTTGTAGGAACTTACGGAAGAACTTAATTATGTGGGAAATACAAAGGGATTTAAATTTAATTAGCTCATTTAGGAGGGGTATCCCGTATCCGTCAGCTATTCTTTAATTGTCATCGATAGAACATCATCAAGCTTATATCTCAAGCTTTAAGCGCATGACGTTGCGAGATCTACGCCTTTATCCACCGTTTTTTATGATAAAATAAAATCCAAATACCTTCGGGTCCTAATTTATTCGGATTGTTATCCTTAAGACATTGATCATGGATATGGACAAGGTATCGCACTTACCATACATATATGGCGGCTTTCTAACACATAATTTGATTATATAAACGTGTAAAGCTCCTTTGCTTATACAAACGTGTAAAGCTCCGTGTTATTTTGGATACCGTACTATATGAGAGAGACTTTGATGAAGCGAGAGTTATATATACCCAAGACGAGTGTCGTGAAAAGAGAAGGAAGGATCTTATTTGTTGCGATGTGTCCACTTTGATAGAGCAAGAAACCATGGTTAATTGAATAGTGGCCGGGGAGATGGAGTTAATTTAATAGGACCAATAAGAAAGAGAGATGTTGGAGGGTAAAGATAAAGACATATATGCCATTGAAGTGGTTGAAATGGAAGCCATTTGACGCTTGTCATGTAACCCTCGCCTTCCCTCTCGCTATATAAACCCCACACCTCTCCCCCACTTTCATCTTCACTCTTCTCCTCTACACCCACCAACAAACTCTAAACTCTTCTTCTTCTTATGCCACATAGCTTCTTCTGCCCCCATCATAATGCATTCTTCTCTCTCCTCTTCATCACCCCTTCTTGTCTTTTTCCTCAACACATCCTCTTCACCATCCATCATTCTCCTTCTCTTCTTCTTCTTCTTGCTCCTCTTTATTCTAACACCTCTCCTTCAATGGCGAGCCCGTAACAATCGGCTGCCGCCCGGCTCCATGGGCTGGCCTTATATAGGAGAGACTCTCCGCCTCTATACTGACAATCCAAATTCCTTCTTCTCCAACAGACAAAAAAGGTTCTCATCCATCATCACTATATATACTTTGCTGCTATAGTTCAATATAAACTTTGGTACTTAATTTGTATCTATAATAGGTATGGAGATATATTCAAGACGCATATATTAGGTTGCCCTTGTGTCATGATAACAAGCCCTGAAGCAGCAAAGGTTGTGCTTGTGACCAAAGCTCATCTTTTCAAGCCAACTTATCCACCAAGCAAGGAGAAGATGATTGGTCCACAAGCCATCTTCTTTCATCAGGGTCACTATCATTCAAGCCTCAAGAAACTCATCCTATCCTCCTTTGCTCCCTCTGCTCTATCCGCTTCTGTACCCGAAATCGAGCGGATTGTTCTCGGCTTCCTCCCTTCTTGGGACAACAATTCCATTGTCACCCTCAAAGAAATGAAAAAGGTATTTTTCTAATCACCATAATATATATATATATAACATGTGTTGCAGAAGCTCTTTGACTGTCTAGCTTGCCAGCATATGATTTTATGCTACGCAGCAAACAAGGCCCTAATTTCTTGTTATGATAGATCATATTTTGGATGTTTTGGATGGTTTTTGATATTGTAGTATGCATTTGACGTGGCCATGATATCGGTGTTTGGAGGAAGATCAGGAGAAGTGGAAGTAGAAAAGATTAAGCATTTGTATCAGAGCTTGGAGAAAGGATACAATTCCATGCCCTTCAACCTCCCAGGAACTCCTTACAATAAGTCGATCAAGGTAACTATCTTCAACCTACAAAGTATAGACGTGAAAACGAAATTACATAACTAAAAGCTAGCTATCCATATCTATATTCTATTCAATTTAAAAGTAACCCTTTTTGAGGTGACAGGTCACACTTCATTCTTGGCATATATATGCAGCAGTATGTGTATATATATATAGAGAGAGAGAGAGATTTAAATTTTTTTACAAAAATTTTGTAGGCTCGGAAGTTGTTGAATGAGACGTTGAAGAAGCTGATAGCAAAGAGGAGGGAGGAAAGCAAGGAGAAAGCTGAAGGATTGTTGGGTGTTCTGCTGAATTCAACTCAACAAAGAGCTTCTTTAAAGGAAAATAGAAAAGTATTGAATGATACCCAGATCGCAGATAACATAATCGGAGTTATTTTCGCAGCTCACGACACAACGGCTAGTGTTCTTACTTGGGTTCTAAAGTATTTGCATGACAACCAGGACCTGCTCGAAGCTGTCACAGTAATTATCGTTTTCCCCTTCTTTTTCTTACATAATTATGATCACTGGTCTTTTCATTGGATTATATGTGCAGTACGTTGTTTGAATAGTTTTGGCCACGTGTGATGTAGAATATGTTAGTTTGACTACACGTAATTTTGGATATGGGTTTGACGCCAATTTGAAGCAAAATCATTACAATCAATTCACAATAGCTGCTCACTGATTAAAAAATATAAGATATTTTATGGAGAGTGGTGTATACTAATTTGAGTGAATTTTAAATTGTTAGTTGGCTTTACAAGAGATCAAACGGATCTGAAGATCCGTATCAATTACGATTATAGATTCAATAGAAACATGTAGAACTCTTTCTGAAAAAAATTAAAGAAAAACAAAGGAAAATGTCAAAGTTTAGGTTGTGATATTTTGAGGCGTTATGTGGCTCATAGTTTTTTGAGAATTTAATTTACTAATTTGAGGATGTTACCGACCAACCGTCACCTATCTCATTCGATTTTTGTCGAGTAAAATATTAGAGGTACTCAAATTGGACACATTTTCGGATCTTTATGAAACTCTTTTTTTTTTTTTTTTGTTGGAATTAAAAATTGATATTGTGCAGAAGGAGCAAGAAGGAATCAGGGAAAAGCTGGATACGGGTAGGCGAGGTCTTACGTGGGAGGATACCAAGTGCATGCCATTGACCAGTAATGTAAGTATTTTTTATTTTTATTTTCTAAATAAACTAGAAATCTTGATTTCATACTTGAATTTAGTTTTTAATTACAAAATTTAATCACCCAAAAAAGTTGGGATCAAATTGAGCGAGCTCAACATGTACTTAGCTTTAAATAGCTAGTGATTGTTGAGAAGCTACAAATGAATGTGTTATGTGGGTGTAGGTGATAAAAGAAACGCTGAGAAGGGCAAGCATATTGTCATTTACATTCAGAGAAGCAGTGGAGGACGTGGAATTCGAAGGCTATGTCGTGCCTAAGGGTTGGAAGGTTCTTCCACTCTTTCGAAGCATTCACCATTCTCCCAAGTTCTTCCCTCACCCTGAGAAGTTCGACCCCTCTCGTTTCGAGGTATTGATTCTTATCTTTAACAAAATATATTCTAAAGTTTTAAAATCAATTACTACCACTGTACGTATAAGTTTCACCAAAAAAAAATGTACAATGATACAAGTTTTGGGAGAGTGGGAAAGGTTTGGGTCAGGTCTAACCTAGCTACTGTCGTTATCACAAAGCTGTTAGCCAAAAATGAGTTGTTGACCCGCAAAAGATTGATGCTTCAAAATCTTATGCCACAAACAGACTCATGTGACCTAGTTTTGGAACCACATACACGTATAGCAATATGGCTGCTTTCTGTGTTTATGTGTATTTACTTCTATTTCCTGTACCTGTACGTAGTTTGTACTGTAATGTAAGTATGAGTTAATGAGGAAAACACATGGTGAGTTGCAGGTTCCACCTAGACCAAACACGTATATGCCGTTTGGGAATGGAGTGCACTCGTGTCCAGGCAGTGAGCTGGCTAAGCTGGAGATGCTGGTCCTTCTTCACCATCTCTCCACTACCTACAGGTTTTTTACCCTCCCTCTCACATCATAGCCTAGTAACATACATGAATTTGTCGTGTCAATTGGACCACAACGACTTCAAATGTTAGATCTAGCGCTTTCATGAGCTCAAGGTTATACCTTCGTATTATTAATTCCTAATACAACTCTCACTCAAGCCTAGCTTATGAGGCTACAAGGTTGAAATTTGATTTGTCCTAACCCTTAAAATTCAGTAAGTCAAGTAGGTCACGTTACGCCCAAGTCCAACTGGCCATACTTCTATGAGATGTTTGTACTTCCCAACCTCTCATCATGTCTTGGACTTCAAATGCTTACAAGTCATAACAATCTTATAAGGGTTTTTGAAATGTGTTGAACCCAAATCCTGAAATTCGGTGATAGGAGTTGTGTTTGTGTTCCTCTCACTAATTAATTATTGGAAGCAACCTATATCTAGCTAAGTATAAGCATCACACAGTTAAGTTGGTATTCATAATTGCTGAATATAGACACACGAGGAGATAAGACGTGTCAGAAAATGATCTCTTTGCATCTTAGAAGTCGCTCTCTAGCCTTAAGGTACAAAATCCCTCACAAGATTTTGAAAGTGAAATATATAAGGCCACCATTATTTAGGCATGAGGAGGAAAAGAGTCCAAAAAAGGGTGCATAATACAAGGGTGCGGGGCTTGGAGTCCTCATTAATCTTTGTCAAGGACCACCTCTTTTTTAGAGTTGGAAATGGGCCATGACCATTGGGGGTTTAGGGTGAAGGGTGGGTTCCTTGACTTGTGGAGACAAAATGGTCCATAGCAAGAGGTCACTATATATACCACGTTAGGTAGAGGGTTTTGTAGTTGGGAACTTCAATTGTCACAGGACAAAGGGACCAAAGGGTGGCCACCCACCCATTTCGATTGCAATCGACTTTCTGGGGTAGGCACCAATTAACAACTCACTGTGCAACTCAAGGTTGTATCTGTTCTAACCTATAAGCTCATAAATATCTAGGATACAGCAAGTCTGTATCCATCTATCAATTCATCATAGTACATATAATTCGCAGGTAAATATCTTTTATTAACAAAAGGTGGGGTTGAGCATCACATACCTTTGTATCTTTTTCAACATCCATCAAGAACATGTAACAGAGTGCAATGTGATATGCAGTACCTGTCAAGCTTACACTATTTAGTGCCATACCTTCAAGTGTTGATGCATACTTATGCTGTTTGATGCAGATGGAAAGTCATTGGTGACGAAGACGGGATTCAATATGGTCCTTTTCCTGTTCCCAAACACGGTTTGCCCATCAAGGTGCAAACTAGAGATGTTCACATCAGAGCAAACACAAATAGGAGCTCAGTTGATGGTGAATCAGAGTAGAGCAAGTTAAAAGCATTTTTTTCTGGGGTTCAAAGGGAAGCCAAGTAGCTCCAGGGAAGATTATGTTTTTAAGATTGCGATGAAGTTCTTCTCTATGTGTGCTTATACTGACCATGTCAATGTTTGAAGGAATATGATTTTCTTTACTACTCCTATTAGGCTTTTTTTGCCCCTCGTTCCCGAATCCTTGTTTTTTGAGGGCGGTTTCTTTTATGCATTACACCAATGTGAGTTCACGAATCTTGGTGTACTTATATGTGCTGTTTTATGCAAAGGTATTAATGAAACAAATTCTGATTTAAAATTCAAAGATATGAGTGATGATTATGGATTAGATATATGTGGCCATTAAGAAGAAGAGGTAGCTATTCTTGGTACTAAGATTTTGTTTGTTTGTTTGTTTTTCATAGACTAAGGATGATTCATATCTATCCCTGCTCCAGTGATCCACCTCATACCGGACCCACTTCACACCCGTCCCATCCATGAACATGAAATTTTGAATGAAGCAAATTATCATATATATACAAATCACACTAGAAAGTTTACTATAATGAATAAAATAGCAATTCATATAACTTAAAAGAGCCTAGACAGCACTCACAGGCTCACAGCACACTGTAACACAGTTTCATAAACAATAGAATAAGAGGGAACGCAAAAGGAATAGTGAAAAATTAGGCATCTAGGGTTCAGATTAGGTCTGATAATTAATGCTTGGTATCCATCTCTTACCCGATTTCTTAATGTTAAGAATCATGTGTTCCAGATCGGATTAGATGGGTATGGATATCTGTTTTTTGGTCTAGAGTATTTTGTTATCCCTACATATATTTAATGACAAGGCTTATAGGAGCAGAATGTAAAGAGTTGGTTTCTTTGGAGTTTTTCTCTGTGTTAGCTGTCACAAACTGAAGCCGATTTAGGTGTTCTCATCAAATGTCAATATGTGACAGTAATACTTGCCTAACAGAAACTATGACTATGAGGGATTTTTCCTAAACCTTGTTCAACGGTCAATATTCAGAAAGCTTTACAGATACGTGTGAGATGAACAGAAGAGAATAATCCTCATAGTAGATAACATGTCACAAAAAAGGAAGAAGGTTACCAGGAACCAGCAGGAGCATGAGGGAGAACAGTGCGTAAAACCCAGAATGATTCACAAATCACAATGAATGCAAGTCGAACAAGGTATTACTATATTGACAGTCATGAAGCACAAAGACAGAATATTCAGAAGCAAAGCTTTTCAGTTAGTTATAGTCAATTTGAAGACAGAGACAAAATATTCAGAAGCAAAGCTTTCATTTCATGGATGGTCTCAAGGAGGCATCGCTTAAAGCCAGATTGTCATAAAATGAAAGGGACTTCACACGTAGCTTATCGATTAAGAGCAGATTTAATACGCACAAGTCCTATTTGAATTGAACACGTCTTCGAAAACAGAAAGAGTAATAAAAAATCACTCACCAACAATCGCCTCGATCATTATCTGCTGGAGTCAAATATGTTATATAGGTCACCTAATCACATTTCTAAGCTCACGACATCATTAAAATCCTGTTGAAAGGTGAACCAAGCTCACCTCATTGACTTGAATAGGTGATTCTTACACTGACCTACTAGAAACAAAATCTCCAAAAACAATGGGTCTTTTTCCTTTGTTTTTCTCATTTTGTTTGCAGGGTTCGGTTCAAATATGCACAATCAAAGGCCTACAAAAACCAAAGAATAAAACAAAACTAGAATAAAAAGGAAAGCTTCAAAACCTACCTAGCCTAGCTTGTATATAAAGGAAATAAACAAGTCTGCATTTGGCTAAGCATGTGCTTGCCATCATC
Organism: Fagopyrum tataricum; assembly: GCA_002319775.1. NCBI lineage: Eukaryota > Viridiplantae > Streptophyta > Magnoliopsida > Caryophyllales > Polygonaceae > Fagopyrum > Fagopyrum tataricum. The sequence goes on along the minus strand of CM008279.1, from coordinate 10,122,292 downwards.
AAAACAATATCGTAGCCAGGACTCCTTTAATTGTATAAATCCATCAAATCTTGAGCTAATCTTTTCTTTGCATCTTGCCAACTATATCAGCTATAAGCATCTTTACAATCGATAGACAAGGTAGAAAGATGATTATTAAAAAACTAATAAGGTCCATAAATGAGGGAAGAGATATTAAAATCCTCACAAGCACGGACTAGTTGCAACAATTTCGAGAAAAAGAACAAAGACATGAAAAGAAACGGATTGGACGCAAATTAGAGAAGTTCAAATACGAAATCCGTGAATATTAACAACCATACCCTGTACATCCTCTCAAAGTAAAGGACAAAACTAGTGGTTTGTGAATGATATTACAAGAAGAGATGCATGCATTCAATGGTCAATGAAAACAAAAGAGACAATCAAGAGAGAACTCAGACCCACCAAAATGAATTCCAATAGGAACCACAGAGCAGGCAAAACAATGTCTAAGCTTTCTTGCCAACTGTTTAACTGTGACTTCTGTAAGAGTATAAACCATGCTTTAGAAAAGATAATTGTCGGTGCATCACTACATGTCGCCTGAATGTCAAATTGATGGGAAATGCTTTATATAACTTATATCAAACACACTGAAATGGACATATCTCTAATGATAAGCATTAGAATCTCGATGGTGAAAAAATCTAGTAAGATGACAATTGACAACAGCGGTATAGCCCACATGTTTCCCTGAAACCATGAAATGAAGATTCAACAGTTCAATTCATCAAGCAACATGCACTCATGTAGATTTTTTTTTTCACAAACAAGAGGAAGATTGAAGCTGGCATAAACTTATCAGATCTGAAGAATTTGGCGTTTAGAAAAAAACAAAGGAGCATATTAATATTAGCAGTTCTCATTCACCAACCAGCAATACCAACACCATTATCGCCTGCATTGGCAACCATAGTGCAAACCATTATCTCTGCTACTGGGTCTACTGTTAGTCACACTAGATCTTATTGTCACAGTTCACAAAGTGCATGCTTACAGATTCTCTGAGAAAAAGACATCTCACATGGCCATATTTATGACAAGGAACTCCGAGGAAGTTACTTCTGCAGAGATTTTGTTACTAATGTACACCTATCTTGAACAGATATGGTCTGCATACCGTATGGCTACAGACATGTAAAAGCAGCATTTTCAAGAAATAGAGGAAACGCATACAGACATACAGTGGGGAAACGTTGTCATATAACATTATGGCATATATTAGTGTTGGTGATGGATAGCATATTATATTCTAAATGCTAAATTATGTTTTCCCTTCACTCTTCTGGGTTATTCATGATGGCACTTTAGTCCTTAGCTTTTATTTCTAATAACTCAAACCTATAAGTAAAAGGTTGAAAAATCAGCTCCTCTTTTCATTTCCTTTTAACTCACCATGAAATGCCATAAAGCAAAATAAAAGTTGATTATTATGGAAGCACCCTTAGGCTGAGTATCATGAAACTATTTGTAGAGGTTGAATCTCAAACGTGATACTCCTATGTAAAGGCCCAAGTTGGCAAATGTTTTATAGATGAAGGATCTTTTAATTTTAAGAACCAAACAAAGGTTAGAAACTGGAATAACCCATAAGAGATGGAGACAAAAATGTGATTCGGTCTACTTATATACAAGTTCATAACTACTAGTATAAATGGATTTTATTGCTGATTTAGCATTGATTATTGGGCTAAAACTAGCTTATATGTGGGCTGATTACATGAATAAGAGTCCAGCCCAGATATTTGTATAATATAATGATTAGCAAACAAGCCACAAAATGTAACCAAAAGAAGAATGGAATCTAAATCAGATGGTTTTAACTATTAAGACCTTCAACTTATATGAAATAGTAATTAAGACCTTCATATCATGCTAGAATATCAGATTTCTGTAAATCAGATAGTTTTACCTATTAAGACCTTCAACTTATATGAAATAGTAATTAAAGTAGTGAACTTGTATGGAAGTTTTTTTTATGTACTCCACATACCTCTCTCCGAGCTCATCCAACAAAGAGCTACTTCTTATACTGTTGATTGCAATGTAGAACAGACCGACACAATGCAAACCGCTACCAGGCAACCTGAAGTGCCGTGAATTAGTAAAGAACAATAAATTGGATATATATTCATCTATATCGACTGAAGTGGACAACCGCAGCAGGAAGGACTAAGACACAACCACCTTTTCTGTAGTTTTGCGGACATAATGTGCCATGATACTAGACTTCATGATCAAGCAGTGCATTATTTCCATCCAGATTCCAGCCTAAAAAAATCAATTCAGACCACTTGAATTAGGCAATCTGTTGCTTTAGACTCTTCAATTGGAGTGAACAGAAAGAGAAGAACCTTATCGATTCATATGTGCGATTTCTGACTAGTGTGGCAAATATTACATTATCATAATCTGTTGTATGGGTGACACCGGATGAGCCAGCATAAAATCTATATCGACTTGCCTTCAAAGTGTTTGCTGAAATGTCCAAGTGAAACTCCACGAGCAACCGTTATTGTTACTCTCAACGAGTGTATACTGCATACATTTGAATGTTTGAGCATAGAAGGACCGCAATCCTGAGAAGAGAGAAATGGAGAACTAACTGGGCGAATATGGAATCTAAATCAATTAAGCTTCCATTGTTTCGATCTTCCACCCTAAACAAGAAAACTCGATCGCTTCATATCTGTTCCGTTCTTGACTGTAAAGCGCCAAAGCATGAAAGAAGGCCGTCGCCCGAATAACTCTTGGGCTTGATTGGACCAATAACTGTATTCCTTTGGGCTTAACCAAGTACATATATGACACATAAAAATATAAGAGTAAATTACACAAAATCACCTCTTATTTAGCCTATTTTCATTTATACACCTCTTATATTTAAGTTTTTATTAAACAACCCGTTATACTATTTTTTAACGATTAACCACCTTTTCTAACATTCCGTTTAAAATACTGTGTATTAGTGAGGCCATCTAATAGTTTTTTTTTTAACGATTAAACCGTTATACTATTTTTTAACGATTAACCACCCAAAAAACGTTGCTAGTCTAAGACGCATACTCATCACGCATGTGCCCCAATTATTTTTCCCGAAAAAGAAAATAATATATATCCCGAACGCACCTACTTGATCGTAAAATATAAGACGTTGCATTGCAGTTTCAAAAGGCTTCCATGTCCATTTGGCATACAACGAGAAAGTACGCGCATACGCACTGCACATGTATCGGATGGAACGTGGTGCATGTTTGGTCTACAATGTCTGCTCGAATAGCAATCGTGTTATTATTATTATTATTATTATTATTATTATTATTATTATTATTATTATTATTATTATGTTAGAAGGTACGTTCTTATCTAGAAGTGTGTGTTTTATAAACTCTTTCCTTTTAATAAAAAGCTAATTATTTTATAAAATTAAAAAAAAAGCGGCACAGACAAATTTAGCCATGGATGTAAAACATCGAATATTACACCGAATCTTTTTAATGTGGTCCATATGGATTGAACCCGAATAAGGTAAAAGTGATGTATGTACGTTACATAGTATCGATATTCATTTGAATTTCATTCATATTCTTAATCTGTAAATATGTATTGTGTACTAATTCACTTGATAAAGCATTGAATCTTTTACAAAGAACACGTTTTTTTGACCAAAACAAACAGATCGAACGGTTTCGTGTTTTTTCTTCTCTTGCCATATCAAGATCCTTACACCGCTTCGACGAATAATGATTAGAACAGGCTATGCAAACCTCCACATTTGGACCAAATTCATCATCATCTTCATTTGCATCTAACACATGCACAATAATAATCCTGCAACATATATATGCAAGTCTCTGCAAAACACGCTATGCAATATTCTCCTGCGCTTCTACAACGACACGAGTTCAATCAGACAAACTACGAGTGCAGCTTTACGAGACTTTGTTTACACGAAAAATTAAGGTATGATTATAGATTCTTTTTCTTGCGATTTATATGTTTTAAATAATATTTGAAATTATATCATTAGCGTTATTAATTGGTGCATGCAGTGGGTGGAGATGGCAAATGTATTGAAGATGTCAATTTGGTTTAGCAGCTTGGTTTGGATAATCGTTGACACCATCCTGTGCATTGCTTTGGTCATATCCCACGAGTTTCGTTACGATTAATCAATTGTATTTCTATATGTATAATTAGTACATTATCATTATTCTCTCCAAAACCCTAATCCAATCTACTCTCCTTTGATTATTTTAAATTAATGATATTTTAGCTTGATTTTATTTCTTTATTTTCAATATATATTATCTTTTTGTTTCCTTTTTATAGATCGAACATCAATTGGTTGGACTCCAACCAATTAATAATCGTATTTCATATATTAGCTCTCTATCTTTAATAATTTTTATTTTTATTTAAAATAATCTATCTATTTAAAATATTTTTAATTTTTATATAAAAAGTTACGATTTAAACTTCACCAAATCTAAACCGTAAATATTACTTTAGATATTTTTTCTTTTTCTTGTTTACATGGAACATCGGGTTCAACTCTAATTGCACAAACTAAACGTTTTCGTTATACATACTTGACTTTCAAATATAAATCCGCTGTCAAGTATAAACTTGCTGCCCTTAGCTTGTATATATATTTTAGCTGTTAATCTGTTTGTATTCCGCAATATATTAATCTACTCAGATTTGTTAATTGGCTGAATGATTTTGTCAAAGTTAAGCCGTTCCTGGTCCTGCTCTTCTAGGTTAAGGGTAAATTTCCGGAATTTCCCCCTTCCGTTTCTTGCATCAGTTCTATGATTTTCGTGATAGTCTGAAGTTCTGATTTGTATCTTTGACGATTTGTAGAATGTTATCAATGGCGGCCGGAATCGGGGGCCGGTGTTGGCGAATAATTCGCAATTAGCCTCTGCTCATCTAAGCCAGCAATTTGATCGGCTCGAAGGGCGATTGTCACTTACGAGACGATATTTGGCTTCTATTGGAGCTCATAAGAAACATAATTTGAATGATGCCGGTTACTTTCTCGCAAACCTTAGACATAGGAGGTTTTTCTACAGTGAAGTCCCAAAAAAAAAGCGTAAGTTTTTTTATATGTAACAACTAACACTACCTAGGAATCTGATTTCTCACGTTCTGTTTGTTGTTTGATTTGTCTTCCATTAGCAGGGAAATTTTTTATGGTAAACTTCCGAAGTTTGATTGCAACTGCACTTCTTGGGACGTTCGTCCTAACCTCTCCTTATGGTTATGGCCAACGACAGCATCTATGTTATGCTTCTTTATAACGAGAGTATGTTGTTTTTGGAATGTTTAAAGCTGAAGAATTTGCCATGATATAACATGTAATAGTTTTTCAATGCTTTATAGTAGGTGAGTCTGATCATCAGTCTTGGTTCTATACAGTGCACGAGAGTGAATGCGGTATACTAGAACAATTTTCATGGCAATGGTTCAGGATTATACATTTTTGCTAAACAACTGTCACTTGGCTAATTTTAAAAATCATCCCTAACATCCATTTGTCTTCCCTTAGCTATCACAGCCCTGTATCAATGTTTTTCTTATCCTGAATGCCATTAACTGGGTTTAGATTAAGCCACGATGAATAAAGGCCAATTAATGGTATTCATTGGACTTTCTTATACCATGGATAACACTTTTTCCATTTTTTTTTGTGTGGGTGACTTGTTTCATTTTTTTTCTTCTTATGATGTGTGCTTTTGTGTGGATTTTAGTTTCTATCTCGGTGTAGGTAGAACATGATTTTAATCGTTTAAAATGGGAAATATAGTGATCATCTTTGTTGCTGATGTGCAATTTATTTATGCAGATTAGTTTCCAGGAATTCAAAAACAAGCTTCTAGAACCAGGCTTAGTAGACCATAGAGTTGTCTCTAATAAATCAGTTGCTAAGGTTTACATGAGAAACACGAGAGAGGGCGTTTTACAAGGACCTGTTGGTGGTGGTGTGCCTTCACAGGGCAACTCAGGCCAATTTAAGTACAATATCAATATAAGTAGTGTTGAATCCTTTGAAGAGAAGTTGATAGACGCCCAGAAATTTTTAGGAACAGACCCTCATGATTATGTTCCAGTGAGCTACATCTCTGAAGTGGTGTGGTACAAAGAGTTGATGAGATATGCACCCAGCCTATTGTTTCTAGGAGCTCTCTTCTACATGGGCCGAAGAGGTCTTGATGTCGGAGGACAGATTACTCGTGGGATATCTAGCATTGGGGAGGCCAAAATTACAAAGGTCGATAAGAATGCTAAGAATAAGGTTAGATTCATCCCTTGATGTTTGTGTTGTTTCCCATTATGTAGGCACTTTAGTTTTTGTTGTATTCCTTGACAGGTTTATTTTAAAGATGTTGTTGGGTGTGATGAGGCAAAGCAAGAGATCATGGAGTTTGTGCACTTTTTCAAGAATCCGTGGAAGTATGAGGAATTGGGTGCAAAGATGCCCAAGGGTGCTCTATTAGTAGGTCCACCAGGAACAGGAAAGACACTCTTAGCTAAAGCAACAACAGGGGAGTCGGGTGTGCCTTTCCTATCCATATCCGGTTCTGATTTTATGGAGATGTTTGTTGGTGTGGGGCCATCAAGGGTAAGAAACCTGTTTCAAGAAGCGAGGCAATGTGCACCAAGTATCATCTTTATAGATGAAATTGATGCCATTGGTCGAGCGAGAGACAGCGGGGGCTTCCTTCGTGGTAAAGATGAGCGCGAAAGAACTCTCAATCAGCTACTCGTTGAGATGGATGGTTTTGGAACTACGGCTGGTGTGTTTGTCCTAGCTGGCACTAACAGACCTGATATACTGGACAAAGCTTTGTTGAGGCCTGGCCGATTTGATCGGAAAATCACCATTGATAAACCCGACATCAAAGGCCGGGAGCAGATATTTGAGATCTATTTGCAAAAGATGAAGCTTGATAAGGAACCAAAGTTTTTCTCAGAAAGACTGGCTGCTCTTACTCCCGGTTTTGCTGGGGCAGACATTGCCAATGTTTGCAATGAAGCAGCCTTGATTGCTGCTAGGAAGGAGAACGCAAAAGTTACAATGGAACATTTTGAATCTGCTATTGACAGGGTTATTGGTGGTCTTGAGAAGAGGAACAAGGTAATTAGCAAGCTAGAGAGGAAGACTGTTGCATACCATGAATCTGGTCATGCTGTTGTTGGCTGGTTCCTGGAGCATGCAGAGCCCTTTCTTAAAGTCACCATTGTTCCTCGTGGTACAGCAGCCTTGGGGTTTGCACAGTATGTTCCGAGTGAGAATCTTTTCAGGACAAAAGAACAGCTTTTTGACTTGACGTGCATGACCCTTGGTGGTAGAGCTGCTGAGCAGGTAGTCTTAAATTAATTATAATTATAATTCATTCATTTTCTCTCTATCTTTATTATTTTTTAAATTTATGTTACTGAAACTGCCAATTCTTTAAATTGGGATGTTTCAATAGAGATACCCTAACTGAATTTTACTGGGGCCTGTTTGGCTACACAAACTACATTAAAAAGACAGTAATGGAACAGAAGCAAAAACTTATCTGAAATGTGCAGGTTTTGTTGGGAAAGATCTCAACAGGAGCTCAAGATGATCTGGAGAAGGTGACGAAGATGACATATGCACAAGTGTCAGTGTACGGTTTCAGCGAGAGAGTAGGTCTTCTATCCTTCCCACAGAAGGAAGATGGGTTCGAGATGTCAAAGCCGTACAGTGACAAGACAAGTGAGATCATAGACGAAGAAGTAAGAGATTGGGTGAACAAGGCGTATGTGAAGACAGTGGGACTGATAGAGGAACATAAGGAGGGAGTAGCCAAGATAGCCGAGCTCTTGCTGGAGAAGGAAGTCCTTCACCGACAAGACTTGGCTCGACTTCTTGGCGAAAGGCCCTTCAAGCCAGCTGAGCTCACTAACCATGACAGATTCAACCAAGAGTTCCAAGATCGATCAGGAGTCTTATAACGCATGGTTTACCTTTTAACAAGTTCCGTTTAGTTGGGAGATTCACGGATTTTCTTTTCAGATCTAGAGTTAGGTTTACGAAGAAATAGAAGCATTTGAACCTTTTAGGATTTGGGAATTATAAATCCCAAATAAGGAGGAAATGAGGGTTTAAGGATGTATAAAAATTCTTTAACGAGATTAGGTTCGGTTTGGATGAATCGAATTGACATGACCTATACTGACAAGAGTTTAATCGACAAGGTGATGGCATCAGAAATTATATGTGATGGGGTAAAGTTTTATGAGAAATTTCAACCTTGTGAAAGTAAAGTATTGAACAAATCTTTAAAACTTAAGACGAAACAATTTAGGGCGATTGTTTTGTCGAAAACAAAGTGTCAAACACAAGAATTTATTGATGAGGTTCGGAACAAGTCCTACGTTCCCGGGACTCAGATATGATCCAATTCACTAGTGTAAGAGTCAAAGCCAAACAAGAGTTACAAAGACAAAATCTTAAGAGTAAAACCAAAACAAAGAATAGCAAGAGTAGAAAGGACGTCTAATCGAACAAGAACAAGACACGAATATGAGAATCCAAGGATTCTCTTCGTGTTCACAATCTCAAGTGGAGATGAAGCTCTTCACTCTCGATCACAAGAAGCTAGGGCTTGATCAGAGAGAGTGGCAGGGTAGATGAGAAGAAGAAGAGAGAATTGAATCAGTTAGGGTTAAGAGACGGCTAACCCTTTATATCTTCATCCAAGAGGAAACGGTGTCGTTTGGTTAAATGAACCAACTCAGGAAACAGAAACCCGGTCCACTTATCTAAACATTAATTCTTCTAAATCGGTTCATCAAATTGATCATGAGTTCGATTCCAAAGCTGGTTTATTCTCTTAACAATTTACCCTCCTAACTCTTGTAGGTTCTGGCACAAACATATCTAGTGGACTTGTCATATACATCATTGATCCTTTCTTCATCTTCTAAGTTATTTTTTAGGAATTATAAATCCCTTCACTTGAAATAACGAGGAAATGAGAGTTTAAGGCTGTAAAAAAAAATCTTTCCCCGGAACCCATTTGGGTTAGGTTTGGATGAATTGAATTAACATGAACTATTTACTGATATGGGTTTGATCGACAAGGTGATGACATCAGAAATTATATGTAATGTGGTAAAGTTTTATAAAAAATTTCAACCTCGTAATTGTAAGTTTAGAGTATTACACAACATGCGTACTTTCTTCCCAAATTGCCATTTCTGAGTTGTCCCGGATTGTAATTCGGTAAATATTAAATTTACACCTTCATATTTTGATTTTACACTAACCCTATTATATTTATTCAGATTCAAGTAGATCCTTTAAATAACTTTAATCACTTTGGGCATATCGTCGAGCCTATTATACAATTGTCGGATCATAGTTTGAATTGTACGTATTTAATTTGATACTACATATCTTAAAATTGCAATCGGGAACGGTGAGACGTAATTTCATTTTCCGGTTCAAAAGGAGATAATTATCTAATATGGTGTGCTTTGTTATGGTTATTTACATGTTAATCAAAGACAATCTTTTTCTAAAGTTAGATTATATTTGTCTAAACCAAATTTTAACAATGGACAATTTTATATAGCAATTTTAAATTTACAAGTAGGGATGAATTGAAGATAATAATAGGTGATACTACAAGCGTAACATTCCGTAAAATTATTATCCGGTAAAATTATCATCTCGCGTCATTTGAATGGGTAAAAATTATTATCTCGCGTCATTTGAATGAGTATTTATGATTAACTTATAAGGACGTGTTACTACACATGTCAACAAGAATTCTTTTTTTCCCCATTGATTGAGTGAGGATAAAAAACTTTAGAATTAAGAGTGCTCGTGCACAACAATTTCAAGATGAGTTACCTCCTCAAAATTTTCCGCGCGAGCGTGGTTGACATAAAGACAGCGTCCCTAAGACCTCGGGTCTTACAACAAGCAAGGCACAAGATAATACAAACAATGTAGTATATAATGAAGTATTCTATAATATAATATTAGGTACAAATTTTTTTTAACCATGGATAATGAAGCTTTCTATAATATAATAATAGACAATGATGTGCCACATTGACTGTTTAGTAATTTTAATAACAATTTTTTTTTATAAAAGAATCAATGGCAAATCGGTAAATATAGTGTGACAAAGTTGTAAATAACTCGAAAATAAATCTTACGTGGCATGTCTATGATGCGACACGTAAGCAAAATGCATCTGATTTTAATAATATATATAAATTTTGATATAAATTATAAAAAAAAATTAACCAACTGAAAATCAAAATTTAAAATTTTACTATTTATTTTTAATGTCTATATAAAATATCTATTAATGCTAACTTTGGGGGTAGGATAATTAAACTAATTGAGGAGTAACTAATACTACTTAAAAAAATAAGTCATTGAATTTTTTTTTCCAAAAATTTTAACATAGATTAGGCATCATTACACTCTTTCATTGAGCCAGTAGTGTTAAATGGATGACCACCCTCTTCTTGTTATATTTTACAAGTGTATTCCCAATAACACCGCTTATACTAAGGTGGATCTTCCTAAAATATGATGATCATCTCAGGCAAGGCCTTTCGGAAAGATCGGCCTAGTTTAAGTAAGCGAATAACCCAAATATTGTATTCTTCTTCACTTCTCGATTTTTTTACTGGAAGTTTCTTACTAAGAAAGCTTTCGTGTGCCAACAGTCGTGTTCTTGGTATAGTACAAGTGCTTTTCAGCTCTCACTCCCAAGAATGAAGATGCTCGATCCCACCTTCCTCTATCAAGTTCAAAAATTCCCTTAGGACTAGACTTCCTCTCTCAACCTATCTCCCCGCCCTCCTCTTTAAGTAGAGTGACTTCGTTCCTTACACGAGAAAGAGAACTCTTATTCATCCGGAAGTGATTGAATTAGACACTCAAAAGTACAAATCCCGTCCTCTCGCAAGTGGTTTCGAGTCTTGCAAGATCAGGCTAGCATATGCACCCCTCCATGACAAACAAAGAAGCAATATTCTTGTTCGCTGATTTTACACCCCTATAAACCATTATTAATAATGATAAAGACCTATAAGTTAGTAAAACAAGGAAGGGATAGTTTTAAATTTATAATTTGAAAATAATTTCTAAAATAGCAACGAACCCACAATGTATGGGTCAATCACAGTAGAGGTATGTATTCCAAGGTCGATCTCAGGGACTGAGGGGATTAATATGCAATAATGATTAAAAATAGGATAGATCTAAAATAAGAAGGGGGTTGGAAAAGATAAGGGAAAGAAGTCAAAAATGTTTTAAAAAGGTTTTAAAGAACTCGCAATCAATTGTCACTATTGATTGAAAGTCAAAACAAACAAATAAAAAGTGAAAACAAAGATAATCAAGTTAAAGGAAATAAAATGGATTCCAAGGGTTCAAGGTCATTGTTTATACATATAGATTCAGGAAGACTCATAAAGATATATGGTAGAAAAGCCACAGGGATGAACGTTTCTAGGCTGACAGTCTATTACCGGGTAAGTCTCAAGACTATCTAGTTCCTAACCAACTACCTATCACCGGGTAAGTCTCAAGGTAGAGAGGTAGGAAATTCTAAACAAACCAGACTACAAACTAAGGGAAAGGTAAACCATTACCGGGTAAGTCTCAGGTATTACCCTACTTAGGAAGGAATCTAAGCACATTCAACCAATAAAGGATAAACCTTTATTACCTATGATCAGTCTCTCATGTATCTATGAAGGAATATCACCGGGTAAGTCTCAATTCCAACTTAGGTTACTAGCTAGAAGGATTCTAACTAGATTCAAGTCCAAGCCAACCAATATGATTTCTAGCAAGTCAAAGCCAAAACATAAAGCTCAACATTCCATCATAATCAAAGGCATAAACAAATCCCTGTCAACCTTGGAACCACAAGGTTCTAGCCAATAACAATCATATCAAGGAAAGACAAATAAATAAATGACAAAGAGAATAAAAAGAACTTAACTTGAATAAATGGAAACCTTCAATCTTGAATCCAACAAGGTCTTCCAAACAAAACTGAATGTAAAAGTATGATTCTTCAATTTAATTAGTGAAGAACAATGGTGGAGAAGAGGGGAAAGGAAGGGAGGCGGCTCCCCCTATGGGGTAACCTAACCCTAAAATTCGGACCCTTAGAAATAACCTAGAGCTTCCCTTTTATAGGCAACAACCTTTCAAAGGACGGGCTGGGCCAAAACTGATCCAAAAATAAAATGAAATCGCCGAACAGAAAATCTCGGGCAAAAATCTCGGTCAAAAAAATCTCGGTCAAAAATCTCGGCCGGGATCGGGACCGAGATTTCACAACAGAAACTTTCCAAATCGACCAAAATTATGGATCTCGGCCCGAGATCAATGGATCTCGGCCGAGATTAGGCCATCTCGGCCCGAGATCAATGGATCTCGGCCGAGATCAGGCCATCTCGGCCTGATCAGACCGAGATCAAGGCCGAGATGTCATCCCTTCGTTCCTTCGTGTCTTTAGCTCGATTCCTATCCCTTTCCCGTGCACGTATGCTTGCTCCAATGCGTCCACTTCGAGGCTTGATCCTCAAATATGTCATTTTAGCTCCAAAATGTGTCAAATCACCTACAAAGCCACAAATAGCGTGTGTAGACATCTATTCTTGCAAAGTAGAACTAAACAAGCATATATGGCACAAACTAAGGCTAAAACATGAATGCGGAAAGGGGAAATCTAACTAAATGCATGAGTGAAACAGGTCGATAAATCATGTTATCAAAATACCCCATACTTATCCTTGCTTGTCCTCAAGCAAGTAGTAAATCTAAGGTAAGATAACATGAATTATCTATGGAAAACAAAAACAAAAACGCGAAGTGCTTCTAATTATGATCACCCTCTATAGTGCTAGTTTCATAGCTAAAGATGTATTTCAATTAAGATCAAATGAAATAGGCATAAAAAGGATAATCATACTTTACAAGAATTTCACATCCATCGTCAAAATTACTAATATCTAATATTCATGAGAAATTCAAGTTTAAGCCTGTCAAGTCAAATACATGTATACATAGATCAAAAGGACTTAGCAAATAAAGGTCAAGAAACGTGATAAGGGTAAGATGTAATTTAGGTCATGTGGTGCTAATCCGGGAAGAAGAAACAACACACTTCATCTTTTCAACTCAACATTCACCGCCCTTTCATAATCTGCAGATTTTCTTCCTTTTCTTTTCTTTTCTTTTCTTTTCTTTCTTGAGTGAAAGGCATTGGTGCACAAGTAGCCGAAATCTTGGTGCTCAGTTTCCTTCACGTACCTCACACCAAAATGCACATACCAAATCAACTTTAAGGGAATGTTTTTAAAACTAATAAGACTTTTGCAAGGCACAAACACCCGGCTATGTGAATGGTACCGAGTTACTCATCTTTCATAGCCAACAATCCCTTATAAGCTTTTCTTTCCTTCATCACATCACATTTCACATCCTTCAAACTTCTTCAAACAATTCACAACACAACATTTTCAGCACACACCTTCAAACTAAACATTCCTAATTCCCGGATAGGAGACAAGAGATTCAATGTTTGAGGGGCTAAGCATGATAAAGATAGAAGAAGAATGAAATCGAATTGCCTAAATCATCCCTATGCAATGTATAAAAACTTATCATGAAGCTTCAACTATCCAAACTCAATCCAACTAGACAAGGCAATTTTCATAATTCACATAAAATTCAAGCAAAGTATTCAAATCCCATATATGCCATAAATCAAATTGAGCTCAAAAGTAATAATCAAAGGCTAATTCACAAGCACAATACCATCATAGGGATCATGTCATTCCTAGAAGCACATAATTTATTTATTAATTTTTTTTATGCATGCTAAAAAGAAACGTGTGACAAGAAAAAAAAAACATGCTAAAAGACTGCGGGTATCCAACCCCATACTTAAAACTCACATTGTCCCTAATGTGAAGAATAAATAGAAGTGAAAAAGAATACTCACAATGTAAAAATCAGTGATGTGGCACATGTAAATGGAAGTGGTAGTGGAAGCAAGCGGTTGTGCAACCTCCTTCAAGCAACTTTTCTTCATTTATTACCTAAAACCTGAAAAGACAAAAGAAACAAAACGCGTAGAAATGCAAAAGCAAAAAGCAAAAACAAAACCAAGAGTACAAAAGACTCTTACCTCGGGCCGCCTCCCGAGAAGCGCTTGATTTAAGGTCTCTAGCCGGACCTAATTCCGTGGTTGTGTCAGCTCACATCAAAAACCTTGGACCTAATTCCGAGATTTCACAACAGAAACTTTTCAGATCGACCGAAATTATGGATCTCGGCCCAAGATCAATGGATCTCGGCCGAGATTAGGCCATCTCGGCCCGAGATCAATGGATCTCGGCCGAGATCAGGCCATCTCGGTCTGATCAGACCGAGATCAAGGCCGAGATGTCATCCCTTCGTTCCTTCGTGTTTTTAGCTCGATTCCTATCCCTTTCCCGTGCACGTATGCTTGCTTCAATTCATCAACTTCGAGGCTTGATCCTCAAATACGTCTTTTTAGCTCCAAAATGTGTCAAATCACCTACAAAGCCACAAATAGCGTGTGTAGACATCTATTCTTGCAAAGTAGAACTAAACAAGCATATATGTCACAAACTAAGGCTAAAACATGAATGCGGAAAGGGGAAATCTAACTAAATGCATGAGTGAAACAGGTCGATAAATCATGTTATCAATTCTCCTAGAAAGTATCCCGCAAATTCAAAGAATCATCATGTCAATCCAAATAAACTACAAATCCAAAGGGATTAGTATATTCCGTACACCCCTAGGGTGAAGCCTGATGAGCCATGGAACGAAACCCTAAGAAGTATTAAGGACCAACACGAAGAAGCACTAGACTGATCCAAGGAGCAACACTGGCCGTTCGGGGCCCAACCACACCAGTCCGAGGAAAATCCTTAGAAGGGTCGGCCCGGTCTCAGACCGGGGCACGCTAATTATGTTAAGTTCACACTTTGCTTGAATTTTATGATATTTATTGGAGGACCATGGTCTAAAACATTACTATAAATACAATATCTCTAAAAAATATTGCTATCCGATCTTTATCTTTGACATTCGCTCCCTAAAAGAAGATCAAGAAAAGTTTTAGTTTTTGAAGTTCTATCTCCATTTTCACTTGAAGCTTTGAATAAAAATTTAGATTTTTGTTGGTAACTTCTTCTTGAGGTTTTATTGTTTATTTTTTCTTTCTATTTTATGCATTTGTTTTGGTATTAGGATGTTTGTTCATTTTTATATCATTTTTCATATTTCTAGGATCGGGGGGTGAAAGCCTCGATCCATGATTGATTTGTTACGATTAGAGTTTGCTCATAAATGTTAGACATTGAAGTGTTTGATTTTAGTTTTATTCTATGGGTTATTTAACTTAGTATTCATGGATGTTAAATTCTTGAGTTGTTTTCTATTGCTAAGTTTTCCAGTTAGGTTTCAACTGAGAGGTTAAAGACTAGGTGAGATGCATTATTAGAAAACTAGAATTTGCGTCAAGAGTTGTCTATAAGTGAAATAAAATTTGAATTCTTAATGTGGTGAACTTCACTCACGAATTCTTTTATTGTGCTAATTTATGTATAATGTGAGAATAATAAGCATTTTGAAAGTCACATTTAGTGCATAACTTCATTTTGATTTGTATTAAGCATAAAAATGCATGTCTATTTGATTTGAGTCATTCCACACATTTAAAAGGTGTGGGAAGTTCTTTGGTAAAACCACTTAAAAAGCATTGTTTAATGTCTTACATGATTGATTGGGTTATATGAACTAGATAATTATCATGTACTTATAGGTTAACCACGAATCTTAGATCCTTTCTTTATAATCTTTTTCTACCTTATTTGATCATTATTTTATTAATGGACTTTAAAACCATTCACCTTTTTACTTAGACAAGTTAAGTTGTAATATGTCAATTGGATAATCAAGTCCTTGTTGATACGACACTTGATTTTTATCATACGTTACAATTACATACATCGTGTACATGCTTGCCACCCTTTTCATCAAATAAAAGACATTCCATATATCATATTTTACTACCATATATCAACACAATCTCCTCTTTTGTAAATAACATTATCACGTTCTAACCTTTTCCAACCACATAAGGCTTGTCCCTCTTTGTGTGCTCAACGACAACAACGGAAGCGTCAATAATCACCTCCTATCCGGGCTTGCCAACATCGATCCCATCCAATTGAACATCCTCTTTCTCGCATGTTTTCTCCTGCAAAACTGGACCACTAGTAGGAGTCCAAAGATGGGCCGAATGAAGTTGGAGTAAAACAACATCAATATGATCTTCCACTTGTTCCTTCTCCTTGGAAGCAAGCAAATCAAACAAACACTGGGGAGAAACCCGTCTAGTCTTTTTTGGCAAATTCTCCGGATTATCCATGTCCTTCCTCTAAATCTCCTCAGTAACTCAAATGTTTTGGGCATTGACTGTGCGGACATTGAGGGCCCGAAGAGCACCACTATAAAATCTATACACTTGTTAATTTGTGACAATGCTTCCATAGTGCAATCTAACTTCACATGTTTAATACATTTTCATGTTTAACAAAAAGTTTGGAACGCATTCATACTTCAACTCCACCCACAATTTTTCATCACCAAACTTCAGAATTACCACCCTCTCGTAAAGAAACTTTCACATCCACCATAACTCGGATTTCATATATTCCGCATCAAACATTCATGTTTCCTCGATCCAACGCCAAGAGTCCCCCAAATACTTCCCCAGTAACCGTACATACATATCATAGTATCATAGCGGCTAAAGGTAAACCACTCACACAAACCCAAAATGACACTCAATCAAATAATATTTATGATGGCTATTGAAAGCTAGAGACTTCAATGCAAACATTGCCTTACTTTATCGAAAGACCATGACCCCCCTTCAATACCTTGTTCCGATCATCCAACGTCACAAAACTAAATGACAAACAAATTATATCATAATTCCCTAAAAACAAACACATTCTTCAAACGCCACACTCCTTTCATAGTTGTTATTAGGGCAACAAGTTAAACGGTCTAGGACTTAGGAGGGTTCCGACCAACGTGATCAGTTCGTGCCCGGTAGAACCAACACCCATATCCGGTACTGACAACACAACAACTTCACATGACGTCAAATAAATATAACGTTTATTCTTTTGAACTACTTGCCATAACGGTACACATGAATACATGATGATTAAACAAGGGGCGTGTTATATACACATCGCTCAATTTACCGTTTGTCAATAACAATCGCAAGGCGTCGGCGCCTAGGTTGAGCGATGATGAATGGCGCTAGTGCTTCTTTTTTTTTTTCCATCCGAGCTCTGGTGCCCTTTTCTTTTCGAAAAATTTATTTTTTTTTAAAAAAAATCCGGTTGGTGGCTCCGGGAGTTGATTTGCTAATTTTTTGAAGGACTCGAAAAAACCACTTAATTAACTGGATCATTCAATTTATATATTTCTATTTTTCCCGTACAAAATAATGTAAGTGACTTCGGATCCATTTAGTAGAGAAAGTTTATGGAGTTGAAGAGTATGACTAGAGATGAGATTTAAATAAAACGTATAGAGATAAATTTTGGTTAACAAAGCTTTCTATAAAAGTTTAATAAATAAGCATTTTAATAGTTTAAATGAATATATTTATAGATATACAATATGAAAAAAAAAAACAGTCTAGACGATGACTCTTGGCGTAGGCGTCCATTGAGCACTGACGAATTGCGCTTTATTCTTACGCTAGTAGAAAGAATATAGATTTTTCGTTAAACAACCACAATAGTTTAGAATTACAAACCAACAAACTAGCCCACACGTTCAACAACTGATGAGAAGGAAAAACAATGCCGGAAACTGCCGGAACAAACGTCGTTGTGCCCTAGACCCCACTAGAGTTGGGGGTCCTGTTTCGGCTCAATCACCAAACCAGCGATTTAGGTTTTTAGGTTTAGGCTTCCGGGGATTTACGGTTTAGGTTTGGTAAAATAAAAAAAACTAAACAGACGATTTAGGCAATTTTTTTATTAAAAAAATCCGGTCCAAACCGACGGTTTGGACGCTAGATAGCCGTTGGTGGGCCCCACTCCAACGACTATATAGCCACTTCCGCCATTGGAAGTTGGTAATTTATTATTATTATTATTTTTAAAATGTATGAGATCATCTGACCCTAAATTTTTTTTAAAAAAATAAAGTAAACTTATAAAAATATCCACAAGTTATAATTTGTATAAATATAATAAATTGAATCTCTTAAATTAGATTTGAAAAGCTAAAAATATAGTGTAAGTTTATAGACTTTTGAGTTCATCTACGAAAATCACTTCTCTTGTTCAAAAAGAAAACAAAAAGGACGGAAAGGAAGATATAACATAGTCTTAGAAAGTATAGGGTCTTGGTTTATAATTTCTCTAAGCCTATGATATACGGAAATTTTTAAAAAGTGTCGTTTTCCGTGTTCTCTTATGTCGGAAACTTAGAAGCTTTCAGAAACTTCTCGGACACAGTCAAAATCGTGAGGACACTGTTAAAATTATGAGGACACGGTCAAGACACGTTTCCAACATCGGGAACAGGCCGGACACATCCAAACCACGGTCATGAATGACGGCTCAATGTGGGATCAAAGAGGGATACAAAAGAGATGAACAATACATCATTTACCGTTACATTTTGTTTTCTTTTTTGAATACTACCTTAATATCACTTAACGCAATCAATATTCTTATTTATCAATACTTCTACAACTAATGACACGTCATGTGTCATTTGTTATATCATATATGTATCTCTTTTTATTATATATAAAATTTTATTCGCAAGAGCTTTAAAATTATATATTATTAATATTTTTTTTGCCGTGTTCCCGTTCCGTTTTTCGCCGTGTCCATTCCCCGTATTCGTGTCCGTTTCCGTACAACGTAGATGTAAGCGTGTAATGGGGACGAAGATGATGAATGATATGAGGTTTTATAAAAAAATAAAAAAAGGATGGAAAGGAAGATGTATTAGAGTTTTATAAAATATAGGGTCTTGGTTTATAATTTCTGCAATTATATATTTTTGTTTACGTGGAAGATCGAGTTCAACTAAATGGTTCGCCCATAGAAAATATCAATCCTATCAAACTCGATTCCTATTTCTGAATAAGCAGTTGTCAGAAAACCCTAGCAGCAAGATATACACCTTCTTGTCAATCTTTACAAAAGATCATCCAATCTGGTATTGCTCTGGACAAATTGACTTCACAAATCATTAATCTTTGTTTGATCTACTCAGATTTGTATATCGGCTACATGATTTTCTCAAAGCTAAGCCGTTCCGTGTCCCGTCCTTCTCGGTTTAGGGTAAACTTCCCCCTTCCATTTCTTGTATCATTTCTATGATTTTCATTATCAGTTTTAAAGTTCTGATTTGTATCTTTGACGATTTGTAGAATGTTATCAATGACTGGAGGAATAGGAGGTCGGTGTTGGCGAACAATTCGCAACTAGCTTCTGCGCATCTAAGCGAGCAAATTGATCGGCTCGAAGGACGATTGTCACTTACTAGAGGATATTTGGCTTCGATTGGAGCTCATAAGAAACATAATTTGAACGATGCCGGTTACTTTCTCTCAAACCCTAGACTTGGGAGGTTTTTCTCCGATGAAGCCCCAAAGAAAAAGAGTAAGTTTTGTTTGATTTTTGATGTGCCATTATCGTATTCAACAGCTAACATTTCTAGGAATCTGATTCCTCACGTTGTGTTTGTTATTTGGTTTGTAATGTATTCAGACTACGAGAACTTCTATCCTAAGGAGAAGAAGGAAATTCCGAAATCGAATGGGCAGAAATCCAACTCTAAAGGTTAGTGGGATACTTTCTTTTGTCAGGTCGATCTCTTTCGAGAATAATTTTACACATCTTGGATCTTCATTCGAGATGGTGCATGAAATTTCCAATCCTATGTCTAAGAATGAGAATGATACAAATAGTGTACTGTGTATCTGGTTACTGACTAATGAAGAATCAAGTTCAGATGATCAAGGAGTGGATCTTCAAAGTTGTTGTTATGTGAAGTTCATGGTAGCCATGTTTTGTTTTTTTTACTGGAGTGGATCTTCAAAGTGTGTTAATTTGTTAGAATAAAAATAAATTAGGTCTGTATTAGTTGTACACTCCATGTTTTTTTACTACATGCATGATTTAGATGCATTATCTTCATGTTTAGTGAATTGGTTTGTCTGCCGTTTGTAGAGGAATCAAGTTCAGATGATCAAGGAGGCTTTCAAGAGGCTTTTATGAAAAACTTTCAAAGTTTGCTTACTCCACTTCTTGTACTTGGGCTGTTCCTCTCTACCTTCCCTTTTGGTTCTAACGAACAACAACAGGTATGTTATGTTTTTTATATAACGAGAGTATGTTGTTTTTGGAATGTTCAAAGTTCAAGAATTTGCAATGATATAACGGGTAATACTTTTTCAATGTTTTATAGTAAGTGAGTTTGATCATCAGTCTTAGTTCTATACAGTGCATGAGAGTGAATGGGGTGATACTAGAACAATTTCATGGAAATGGCATCATGCAATGTTTCAGGATTTTACTTTTTCTAAACCACTGCAGGTGCTAGGAGAATTTGTGCCTTCCACTTTGCTTGTCCATTTCTGTTAGGCCACTGATGTTCATGGGGTGATACTAGAACAGTTTCATGCTACCACAACATTAAATTCAGTAGCCTAACAATTCCCCTTTTACCTTTTACCAAAACATTAACATCAGTGGCCTAACAAGAGTAAAATCCCCTTTTAACCAAAACAGAATTACAAGAAAAAAATCAGTGGCCTAACAATTCCCTTTTAACCAAAATCCCCTTTTACCAGAATTACAAGAGTAAAATCCCCTTTTACCCTTTAACCAAAACATTAACATCAGTGGCCTAACAATTCCCCTTACAAAACTGAACATGACACGTTATTTTTGAAGTAACTCCTAAAGTCCATTTTCTTTCCTTAGCTATCACAACACTGTATCAATGTTTATCTTTTATCCTAAATGCTATTAACTGGGTTGAAGTTAAGCCAGGATGAATTAAGGCCACACTGTGTTTTTTCAACTAGGTCAATATTTCAAGGTAGAACTTTTGCTTGATTGAACTTTCTTATCATGTGATGTCAATTACTTGGATTCTTCTTGCATCTTCTTTCTGGCTACTGGTTAACTAGAGGCTACTGGTTAACCTAGTTAATTGGCTTAGGTTACCATGTTTTCATGGATGACATTTTCTTCATTTTTTTCCGGGTGGCTTGCTTTTTTCTTATGCTGAGCGCTTTTGTAGTTCCTGTCTTTGTGTAGGTAGAACATGATTTTAATCGTTTAGAATGCAAAATATAGTAATTATATTTGTTGCTGATGTGTAATTATTTTATGCAGATTAGTTTCCAGGAATTTAAAAACAAGCTTCTAGAACCAGGCTTAGTAGACCGTATAGTCGTCTCTAATAAATCAGTTGCTAAAGTTTATGTGAGAAACACTCCCCGCAGTCAGACGGAAGAGGGCGTTTTACAAGGACCTGTTGGTGGTGTGCCTTCACAGGGAAACCCAGGCCAATTTAAGTACTATATCAATATTGGAAGTGTTGAATCTTTTGAAGAGAAATTGGAAGAAGCCCAGGAATTATTAGGAATAGACCCTCATGATTATGTTCCTGTGACCTACACCTCTGAAGTGGTGTGGTACCAAGAGTTGATGAGATTTGCACCTAGCCTATTGATTCTAGGTACTCTCTACTACATGGGTCGAAGAATGCAAGGTGGGCTTGGTGTTGGAGGTACCACTGGACGGGGTGCTCGTGGGAT
Source organism: Fagopyrum tataricum (assembly GCA_002319775.1). Classification (NCBI taxonomy): domain Eukaryota; kingdom Viridiplantae; phylum Streptophyta; class Magnoliopsida; order Caryophyllales; family Polygonaceae; genus Fagopyrum; species Fagopyrum tataricum. The sequence goes on along the minus strand of CM008279.1, from coordinate 10,100,330 downwards.
ATTCAGTATTGGGAAGGCCACGATTACAAAGGTCGATAAGAATGCGAAGAATAAGGTTAGTTTCTTCCCTTTTGTTAGTTTCATCCCTTTATCTTCTTTTGTTTCCTATTATTTAGGCACTTTAGTTTCTGTTGACGTTAGTTTCTCTTTTATGTTCTTTGACAGATTTATTTTAAAGATGTTGCTGGATGTGATGAGGCAAAGCAAGAGATCATGGAGTTTGTGCACTTTCTCAAGAATCCAAGGAAGTATGAAGAATTGGGTGCGAAGATACCCAAAGGTGCTCTTTTAGTAGGTCCACCAGGCACAGGAAAGACACTCTTAGCTAAAGCAACAGCAGGGGAGTCGGGTGTGCCTTTCCTATCCATATCTGGTTCTGATTTTATGGAGATGTTTGTTGGTGTTGGACCATCAAGGGTAAGAAACCTGTTTCAAGAAGCAAGACAATGTGCACCGAGTATCGTCTTTATAGATGAAATTGATGCTATTGGCCGAGCGAGAGGCCGTGGGGGCTTCAGTGGCGGTAATGATGAGCGTGAAAGTACTCTCAATCAGCTACTCGTTGAGATGGATGGTTTTGGAACTACAGCTGGTGTTGTTGTCCTAGCTGGCACTAACAGACCTGATATATTGGACAAAGCTTTGTTGAGGCCAGGGAGATTCGACCGGCAAATCACCATTGATAAACCCGACATCAAAGGCCGGGAGCAGATATTTCAGATCTATTTGAAAAAGATCAAGCTTGATAAGGAACCAAAGTTTTTCTCTGAAAGACTGGCTGCTCTTACTCCCGGTTTTGCGGGGGCAGACATTGCGAATGTTTGCAATGAAGCAGCCTTGATTGCTGCTAGGAAGGAGAACGCAAAAGTTACAATGGAACATTTTGAATCTGCTATCGATAGGGTTATTGGCGGTCTTGAGAAGAGGAATAAGGTGAGTTTACTTGCGTTATTAGCTGCACTCAAACTTTCCCTCATCTTCTTGATTATTTTACAGGCACTTGCAAGGGGCATTGATGATAAAATGGTTTAAACCTCTTGTAATACAGGTAATTAGCAAGTTAGAACGGAAGACTGTTGCATACCATGAATCTGGTCATGCTGTTGCTGGTTGGTTCCTGGAGCATGCAGAGCCCTTGCTTAAAGTGACCATTGTTCCTCGTGGTACAGCAGCCTTAGGGTTTGCACAATATGTTCCAAGTGAGAATCTTCTCATGACTAAAGAACAGCTTTTTGACATGACGTGCATGACCCTTGGAGGTCGAGCTGCCGAGCAAGTAGGTTTTCTATTCACGCCCTTAACTGTTGAACTGACGTTGAATTTTACTAGGGCCTGTTTGGTTACACAAGCTACAATAAAAGACGGTAATAGAACGTTATCAAAAACTTAGTTTGAGCATGTCAAGTGCATCAAAGGGGGGTTGTAAGGTGCTGCGTTAATTGTGTTTACTTGCAAATAATCATAATTATGTGAAATGTGCAGGTTTTGTTGGGAAAGATCTCAACAGGAGCTCAAAATGATCTGGAGAAGGTGACGAAGATGACATATGCACAAGTGGCAGTGTATGGTTTCAGCGAGAAAGTAGGTCTTCTATCGTTCCCACAAAGGGAAGATGGGTTTGACATGTCAAAGCCGTACAGTAACAAGACAGGTGACATCATTGATGAAGAAGTAAGAGATTGGGTGAACAAGGCGTATGTGAAGACAGTGGAGCTGATAGAGGAACACAAGGAGGGCGTAGCCAAAATAGCTGAGCTCTTGCTGGAGAAGGAAGTCCTTCACCAGGATGACTTGGCTCGAGTTCTTGGTGAGAGGCCCTTCAAGCCAGCTGAGCTCACTAATTATGACAGATTCAAGCAAGGCTTCCAAGATCAGGAGGATAACAGCTCTGAGGCTAGCGAGAGCCAGGTGGCTCCTGAGGAGGATGATGGGTCCTCAACGACACCTTTAGGGCCTGTTGTCGTCCCTACTTGAGTTTCATTATTATTATTATTATTGTTGGATATCATTGTTGTACATGAGTTCAAATTTCAAACTTACCTGCAGTCGATAAAACAGCCACACGAGAGCTGTAGAATGGAATATTATTGTTTATAGGCTGAACAATCTCGAGTTCTTGAAGCTAACAGTCTTTGTGTGGCGCAACTTCTGAATGCAGTGGTCTAATTTAAGTATTTACAGTACAATGTAGTTGTTAGGTGAGAACTTAGCACATATAACGCGCTTCTTCTAATGTTCCATAATTATTCTCAGCATTCAAACTGTATTGCTTTTCTTCCAAGTAATTCAGCAAATAATTGATGTCTTAAAGAATACCTTAAACGAATATTCAAAGCTGAGTGAAAAGCATGTCGAAATGATATAGTTAGCGTCTTCAAATGTACAAAACACGCTATAAATGCTATATGTAAAGAAAGACTAGCCGATGATCCTTCACGCTCTAATCATAGTCCATATATAAAATTTGTTTTTTAAAATATTTGATTAAAAATTACGGAATTCAACTCATTTGTAATATGTTATGAGTTTAAGGTAGTGCCCAACCACAAACCCTTGATCATTTTCTAAATATATTGTGTGCAAATACATCCTTTACGAGATGTCAATGAACTTATAGTTCAGCGACTTATAATATTTTAAAATTTGTGATATGTACGAGTATACTATTTTTAATGAAAGTCTAAAAAATTATGATTTTTGCAATAAGATTGTAATATAATTTTAAAAATTACTATTGCTTATGTTTTATCTATTTTCATTATATATATTTCGTTAAGTTAAGACGACAAACGAAGAGAATCAGAGATTTGTTAAAATGTAAAATTTCATAAAAAATGACCTGCAAAGGACAGCATTACACAAAACCACCCTAGAATAAAATATTTGATTCGTCGTCCAAGCTCGTTTTCTGGAAGCTGAATGACTTTGAACAATTAACGGCTTCTATACTTGTTTGACGAATTTGCTTTTCCTATATAATCGGACCCAAACCTCTTCCGCTCTCCCACATTATCTCTGTGCATTTTCTCCTTCCTCTCAATATCTTCTGTTGCTGCTCTGCGCTTCATCTTCCGGTAATATTTGTTTTGCTATAATCCACAACCTTATGCGTTTATTTCTTTGTTTGTAGACCGACATTGAAGCAGAATTTGAGTATAGTTTTTTTACTTACACATTCGTACTGCTGAATTAGGTTTTCTGCAGTTCATCTTTTGATCATTAGCAAATGGAGTATGAAAATCAGGAAGCTTCCGGGGCCAAATATGACTGCCTTCTGTTCGGTAAAAGATCTATTTCTGCTATTTTCCATTTCCTATAAGTAAAATTTTCTTATTCGATTATCGACATTTGAGCAGATCTGGATGACACCCTCTATCCTCTTACTTCTGGTATAGCTAGACATTGTTCCGGTAACATTCAAGGTCAGCATCTTCACCCTAATCAATGTTTATGGACGAATGAATTCTTATTCTTGCCGCTGATAGGTTTTTCTTCTGTGTGATTTATGGTTGCCTAGAATTTATGGTTCAAAAGCTCGGAATAGAGCAAAGTAAAGTTGTTGATATGTGCTATCAACTGTACAAGCAATATGGTACAACCATGGCTGGTTTAAAAGTAAGACTTTCAACTCAACCAAGTAACTGAGAATTTTCTAGTAATACTCATTCATGTAACTTGAATTTTCTTATTTCCAGGCTATAGGTTATGACTTTGACTACGATGATTATCACAGGTATATATGTTCATTTCGATTCCCCAAAGCATTCAGTATTGTAGAATTTAAATAGGTCCTTAAATTGGCTTGTTCATTGTTGTACAGTTTTGTTCATGGAAGGTTACCCTACGAGTTGCTCAAACCTGACCATAATTTGAAGAATCTGTTACTTAGTCTCCCAATTCGCAGAGTTGTTAAGTCTCTTAATTCTCAGCAACTTTGTTCGTTGTGCCTCATTTTTCTGCTTCTAACTGTATGGATTGTATTTTCTGAATTAGGTTCTAACAAATGCCGATAAGGGGCATGCATCGAGGGTCCTCTCAAGGCTTGGATTAGAGGATTGCTTTGATGATATTATTTGTTTTGAGACATTGAATCCTACAGATCAGGACAGTGAGGAATCAAGCACAATTTCCAGGCGTGAAATCTTTGACATTGTGAAATGTGCTGCTGAATCTGACACTAGTGATCTAGCGCTTCCTAAGACACCTATTGTCTGCAAGCCTTATGAAGAGGCATACGAACAGGCTTTCAAGATAGCACAAATCAACCCCAAAAGAACCGTAAACTCATCAATCTAAAAATTAACATTTGTTTTGAAATTTCATCTATTGCTAAGAATTTGCTGTCCAACTCTAAATTTGCTTATCATGTATGTTTCAGCTGTTTTTCGATGATAGCCTTCGCAATTTGCTACCTGCAAAACGAATGGGCCTTCATACCGTATTGGTAAGATGACAAAGCTCCATCAGTAAACTAACTCATCTAGAGAAGAACTTCATTTTAGAACAATTTAATTTTCTGAACTATGAACAGGTAGGCAACTCCCACTTCCAGAAGCCCAAAGATGTAGATTATGCATTGGAGAGTATTCACAACATCAGAGAAGCATTTCCGGAGCTCTTGGAGGCTAATGACAAAGAAGATATTATCATATACTCTCAGGAGATTGTCATTGAGACATCAGTGGAAGCCTAATCTTATCTATATAATGTAACATCCAATCCTGACAGGATGTATGTTGTTCTAAAGGTACTCGTTTCTGACCCATGTACAATGTGTTCTGTGACTCTGATTATGATCAATGAAAATAGAGGGGATATAAGTTGTGGATTTCATCTAGCCAAGGTTTTCAATCAATTATAGAAGAGTAAATGTGTACATAGTTTATAATACCATCAAATCATGATTCGTTATCACTTGCTATCATTTAAGAGTGAAACTCTAAAAAAAGAACAGGATCTATGAACAATATGAATCGCCTCATCTTATCAGCATTTTGTTCTGTAGGCCTCTTGTTGTTCTTCTGAGATTTTACTTTACATTTCACTTCTTCAACCACCAAACCATATTATCAAAATAAGCAGTAACAACAATAAAACTATGAAAACACATCATTCCAGATTCAAGTAGAGTTTTCATGCATCTTATATAAACATCACGTTTTACTTGTTAAAAGATTGCTTAGAGGTTGATCCGAATACTAGTTTCCCAGGGCGCCTTGTTGACGGTTGTTTTCGTTCCTTGGGTTGGAGACTACAAGCTGGAGGGACGTCATGATCTGTTAAAGGTTTCCCATCTAAGCGTCTTCCTACTCCATTGAATGCAATGAACTTGTGTCCGTCTTTCATTGGGTCTTCCTCTAATTTGTTGCATACGTAAAGAAAACAAGAAACCATAATGGAACAAAAGCTAACAATCAAACTATTAATGACAAACCTTCACAAGGCTGAGTTTCTGCTGAAACTGATGGCTTTTCGGGTTCTGTATAATCAAGGGGAGACGCAAAGTCGACTTCATAGTCAGTGTCAATTATACTAACAGCAGACGAGGGCTTTGTTTCCATCACATTAATTTTGAACTTCTTGTTATCTATCCTCAGTGGTTAAACAAGAAAAGTGCCTCAATATTGACTCTAGGCTGCATTTGAACGTTGGAAATAGGATTAGCATTTTTCTAACAGATGAAAGTTAAGTATCAACTACTCAAGAACAAAGGGCTTACACTTCTTTCGGGTTTGAGATATCCAAGAAGTCCGAAGTATGAGGCTGCAACTTCACGAATGAAGCCTTCGGAAGACTGGCCGTCTTCATTATCACAACATCTCCATCCTCAAGAAGCATGTTTTCCATCATCTGATCATCCACAAAAGAAGTTTTCGTTTAATTCAAGTAAATAATAGAAAATGGTTCGTATTGGACATACCAACACGGCAACAAAACTTCCCCTTCATCAGCTACGAATTCCATCACTCCACAATGACTCGTACGACCAGTATAAATATTGGTTATCTCAAAAAGCATTGGGTATTCAATCTTCATACGAACTGCACAGTAGAAAGTTCAGTTAAACACAATAAAAATTAACAGGAGAAGATTGAAAAACTAGTTACTTACGAAGTTGATCAAGAGCTGATAATGGCATTACAACTGAAGACAAAAAAATCAATTATATCAGATAGGGATACAAAATATACAGATGATCAATGAAACACAATACAAATAAACTTAGTCGATGAAGGCAAAATGAACATACTTCTATCACCGTTTTCCAGGTGTGGCTGCAGATTAGTAACAAAGAAACTGGGTTAAGACCATGAAACTCAACAAAGTATTTTCCAGAAAAAATGTTGCAAGACAACAGCTAACCTTATTGATGGAACTGATTGAATAGCATCTGAAATATCGTACGAAGGATGAATCATCATAGTAAACTGGGCAAGCCTGCAGACGTGAAAATACCAATAAAGAACTGAAAAGCTTTGATCTTTATTCAGAAATATAAACAAAAGGTTCAAAAATCTTGGAAAAGATTAACGGACATACTTACCATTGATTTCAAGGTCCAAGAGAATTTCAACCAACTACTGCAGTTACCGCTGAAAATACCCTAAAACGAAATTGGATAAGCAAACTGATGTCCAAAAGATGAAGACGGTGATCGAGATATTGGTTTCTTTTCTAAATTACGAAGACATTCAGGAAGACAATTTCAAAAGTAAATTGAATGTTTCGATGAAGTATGAGAATATATAGTTTGTGATGTGGGCAAGGTGGAATTGTTGTTTAGGAAATATTTTTTGATAACTTTTGTTTAGGAAATATTTAGGCCCTGTTTAGTAGGAAGGGATTTGGGATTATTTTAGATTTTGAACAGTATTTATTTTTAAATGCGTGTTTAGTAGAAGATTTGTAAAATAGATTAGAGTTTTATAATAGAGTTTATGAGCTTCTAAAAGCAGGTTTTAAGAATCTTTAAAATGAAGATTTTATGGAATTTGAGATTTAGATCTAAAATTAAAGACTTTTGTGCCCTTCTTCTTCCTCCATCCATACGCATATCCTGCAGACACAAATGGATGTCTTTTCTCCATGGCTCATCTCCATCTTTATTCTCTTTTCCATGGCTCCATCTCTATCCTCCTCTCCTTCTTCTTCCCCCATCTCTACCGATTTTTATTCAGGATCTGATTCCATGACAGTTACACCGTCCTTGTTCTTTTATGCCGCCGACCATGAAGAACAATACTCTTTTCTTCATCCAGATCGGACCAACCCCTGTGAGTCACAATCCATGGCAGCGTTTTAGATCGGATTCCTCTCCTCCCAACTATGGAAGAAGAACAGTCGTTCTAGATCCATTCCTCTCCTCTCTACTCTGAATCCAAATCTGATTCCATTGTTGTGGACTGTGGTGACCTTCCCTCATCGGTTGCCCTCTCGTCTTCTCCTCGTCCGGTATTGTTCTCACGAGCGCTTGATTTCCAGATCCACCATTCTCAAATGTTTGAATTTGTTTCTTCTGCATAACTGGGTATCGACATGTTTGAAGATAATGGAAAAGAAAATTAAATTAAATGTATACTTTTAAGGACCTTCGTTATTTTGGATAAACAAATCCCGCAAAATCTAATTTTACTAAATGCATATGAAGATTATTTTTAGTAAAACCCGAATCTGTAAAACTACCTTTTAAACCTCAACTACAACCGCAAACCACAAATATAAACTCTAACTCTATTTTACTAAACACACCCTTAAATCCGCGGGTTAGACACCATCAATCATATACCACTAAATTTTCCAAAAAAATATATCACGCTTAAAAGGAAAGATTTATCTTATTTTCTAAATAAGGGGAGAATATGTTTGTTACCTTGTTTTTTTTTAAATATAAGTGTTATCAATTTGTAAAAAGATATTTTATTTTGATGGAAATATATTAAAACAATGTAATAGTTTAAAATTTACATCGCATTTTGTTTATGATAAAATTGGTATTTTTTAATATTTTATTTTGATGGTAATATATAAGGATACAAGTTTTCTAGGCAACCAATTGAACAAACAAAATTTATACTTTTTTAGTATTCTCTACACGGAATTTGAGTGTTTTCCCGAAAAAGAGAGCGCGAATGAATTCTTGTTCAACCTTATAGCATGCACTATTTTGTGTTGTGACACCTTGAATTGTCAAGTTGGTGCTCTAAATCATTCACAAGCCTTCTTCTTGTATAATATTGTAGCGAAAGGTATCTACGATCATTCTTGCTTGTGTATTAGGGTCTTAGTTTCCCTAATGTGCTCCAAGCTGTTTCATATGGTTCGACCTTGATCTATCAATCTACCGATCCATTCATCACCATCAGATCATTCAACCGCCTAATAGCCTCCTCCGAGCCACCCGCCACCCCCATACTATGATATAAATCTCGTTTGCTCGATCCATGTGATAAGGATTGAGAAGATTCTTTGGTGTCGAAAGTTCGGGATGCACCACAATGCTAATCTATGTATCACTCTACTTATTAAATCATTAAGAGAAGGTGTTATAAAAACAACAAGGAAATAATAATGGAGATTGTCAAATACAAGAAATTGGATTTACTAACGCATCATTGGCACACATTGAGATTGCGCGTCAATTCCTTATCCTGACGCGCAGTCTCAATTCGCATCAGATATGTATTAGTAATGTCGATCGGCCAAGTGGGTCCCAGTCGATCGTCATCCCTTATCTTTTATAGATAGAAGAGAAGATATAGAAATATAAACGTGCAGATACAAGAAGGATGTGTGCTCGGTCAATCGGCTAAGGCTTAAAAGAGAGGAATTTTTCAAAAAAAAAGATGAGAAATTTTGAAAAAGAAAGAAAAATTTTGAGTTTTTTTTTTTCTTTTGCAAAAAAGACGAAGTCGAAAGTTAAATTCAATTTAAAAACTCGATTTCACTACCTTTTTTTTAAATACCTATTTTCCAATCCATTCAAACTAAATTAATCAAATCCAACATATAACATACAAATCTAACCTATTTAACATACTAATAAAACGAAAAACAAATTAAAAACATAACTCGTAAAAAACAGACCTCCACCGACGGTTTCTTGTGTTTTTCAAAACAGAGTCCACCTCTACCACCATGAAGCTTCCCAACTCCTTCCATTACACTTGTTTTGGATTGGACTTTGGTTGAAATCGGAAAAAAATCTCCGATTGATATGTTTTTGTGTGTGCGTGTTTGAGGCATGAAGGGTAGTCTTTATTAGGGTGAGCTCTAACGAACAGTCTCAATGTGAATCAGGGTGTTACTTAGTTGATGAGGATGCATCTAATACAAATATTTCAAAATAATTTCACTACCAAAATCTTAATCATACAAAGTAACAAATATTACAAAAAAAACTCTCAAAAATTTTCCCTCAACAATGAATATTCACAAAGACGGACTTTTAGCTAGTAATGTAATTCTAGGCAAATCTTCAACAAGCAATGACATACAAAATCCTCTCTTTCCAATATTGGAGCATTCAATTTCCATCTTTCTCAAGGCCAAAGTCCTTGTGATAATCCACCTTTACCTTCTCCTACAACATACTCACTAACTCCTTATCCAAATGAATTTGTCAAACTCGGCTCCTAACGTCCGAATTAACTTGCCATTTCTTGTCTATTTCAGGTAACTGCTAAACCATTCACAAGCTATCACATTCAAATCAGTCTTTCCATATAACTCCCTCTCCATCAAGAGCCCGGATTTTCTTTCAACAATGTCGCCTCCAGCATATGGAATATACTCGAGTAGTGAAAAAGGTGATTCCCTAAACCGGGTCATGAGAATGGAGCAATGACAGTAACATTAATGATCCCATGAACAAATATGTCAGGGTTCAAACCCCATCAACCTTAAGAATGCATCTTTTGGATAATCCTCCTCCATTGTTTGATCGACAAGTGATCCTGATTCATATAAGCAATTCATCACAACTAGTTCATCTCTTTCAACTTTGATATCCTTTGGCGTTATAACATCCTATTTCTTGGCAATTACATTATATTCGAATGACACATTGAATCTCTTGCAATAGCCTACTAGCCTTTTCGCGTTCCCTTCAACATTGGAGGCTAGTTTTAACCCACGTTGCGGGCATCCTATTCCAGTGATTTGAAGCTTAGGTGGACCTTTAGTCCGCTTAGAGAAGGACAATAAAAAGAAAGGCCACTAGAAACCAAGAAAGATGTCAAAATCAATGATGTGCATAGTTGTATCCTCAAATATCTTTACTATAGTGTGGTTTGCTAGATAGTATGATGCTAGTCTCAAAGGTATGTCCTGAACAAACAGAGGTTTTGTATGAATTTAATATGTTTGATGATTGGATATTGTTGTCCACAACAGGATCCGATGATAAGTATCGATCCGGTCTTTTACTACGCGCGCCTCAAGCCCGTAAGTGAAATAATGGAGAACTATTTCAATGTTATCACCATACCGTGAGGAATGATGCTTGATTTGATTAACATTTCATTTGCATTCCTATTTCAAAGTTTGACACTGATAAGCACACATGTTGGGGATTGTTCTTAAATCAACAATCTTCACCTTGTTGTTTGTTTCTTTCCACAACTTCTTCAACTTCCTTAATTGGTTTTGAATCACCACCATCATCATAAGATACAAACATATTGTTGTTCCTTCATTGTCTTGTATTCGGTTTCATCTCTTTGATGGATTTTCCTTCACCTTTTATCCATCAATAAGAATGAAATTTCCACGCATATATTTGATGGCCTCACTAAACTAGTCAAATTCACCATCGTTGTCAAGAACCGGGCGTATTGTCCGACACCAACAAGGTTAGTAGAAAAGTGGAGTGAGGATTAGTTTCAAAGGGAGAAGAAGTCAATAAATTGTTATAAAAGAGTAAAAAATTTGGAAAATGAATAGTTATTGATACTATCATCAAGAGAATCTTTTTCAAAGGCATTATAAAATGACTGCTCAGTGGCAAGAATGACACTATACTCATGAAATCTGCCAAATTTATCATCATAATCTTCTTCCATGAGAACTTCATTGATAAAATTAAGACAATCATTTGGAAAATCATGTACTTGAAGGTCATCATCTCCATAGGTTGGAATAGAAGAGTAAGAGAATATATCTAAATTTTGATTTGGATAAGTTAATTGGAAAGAGCTTGATTGAACAATGTCACAAGGTTAACTGGGTTGATTGTGATTGGCTCCAACTATATACTTCAGTTGATTTTCCAAGAACACAGGAGTTGATTGAAGGTTGGATTTGAACTTATACATTGACTTATTGTATCCCTCAACAAGAAGAACATCCATACTAAGTTTGATCAAATCCTTGATCAATAACAATTTTTAAGCCAAAGATCAATTACATTTAATCAAATCAGCATGATGAAAGTGAAAGAAAGAAAAAAAGGTAGTCATACAATTTATCAAAGGAGAAAAGATGTATAAACTCAACAAAAAGGAACACTGGAAGTTAAATATCTAAGCAAGAGTGACTTATGAAGATAAGAAATAGAAAAAGTAGTGATGCCTAACAATTATATGCAAGACATCAAAGCGAAAGGAATCTACTAACATGCACGTCATCTTTACCTCCCTTAAATATTTCTGTAAATAATGTTAATATATACAATATTAAGCTCACTCTCCAAAACAACCATAAATTAATTAATTAAAGGTAGTTGATCCATATATTTGAAAGGCCATTAATTGCATGCTCCACGTTCAACATGGGACAAATTTCCAAGTCTCAAATGTGTGACTACCACGAACAATACAATTTTAATCATACAAAGTAACAAATATTGCAGAAAATCCCCAAATATATGCCATTAATAAAAAAAATATTCACAAAGACTAACTCTTAGCTATTAGTAATCTAGTTCTAGGCAGATTTCTAACAAGAAATGGCACACAAGCCCTTCCTTTCAATCCTTAAAGCATCCAATTTTCATCTATTGCAAGAACAAAATCTTTGTGCTATTCACCTTTACCTTCTCTTTCACCATAGTCACTATTCAAGGGAATCTGTCTAAACCAAGCTCTCAACGTCTGAACTTGCCATTTCTTGTATGTTTCGGCCCTCACTAACCGCTCAACCTCTTCACAAGCTATTGTATTCAAAGAAACCTTTCCATATAACTCTCTCTCCATCAAAAAACCTCTTCGGATCTTCTTTCGACATTGTCGCCTCCAACATGTCGAATATAATCGAGTAGTGAATATGCACTTCCCTGAACCGTGTCACGAAGAATGGAGCATTGAAAGTACCATCGATGATCCCGTGAACATATATGTCATAATTTAAATTCCTTATCAACCTTAAGAATGCATTTTTTGGACAATCCTCCTCCTCCATTGTTTCATCAAAAAGTGATTTTGATCATATAAGTAATTCACCATAACTACGTCATCTCTTTCAACCTTGATATCCTCTAGCCTTATAGCATCCTATTTCTTCGCAATTGCATTATACTCGAATGACACATTGAATCTCTTGCAATAAACTACTAGCTTTTTCGCAGTCTCGTCAACAATGAAAGATGGTTTGAACCCACCTTACGGGAACCCTATTCCGGTTATTCGAATCTTACGCAAATCGTGAGTTTTCTTGAAGAGGGATTGTAAGAAGCAATGCCATTGGAAACAAAAAAAAGATGCCAAAATTAATGTTGTGTATAGTTGTTGCATCCTCAAACATCTTTACTATAACGTGGTTTGCTAGATAGTATGATGCTTGTCTCAATGGTATGGCTAGAACATAGGTTGTGTATGACTTTTATATGTCCGATGGGGTCCAATAATAAGCATAATTCAGTCCCTGCTACACATGCCTTAAGCCCATAAGCAAAGTAATGGGAAACTCTTTCAATGATATCAATAAGCATATTGTGAGGAATGTTGCTTGATTTGCTTAAGCATGTCTTTTGTATTCCTCTTATCAAAGTTTGACACTGCTTGAGAACACATGTTAAGGAGAGTTCTTAAATCAACAATCTCCTCCTTGTTGGTTTGTTTCTTTCTGCTCTTCTCTAACTCCCTTGGGTGGTTTTGAATCACCGTCGTTATGCTTGGTTTTCTCAGAGGTTTTTAAGAAGTCGTATTTGCCTTTTATACACAACAACACATCAACATATTGAACCAATTGCACAAAAACATCATAAGATGCTAATAACTTGTGGTTCGTCTCATCGTCTCGACACTTGGTGATTATAGTGCCAAGACAATGAGAGTATTAGCAAGTTATCAACATCTTATGATGATGATTTTCTGCAAATGGTTCAATGTAATGATGTGTTGTCGTGGATGGAAGGCAAAACGATTTCTCGAAAGCCTCTGAGAAAACGAAGCATATGTTGGTAATTAAAATCATCCAAGGAAAGTAGAAGAAGTCGTGGAAAGACACAAATCAACAATGATTAGATTGTTGATTTTAAAACTCTCCTTAGCATGTGTTCTCAAGTAGTATCAAACTTTGATATGAAGAATGCAAATGACATGCTTATCAAATCAAGCAATATTCCTCACAATATGGTGATAACATTGGAAGAGTTTCCCATTACTTCAATTACGGGCTTGAGGCACGTGTAGAAGGAACCATATCACACTTATCATCGGATCATGTTGTTAACAACCATATCTTATCATCAGACATATTAAATTCATACATAATATATGTTCAAGACATACCCTTGAGGAGAGCATCATACTATCTAGCAAACCACACTATAGTAAAGATGTTCGAGGATGCAACAACTATACACATCATTTATTTTGACATCTTTTATGGTTTCTAGCGGCCTTGCGTCATAAAATCCCTCTCTAAGCGAACTAACGATCCACCTAAGCTTCGAATCACCGGAATAGGATTCCCACAACGTGGGTTCAAACCAGCCGTCACTATTGAAGAGACTGTGAAAAGGCTAGAAGGTTATTGCAAGAGATTCAACGTGCCATTCGAGTATAATGCAATTGCGAAGAAATGAGATGTTATAACGCCAGAGGATATTAAAGTCAAAAGAGATGAACTAGTTGTGGTGAATTGTTTATATGAATCAAGATCACTTTTTGATGAAACCGTGGAGGAGGAGGATTGTCCAAAAGATACATTCTTAAGGTTAATTAGGAATTTGAATCCCGACATATTTGTTCATTGGATCATTAATGGTACTTTCAATGCTCTATTTTTGATGACACGGTTCAGAGAAGCGCTTTTTCACTACTCGAGTATATTCAACATGCTAGAGGCGACAATCCCAAAAAAAGATCCGGAGAGGTTGTTGATGAAGAGGGAGTTATACGGAAAGACCACTTTGATATGATAGCTTGTGAAGGGGTTGATCGGAGAACAGGGTTTAGACAGATTCCCTAGGATAGGGAGCTAGTGAGTATGGAAGGTAAAGCGAATTATCACAAGGAGTTTGTTCTTGGGGAAGATAGAAATTGGATGCTTCAAGGTTGGAAAGGAAGGATCTTGTATGTCATTTCTTGTTGGAGATGCACCTAGAATTAGATACTACTAGCTAAGAGTTAGTCTTTGTGAATATTTGATTATTAAGGAAAAATATTTTGGAATTTTCTATAATATTTGTTACTTCATAGATTATAAGATTTATAAGATTAATAAGATTAAGATTGTGGTGTTGGTGACAATGAAACTTTGAAATTTGTTCCACATTGGATGTGGAACAAGCAATTAATATTTTTTAAATATACGTTGACCAATTACCTTAATTAAATCATTTATAGTTGTTTTGGAGGGTGAGTTCAATATATATATATATATATATATATATATATATATATATATATATATATATATATATATATATATATTAACAACAATAAAAAAAAAGTTAGATTAAGGAAGTTACAGATGATGAGGTAGTAGATTCTTTTCACTTTCATTCATTGAATATAATTGCTTGGCTTCACTACTTCTTTTAGGTATTCTTTTATTTCATATATTCATAAGTAAACCATGCTTAGATTTTGACATCCGACAACATTTAATTGATCTTTCCAATTGAATTTGTACATATTTCCTCCTTTGATAAATAGTATAACTACCTTTTTCTTTCTTTTAATTTAATCGTGTTAACTACTTACATGTAATTGATCTTTGGTTTAGAAATTGTTATTGATCCATGATTTTGATCAAACCCTAGTATCGATGCTCTTCTTGTTGAGGGATACAATGAGTCAATAGATTTGCTCAAATCCAACCTCTAATCAACTCTTATGTTCTTGAAATTTCTGCTGACTTATATAGTTGGACCCAATCACAATCAACTCTTCCAAACTTATGACCTTGTTCAATCTGATCCTCTCCAATTAAGTGATCAAAATCAAAAAATTAGATTTATCCCTTTCTTTTCTATTTCCACTTATGGAGATAATGACCTTCAAGTGCCTGATTTTCCCAATGAATGTATAAATTTTATCAATGAAATTCTCATTGAAGAGGATCTTGATAATAAATTTGACATATTTCATGATTATAGTGTCATTCTTGCCATTGAGTAGTCATTTTACGAAGCCCTTAAAGAAGATTCATTTGATCATAATAATATCAATAGCTATTCATTGTCCGATTCTTTTACAATTGATAGCAATTCACTTACTTTTTCTCCGTTTGAATCTAATCCTCGCTATTCTTCTTCCATGTCTACCACTAACATCGTTGGTGCCGGACAATATGCCCGGTTATTGACAACAATGGTGAATTTGACTAGTTTAGTTAGGCCATCAAGTATTCGCTTGAAATTGCAACTTGACTGATGAATCAAATTAAAATTGAGGAAAACCCATCAAAGAGATGAAACTGAATACCAAGATAATGAGAGGAGCATCAAGTTATTAACATCGTACAATGATGATGTGTTCTTATGGATGGAAGGCAAATATGACTTCTCAAAAACCTTTGAGAAGATGATACATAACCGTAGTGATTCAAAACCATCCAAGGAAAGTTGATGAAGTCGTGGAAAAAAAAAAACAAGGTGGAGATTGTTCATTCAAGAAGAATCCCCAACATGTGTGCTCATCAGTGTCAAAATTTTAAAAATAAGGAATGCAAATGAAATGCTAAAGAAAATCAGGAAGCATTCCTCACGGTATGGTGATAGCATTGAAAGAGTTGCCAATTACTTCGCTTACGGGCTTGAGGCGCGTGTAGTAAAGATTGGATCATACTTATCATCGGATCCTATCGTTGACAACTATATCTCATCGTAAGACATATTAAAGTTATACAAAACCTATGTCCAAGACATAGAGACGAGCATCATACTATTTAGCAAATCACACTATTGTAAAGATGTCTAAGGATGCAATAACTATACACAACATTGATTTTGACATCTTTTTGGTTTTTAGTGGCATTGCTTCTAACAATCCCTCTTTAAGCGACTAACGGTTCGCCTAACCTTCAAATTACTAGAATAGGATTCCCGCAGCGTGGGTTAAAAATAACCATTGTTGAAGAGAACGCGAAAAGGCTAGAAGGTTGTTGTAGAGATTCAACGTGTCATTCGAGTATAATGCAATTGTCAAGAAATGGGATGATATAACGCAAAAGGATATCAAAGTTGAAAGAGTTGAACTAGTTGTGATGAATTTATTATATGAATCAAGATCACTTTTTGATGAAACAGTGGAGGAGGATTGTCCAAAAGATGCATTCTTAAGGTTGACGGGAATTTTAACTTAAACATATGTGTTCATGGGATCATTAATGTTTCTTGGAATAATTTAACTATTAAGTACATTTGGACAATTATTTCAAACAAAAAACTTTGTTTGATAGGTGAGAGATATGTTGCGAATACATCTTACTCGACAAGAATGCTTCTTGGTATCGATGACCCCGAAATTTCAAATGCGGTTACAGGGTTAGTATACTATAAGGTTCTAAAGTTAGATACCATAAGAATGACTCTTTTTGTTATGCTAGTTTGGGTTGGGATCCCAACTTTTCGTGGAGAAGCTTATGGGGTGCCAAGGCTTTGCTTCTCGAAGGCTTGGGATGAAGGGTAGAGAACGGGATTGATATTAACTTATGGAAGA
The DNA here is from genome assembly GCA_002319775.1 of Fagopyrum tataricum. Classification (NCBI taxonomy): domain Eukaryota; kingdom Viridiplantae; phylum Streptophyta; class Magnoliopsida; order Caryophyllales; family Polygonaceae; genus Fagopyrum; species Fagopyrum tataricum. The sequence goes on along the minus strand of CM008279.1, from coordinate 10,083,225 downwards.
ATTCTTGGATCCCAAATGTGAACGGTGGGCTTAGACCTCCCCAAAAGGGGGAATCACATTACCCCAATTTGTGTCTTAGGGTGACTAATCTATTGGGTGGGTCAAACGGCTAGGATGAAAGGAAGGTCTCATCTAAAGGAAATCACATGACCCAAATTCATGCTTTCCTTTTACCTGTCAATGCTAAGAGGCAAATAGCCTCAAGATTCCAGTGGCCGGAGAGACTCGGGATGTTCACTGTAAAGAGCGCCTACCACTTGGGTAGGTGCAAGCATATCAAAAACTGGAAGCAAACGTTGTTTAGGGAGGTGTCTCTTAAATTTTTCTTGTATCTATTCCGGGACCAAACGACGTGGAGGAAACATGCCACAAGTGAACCATACATACAAGCATTCGGGGTTCCATCCTAAAACCAAATGGAAATAGGAGGAGTAACCCTAATACTTATACGCTAGGTTCACATGCTTTCGTATTGTCGACGTGGGACTGTTTTTTCTTCCCTACATCCCAACACTCCCCCTCAAGTGTTAACTACCTAAACTAGTTAACACTTGACACATTTTTTCTTTTTTCGGGTCGAACATATTTTTGTTATAACTCGCCCACAATTCCTTTTTTTCTTTTCGACAGGTTTTGCATCTCATTCTCTCTTTAGCTAATCCCGAGGTCAGGAAAACAGACCCGGATCGGACCTGCTATGATACCATGTTAATTTTTTCTTGTATCCATTCCGGGACCAAACGACGTGGAGGACACACGCCACAAGTGAACCATACATACAAGCATTCGGGGTTCCATCCTAAAACCAATTGGCAATAGGAGGAGTAACCCTAGTGTTTATACGCTAGGTTCACATGCTTTCGTATTGTCGATGTGAGATTGTTTTTTCTTCTCTACATCCCAACAGTGTCATTGATATGAGGAACATTTTGGCAACTCAAACTCCTCTCGAAGGATATGATGGAGCTAGTTATTTGTTTGGAGATTGTGTGCGCAAACTCTAGGTGTGGCTTCTAATCTCATTACTAAGAGAGTCCTGGACTCCTCTCTTTGCCCCATGTGTGAAAACGAGAAGGAGGAATTTCTCTCTTTCCTATTGTGTTGGTCTGAAACTCATTTATATGATACTTTATGTAGATATCCTACACTTATTTGAATATCAGATATTATCTAGCATACATATGCTAATGTTATAGAGACATTTGTTTAATATTTAAAATTACCATTTTTATATACATTTTCTATTATAATAAAGATAGTTGTATATATTAGTCATGTGGCTGACGCATGTTTATTTTGTATATCCTTACCCAAATATATACCTAAAATATTTTACCTTTCAGCCTTATCATACCTTTGTTCATACATACAGTGATCTTCCTACGTTAGCTAGATGCCATCCGACCATATGAACAAATATAATTATAATTGCAAATATTAGGAGACATGAATAAATAAGATATTGATCATTATATATATAAACTTTAAATTCAAAATTTACTATAATATTAATAATTTTAAATATTAAAGTGTAATCACTTAGACGAAAACATAGAGCATATACACACAATAATATTATTTCAGAAAAAGAATATAAACTTATCTATTGTAGTACACCACATGTTGATCTTTGAGCTTTACCACTCCAAAAGATTTTATCTGATCATACGAAAAATTAGAGAAGATTTTTGAGAATGTTATGATACAATATAAGTATATATAAAACTATATTGTCTTTCAACTCCAAAAATAAGAAGATTGTAGTAGCAGAAACTTGGAATATAGCATTAGTCTAAGAAATATCTAAATAATTAAATTTATCTCATAATCACTTGAAGTTCGGTTTTTTTTTTCCTGAAATTTAAAGATCTTGATACTGCATTTTGGTATTACTGTTACATATCATGTTACCATCAAATTCAATGTCGTACTAAAGAAAACTTCCTTTTACTGCTACTGCATTACGAGACGTATATGAGATTTGTGGATCGGTTTCCGTCATTGGAGACTTGCACTTGTTCCTTTGTGCAAACTTTTACAAAGGAACAAGACGGATCAGAAGATGATTGTATAATAATATCGTTAGTAATGGTAAGTGAAGACTTAGTATGCATGGTTGTTAAGCCTGGGATGTCTTATATGACTTTGAGGTTCTTTCAACTGATAAAGCATTATAGTTTCATATGATTTGCAACTATTTGATACGAATTCGAGACAGGAGGCGGATTGTTTGATTTCAATTTTGCTCATTTTTGTCATTAAGGCAATTAGCCCTCGGTTGTAAGGGGATAGGACTTGGCTTTGTTGATATGAAATTCTGAATTCTATTTGCATGAACAACATTTGATGTGGTGAGATCTTACCCTGAGAACCCAGCTACTTACTATAAATATTTCTTTCAGTCATGATAACATAATTAATTCAAAGTATAAACTATACTCTTCATTATTGAGTAAGTTGGGTGACCATCTAGTATTTATTTGTTAAATGTTTGGCCTTGACAATTTGATATTCCTCCCGGTCCTAAAGGTTCTGTTTTTAATTCGAAAAAAACGACGGGTTTAAGGTTTAATAAGATGCAATAGGATAGTTTGACAAGTATAGTAAGTGAGGTGGGAAAAAACCATAAAATCACCTTCTCATCTGGTGGTTGTACACCAGGTGGCGGTGGTTCTGCTTCGAACCCGGCGGCCTGTAAATATCATGATTTTCAACACAATAGGTTTGGTTGACAATCTGGTAGATTTTTAAAGGATGAAAGATTTATGATTAGAGAGGCACATACCATATACCATAGCTGTAGGCTCTAGGCTGTAGATCTGGTGTTTGTTCCAGTTGATCGATGAGAAGGAGGCTCTAGATCTGGTCTTTGTTGCAGAAATCATAAATGGCGAAGATGATATGTAAACCAATAATATATGAGACGTAGAGGTGGTTGGCGTGCAAGTTGATGAAAAGGCCAAACATAGCCGAAGCTGTAAAGCACTTGAAAATGAAAAATGAATAATAAGGCCACCATCCAAGCTCACCTAATTCTTGCCTCTATTCCCATATTAGGCAAAGGCAAAACTGCAAAACCAAATAATTTATAACTATATCATAAATAAGTTTCCTTGCAGGTACTTATCTTTATCATCATCCCATCAATGTCGTCCCTCCTCACTCCCACTTACTCTACTCTCTATGTGGCTATGTGCTGTCCTTTCTTCCTTGTTTACTTGTCTTATCATTTATCAAGTTCTATAATATCATGTTTGCCATCATTTGAGGGACCAAAAACTTACTATTTTTCTAAAATATTAGTGTTACCTTTTACTAACTAGTTGCGACACCTCACTAATAATCACCTTGATGAAGCACGAAAATTAATCACCTTGATGAAGCACGAAAGTTTGTCGTGCTAAATATTAGTGTACTTCCAACAAGCCATTTCTTGTTTCAGGGTGCCACCAGTACTCTTAGAAACCAACAAAAGAAGAAGAATCAAAGTGTGAGAAAAGAATCTTAGCAAAGTCCTGATGGAGTTTGAATCTGCAAGCAACTTGCCATGTCAGCTAAGATTCTACTAATCAAATCACATCACTTTCTGAGACTATAATTTGCAAATAACAAAGACAAATTATAAACCAGCCGACCATTATACCTTCATCGGGGTTGGCAATGGAAGCATGTCGCCAAACGCTTTCTGGAAATGGTGCTCCATATCCTTAACGAATTGAGGGGTGAATCCGATCCTACTGACGTCCAAGGAAACCCCGAGGTCCTTGTGCTGGTAAACCCACTCAACGTAGGAAAGAGGTCTCAAATCCTGACATAATCATTGCATGAAGGAGGTTGGGCTCTATCTTGTATTTTCGACACGTGAAGCAAAGTGACTCATAATTCATAAACAAGGGTAAATAAGAAAATACACAGCAGAAATTTGAAATAACTTTTTTTTAGTGCCGTGCATCCGGTCCCGGTCCAGACCGGTGGACCAAAATTTTTGAAAAATCTAATCGGGACCGGAATAAAATAAAATAAATATATTTTTATAAAAATTAAAAAAAATATAATTTTTATGTACATAATATATAAGATTTTAAAAAAAATATATTAATTAAAATTAATTAAATAATTAAATTTTGGACCGAGACCGGAATTTTCAAAATCCCTGGATCGGGGACCGCACCGGATTTGGTCCGGGACCGAAAAAAACCGGTCCGATCCGGTTCAGTTTTACACAGCCATAAGTATTTCGCGTTAGTTTTTATAGATACCTATTTTATTTATTTTATATAAAAAAATAGTTAATATTAACATCATGTATCAATCAACAGAATATGTAATAACTGATGAAATAACATTATTTTTTTATATAAATAATTGATAACTAATTAAGGATTTTTATATAAAGTTTAAATTTTGGGTAATGAAAAATTATAACAATATATGTTAAACTTTAACAAACTTAAATTTTAACATAATCTAATTAAATTTATATTTAAAATTTATTTACTAACCGTAGATTATATGCTTAATAACTTTATCTGAAAATCCAAAGCTATTTTCTGTAAATATTTACTCTAATCTTTTCTTTTTCTTTTTTTTATACAAATTAAACATATATATAGCTTTAATAAAGTATATATACGATCTCTTTCTCTGTCCAAAACCTTATTTTTTTTAAAAAAAAGTTTCGCTAATATTTTTTTTGTTGCATATAAGGATAGGTTGTGAAGTAAAATCTCACGTTTATTTGGTTTTCTTATTATTCTTATTTATTCGATAGATTTTAACATGGTTTCTCCACATTGTAGGTGCGGATATTAGATGATGATGTATCATCTACAAACTCTACAAGTAGGGACGGAAATTGTGTTAGAAATTTAACGTCAAGTATACCTATGTTTTGAGTTTCACATGTGTGTCATGATGGTTAGGGACCTGAGGATAGAGTGTCAAAACAATTGGGAATAAATTGGAATTGGAAAGAAGCAAGTATAGAGCCAAGTCACTAGGCCTAGTCAAGTGTGTCTTGAATCGGGCTCACCCTCACGAAGCTCAACACAACTTGTGTGAGCTCATCTAGGCCCGAATGTCTTGACTTGATTAGTCTTGACAATGCCTGAAAATGACAATGCCGGTGCTCAGCATAGTTGGGCATGGTTGGTCATCGCAAGACGTACCTTACCCAAATTTGCCGCAACTTATGTTAACTCCGCTTAAGCTTAGAGTAGCTATAGACTTATGAAAAAGCTTTATCACAAAGGTTTTAAAAATCTATTGAAAAAGCTACCCAAAAAGCTACTAAAATTATAATCTTCACAAAAATCTCCCCCACACCAAATTTCAAAATTTTCAAAGCTCTTCATTAATCTAACGAAAAAGCTCCGACGAACCGGACCTAATTATCATCACAAAATTAAGATAATCTAATGATTGTGCTAATTATCAAATTAAGTCTACAATTTCTTCTCCTGTGCAAATTACTTCCAGCCCAATTTGTATTTAGTCCGTCTTATCTTATCTTATCTTATCTTATATAAGTATTAAAGGAGAGCCCTTCTTTGCCACGTGTCAGCACCAGATTTAACGCAGCCTAAAAAATTTTTTTAATAAGTTAATTATTTTAAGTTGTTAATATAAATTATTATCAAAGCCCAACAAAATCTTTTCAAAAAGTTATTTATCTAGATTATTAAAAAAAATGGGTTTACATAATCGGATGTTTTTAATAAAAATTATTATTTATTATTATTATTATTATTTATTATTATTATTATTATTATATATATAATATATATGTATATATATATTTATATCTATAAAAAAATTTATTTGTTAATTGTAAACCCTACAATAAAAGCCGGAAACTCCCCCTTCACATGTAGTACATCATCTCTTTAAATTTCATTAGTTATTAAGATCTTAACAAAATTATATATATATATATATATATATATATATATATAAATTTTTATTTTTTAGTTGTAAACCCTAACAATACGTATATGTTTCCTATAAAAGATGTAAGCTCCACCTTCACAATTTTGTTGAAACATTTTATTTTATATGTATTAAAAGAGAGACCTTCTTTGTCACGTGACAATGTCACAATTCACGCAGCTCCCAAAAATATTTTAAGAAGTTATTTTTAAAAATTAATAATTTTAATATTTACATTTTTAATAGTTTGTTAATCCGTAAATAAAATCTGATAATCTTTTCCGTCATTATAATTATAATTTTTGGCAAGATTTATTTTATATTATATAAATATAACTTGAATTTGTTACCGTATTATATGCATAATATAAAATAATTAAATTTATAGTGAATAATTAATTTATGCTATAAAAAACTCATTTTTTTCCAAATATTTAGAAAAAAATTAAAGCACACCCCGTGCAGTGTACGGGGTAATACACTAGTTTATTTTATTCATAAAGTCAAATTAAATATAAATTAACCCAACACATCAAGAGCTTCTTATTTCCAAGCCTGAGGATGTACAGATTAATGTAACGAAATAGGAGCATTTCGTCAAGGAAAAGCATCAGAATAAGAGGGTGTCAAAAGAAGACAAATCAGACAAATAGTTGAGAATTGGAAGGTAATGCGTGCTTGATACTCTTGAATCTTGAAGATCAACAAGATTCACCATCAGACAATATCATTATCATTATCATAAACAATGCTTAAAAGATCTGAAAAAGTTTAACACAAAAAGGATAATGCAGCTTCACATTATCTGTTTATTGACCGAGGTTAACTCAGGGATCTTGTTCGACTTTTGGGATGTTGCATTCAAGGAGGAAAAAATATGAGTACATTCCAAATAACAGTCTTGACTCCATTTTTCGGTACAACGGTCCTAAATTAAAACTTGTGGCATGTTTTACTTCGGTTGTTGAGGATGCATCTAGTACAAAATTTTCACAATCTTAATCATACAAAGTAACAATTAACAAATATTACACAAAAACTCTCAGAAAATTGTTCTCAATAATTAAATATTCACAGAGAAATGTAATTCTAGGCAGATCTCCAACAAGATATGGCATACAAGATCCTTCCTTTCCAACCTTGAAGCATCCAATTTTCATCTTCTCCAAGAACAAAATCCTTGTGATAATTCGCCTTTACCTTCTCTTTCACCATACTCACTAGCTCCCTATCCAAGGGAATTTGTCTAAACCCGGTTCTCAACGTTCGAACCTGCCATTTCTTGTATGTTTCAGGCCTCTCTATCCGCTCAACCCCTTCACAAGCTATCACATTCAAAGCGGCCTTTCCATATAACTCCCTCTCCATCAACAGCCTCTCCGGATCTTCTTTCGGGATTGTCGCCTCCAACATGTCAAATATACTCGAGTAGTGAAAAAGCGCTTCTCTGAACCGTGTCATGAAAAATGGAGCATTGAAAGTACCATTAATGATCCCATGAACAAATATGTTGGGATTCAAATTCCTAATCAACCTTAAGAATGCTTCTTTTGGACAATCCTCCTCCTCTACTGTTTCATCAAAAAGTGATCTCGATTCATACAAACAATTCACCACAACTAATTCATCTCTTTCGACTTTAATATCCTCTGGTGTTATAGCATCCCATTTCTTGGCAATTGCATTATACTCGAATGGCACGTTGAATCTCTTGCAATAACCTTCTAGCCTTTTCGCGGTCTCTTCAACGGTGGCGGCTGGTTTGAACCCACGTTGCGGGAATCCTATTCCAGTAATTCGAAGCTTAGGTGGACCGTTAGTTCGCTTAGAGAGGGATTGTATGAAGCAAGGCCACTGGAAACCATAAAAGATGCCAAAATCAATAATGTGTACAGTTGTTGCATCCTCGGACATCTTTACTATAGTGTGGTTTGCTAGATAGTATGATGCTCGCCTCAAAGGTATGGCTTGAGTATAGGTTCTGTATGACTTTAATATGTCAGATGATGAGATACGGTTGTCAACAACGGGATCCGCTGATAAGTACGATCCAGTCCCCGTTACACGTGCCTCAAGCCCGTAAGCAAAGTAATGGGCAACTCTTTCAATGCTATCACCATACTGTGAGGAATGCTGCCTGATTTGCTTCAACATTTCATTTGCATTCCTCATATCAAAGTTTGACACTGCTTGAGCACACATAGTGAGGAGAGTTCTTAAATCAACAATCTCTCCTTTTGTTTGTTTCTTTCCACGACTTCTTCTACTTCCCTTGGATGGTTTTGAATCACCACAGTAATGCTTTGCCTTCTCAATGGTTTTCGAGCAGTCATGTTTGCCTTCTGTCCACAACAACACATCATCATATTGTTCCATTTGCACAAAATCATCATCATAAGATGCTAACAACTTGTTGCTCCTCTCTTTGTATTGGTATTCGGTTTCATCTCTTTGATAGGTTTTTCGCACCTTTGATCCATCAATCAGGTTGCTATTTTCAGGCACGTACTTGATGGCCTCACTAACAAGGTCAGTGGAAGAAAAGGAAGAAGAAGAAGAAGAGTGAGGATTAGATTCAAAGAGAGAAGAAGTAGGTGAATTACTATCAAGTGTAGTAGAATTGCTACTATAATCAAGGGAATCTTCTTTAAGGGCATCATAAAATGACTTCTCAGTGGCAAGAATGGCACTATAATCATGGAATCTGCCAAATTTATCATCAAGATCTTCTTCCATGAGAATTTCACTGATGAAATTGAGACAGTCATCTGGAAAATCAGGTACTTGAAGGCCGTCATCTCCATCAGTAGAAATAGAAGACAAAGGGGATGGATCTAAATTTTGATTTGGCACACTTAGCTGGAAAGGATCGGATTGAACAAGATCGTAAGTTTGAAAGGGTTGATTTTGATTGGCTCCAACTATGTAGTCCTGCTGATTTTCCAAGAACACGGGAGCTGATTGGAGGTTGGATTTGAACAGATCTGCTGACTCATTGTATCCCTCGACAAGAAGAGCATCCATAGATCAGAATCCTGGATCAATAATAATTTCTAAACCAAAGATCAACTAGTTGCAAGCAGTTCAGCAGGATGAATTTGAAAGAAAGAAAAAAAAGGCAGTAACAAAGGAGGAAAGAACAACTGAAATGTTTTTGGATGTCAAAATCTAAGCAAGATTGACCCAGGAAGATAAGAAGTAGAAGAATACCTGGAAGAAGAAGCAGTGAAGCCGGGCAATTATATGCAAGGCATGAAAGCGAAAGGAATTTGCTAACCCATCATCTGCAACTTCCTTGAATCTTCCTTACTTTGACTGTTGCTAATATAAAATTAAATTAAGGAAAAATTAGAGTTAATGGAAACATCATGAGTGCGTCTGATTTGGATTTTAGAGTGGTGATCACGTAAATAATGATTTCTTGGGGAAGGAGAAACTTTAATGACTAACCTAATATAGTACTTTAATAATATACTGCTAGTGACTAATTGGAAGGACTTGATTAGAGGAACATAACTTGAGTAGGAATTCCAAACAGATCCAGGATTATTATAATTTCATCAACAAATAATGCAATCAATTTTAACCTTCTTCTAGAAGCTTAGGATAGGGTTGTAGCCACCTACTTGTTATAAAGAATGGTCTCATGTTCCCAACCATTTTCTGCAACTTGTGTGAAGCTTATTACAAACTGTACCATCATTGGATAAGAGAAAGTTGATACAGTTATATACAATTAACATCAGCTTTCAGCTTTCACTCCACAGGATTTGAGTCGCTTTCTTTGGATTATTTTACTCATACTGCAAATGTCTCTACTTATGTATCTTTTCTTTCAAGAAAAATAATATTGGGATGCAAACTCCACATTTCTTATTACATCCTAATGTGAAATTGACCTAGTCAGATTTCATATTCACTTGACTAGTACAGCTTCACATTTATGAGTTATCTAGGTTATGTCCAGCATCTTAAAGTCATGTAACATAACAGAGCATATACAGAAGTTGCACAAGGAAAAGTAGTCAAAACAGCCAAGTTGCTAATTGATGATAATTAAACAAAAGACTTAAGCTGGTGTATCTTACAGTAGTAGTGCAAACTCCAAGCAAGTGCTACAAACAAAAACCAAACACTCACAAACAACTAACAACAGCACAAGTGTTGAGGTTAAGTTAGGTTTTAAGCAGGTTTCCAACAGGAAAGTGCATACAAAAGCCTCCCCTTCCATCCTTGAAGCATCCAGTTGTTATCTTCATCCACCACAAAATCCTTATGATAATTAGCCCTCACCATTGCCTTAGCAATGCTCACAATCTCTCTATCCAACGGCACCTGTCTCAATCCGGCCCTTTGGTTCCGCACTTGCCACTGCTTATACGTTTCGGGCCTATCCACTCTCTCGGTTCCCTCGCACGCCACCACATTCAGAATCTCTTTCCCATAGACCTCTCTTTCGATGACAGGTCGTTCTTCATCTTCACGCGCCATAGTCGCCTCAAACATGTCGAATACTGACGAGTAGTGGAAGAGTGCTTCCTTGAAGCGTGTAGTGAAGAATGGAGCATTGTATGTTCCATTGACAATCCCATGGATGAATAAATCAGGGTTCAGCTTTCTTATCAGCTTCAAGAAATCATCCCTTGGACTGTCCACTTCTACAGTGTCATCAAGCAGGGATCTGCCCCTATACATGCAGTTAACTACAAGAAGTTCGTCTGATCCGAGCTTGAAATCCTCAGGTTTTAAAGTTTCCCACCTCTGTGCAATGGCTTGGTATTCAAAGGGCACACCAAATCTGGTGCAGTAACCCTCTAACCGTTTGGCTGTCTCTTCAACCCGGGCTGCTGGCTGGTAGCCCCGTTGAGGGAAGTCGATAGCTGTAATACGAAGCAATGGAGGTCCATTAGGCCTTTTTGATAGGGCTTGTATGAAGCAAGGCCATTGGATACCACAGAAGATGCCAAAATCAATGATATGGACTCTTGTAGCATCCACACAAAGCTTTAATATGGTTTTGTTCGCCAAGAAAAACGACGTTCTCTTAAAGGGGACGGCTGCTACGTAGGATCTGTAGGCTTTCAAGAAAGAAGAAACAGAGATCTGCCAGTTGAGGAAGTCTGAGTACGAGCGTGATGCTGTGCCAACTAAGCGTGCTTCAAGCCCATCTGCAAAGTAATGTGCAACTCTTTGGATGCCATCGCCATAGATCGAAGAGTGTTGCCTGATCCGCTTCAGCAGCTCATTCGCACCCTTGAAGTCGAAGGTTGCAACTGCCTGTGCACATTGGATTAGCAATGGATTTAAGTCCAGGGCATCTTCATTGTTGTTGTTACTCTGCTTCTTCTTCCCACGCGACTTTTTACCCTTGGACCCTCTTGCCTTCTCGCCAGGTTCCACCTTTGTTGTTGTGCTTTCTTCTTTGGCTATGGGCTTGGTGTTATTCCAACATGAAACTCCGCCTTTGCAATCTCTAGCTAACAGTATATCATCAAACTGCTCCATTTGCACCTCATCCTCAATATAAGCTGCTACATGCTTGTTACTCCTCCCATCTTCACCGTCATAGCTATCCCCCCTCTGATGATTTTTCCTTCCTCGGCTAGATTGGTGGCTAACAGAAGAGGTATCGCTCTTTTCCCCCAACGCTCGACTGCTTGATCTGAAGCCCTCTGGATTGCTTAGGTCGGTAAAACTCGACAAGGCCTTCTGGATCCATTCAAAATTGCCTTGAGTGGTGGTCTCTGCACTCAAAAGGCTAGAAAATCCAGAGGTATCTAACCCAACAGTGAAATCATCAATCCCACTAACAGATCCAGAAGATGGAGAGCTGGTTTCTTGGAGGACAGAAGGATCAAACCGGCGGTTGAGCAATGGGTTGGATTCAGAAGTAGAATAAATATTGCCACCATGGCTAAAATCAGCTATGCTGAAGAAATCATCACCTGGGCTTTCAACATTTGGAACCGGAAATGGTTGAAACTGATCCGATGGGAGTAAGTATGACTCGCCAATGGCATCGTACAAGGACTTCTCGGTGGTTTGAAGAGCCATGTAATCCTTCACGGTGACAGGTTTATCGTCCAAATTATCTTCCATGAGAATATCACTCAAGAATTTGATACAAGCATCAGAAAAATCAGGTGCTTCTGGGCTATTAGAAGTTTCAGAATACGTTGGTTGATTTGCAAAAGAGCCATGATTGGAGTCATAGGAGGGTATGGTATCAGGAGAGTTTATAAGATCATGGATATCAAAAGAATCACTAGAAGTGAGGCCACTGCTAGAATCTTGGTGGTTTAAAACACTAGGAGGTGATTCCTGATTGAATTTGAAGAAGGCGGTGGCTTCAGGATATCCTTCGATGACAAAGGAGTCATCCATATTTCCAATAGAACCCATCTGCAGTTTTTAAATCACAAAAAGAAGAAAACGGATGCTTTTGAGATCTCAAGTGTATTCCTTCTCTTAGGCAAACGATCGAACACCTGGTGGACAGAAGTCTGAAAAGCTATAAACGAACAGAGAGTTAACGAGTACGAACCCTGAAAGGAGAAATGTAAAGAAACACTACAGTCAAGCAATAGGAAGAAGAAAATAGAAGGGTTTGACCAGGAGAAAAACTGAAAGAAGAAAGCCCATGACAGAGAAAATGAAACTCAACCAACCTTAACTTTATACACCGCTAAGCTTCAGCTGGATAGAAAACAGTGATGGCGAGAAGATAAACCTTGAACCTTCGAGGAAACTGGATGGGAAAAAAAGTAATTTGAAAAGTGGGTATATAATAATAATAGTAGTCAAAGATGATCAACAACAGAGATGGGTTGGCGCAGAGACGATGTGATTCAGTGCCCTAGTATGAGCAAGTTGCAGGGTGGGGATCGAATGTGGCGGAATTTCAAAGCTCCACATGTGTTACTAACTTACAGTGATTACGGTTGATTTGTCCAGAATCTGCACTGTGATTTGCTTTCTCCTAAAATATTGTATCTTTCAAATTTATCATTATTTTTATTATAAAGGCTTGGTGTCCAAGCAACATATTTTATAAATATTCGGAAAGCATAGTTGGTAGGGCGATGATACAATAATGCCAAGTTAGTGATGGAAAATATTTTATTTTTATTAAATTTCGAAGACTTGATCCGTTCGAGTTATTTGTTCTTAAAAAGTGAGTGAATTTGTACTTAAAATAATACTATTTTCTTCTTAATTTTATACATTTATAAATGGGATATATATTATGTACTTAATTTTTATGTTATTGCAGGAAAAAGGCAAACATTATTAATGGCAATAAATATATTAACAGGAATAAAAATAATACATTTTAAAAAATACAAAAATTATCTTAAATAGCTGATAATTTTAATACTTTTATGAAGTCGTCATGATATATGAATTTTAATAAATGATGAAGAATATGTTAGATCATTGTTTACAATTATTTCATAATCATAATTTTGTAACAATGATTCAAATACCAAGACATGAATTTCTATGTTATATCTTATGATAATTCAACCTGAAAGCTTTAAATTAATTACCACTAGTTTATGAATAAGTTACAAAAAAAATAAAAAAAACTATACAATAAAATAAGATAATAGGACGTTTTGTGTTTTTGTGTCTTGTAGCATATGAACATGACCAGTGAGACCGGTTTGTGCGAATCAATCTTTTTGGGGGCTTTTGTGGTCGATCCTTCAGCTTTTACTAATCTCGATTAGTGTCCCAACTTTATTATTTTTCATTTTGTACGTACTGCTAGATTTTATTTTATTTGCCTGAACCTAGCCCGGCCTGTAGTACGCATTCAACCTGAAGTTGAATGGATTTCATGAGCACTAAAGCTGAAAAAACACAAGTTATAGGAACATCAGCCGCATAATAGAAAAAACGTGGGACAGAAGTGGGAATGGAGAAAAAGTGAAGGACTGTTATCTAAAATTTCAAAGGAGTGACGTATTTGACCACGGCTCTAGACATGGCTAAACCAAGGGTTTAATATAATGCCAAAAGCAGGTTATCAAATATTTAAAGTAATATACTTAAGAATATGTTTAACCTAAGATAGTATTATATTGGAGGGTTTTCATTACCTGTGTGTCATATGACAAATGCGTCGACGTCACTGAATGATACTATTGTCGTTTATCGTATTTACTTGGACAAATTATGGAGTTTAGGTGATTATATATTAATTAGAAGAATTTAGGTTAGCTTTATATTATTGTTATCTTGTAATTTTTACTATTTCATTTTCATTCTCCATTAATCCATATATAAATGGTTGTCGTAAATCAATACAGTTTATAGTTCTATTACTATTTGTGTGGTATTTTTCACCATAATATATCATGTTTTGACGAGTGTTCTTTTCGGTAAGACAATATAGGTGATGGATACGATTTTTTATTTGACCCTTAAACATAAAGAGATTTTTAAGTGTTTGTAATCAGCGCATAATCAAGACTTCCTTCTTGCCATACACATTGAGGGGCTTCGACAGTTTATGATTTTAGTTGAGTATCGCACGATCCTTAAGGATCGCCTAATGATTCATTTGTTCCAAATTGATGGGATTATGTCCGATTATCAGAGAGCTTTGAATGTTTTTAGGAAGCATGTGGTTCATTGTAAAGAACTCATTGGCTTCAAATATAGGAATAATTTGGAACGTGATGTTTTATGTGACGTGTTTAGGAGAGCAGAAGTTTTGGCTAAGTATAAGGCGCACGTGACATTCTTAACTGATCCGTTGGGAGATCTACGTTGAGGCCAGCAGATGTATTAGTGTTTGGATGTGTCGGTGGCAAACATGTTGTATTGATTTGACGGGTCTCCCTCTGGTTTGTTTGGATAGCGCCTTTTGATGTGGGTAAGGTGGCCCTCAACGCGACCTCTTCGCAGAGGGCTAAACATGAAAGGGCTTGCATCGAAAATCAGTGTGTATCTTCCGTTTGATTTTCTTTCGCCTTTTGGTGTAGTTTTTAGAAAAATCAGTTTTACTATCTAAATAGGTTAGGTGTGTAATTTATTGTCCGTCTATTTTAAAAATGAATTAATATATTGAAAATTTTCGGTTCGGTCTTGGTTGAAAATTTAGACCGGTGTGAGTTTTATGTGAAATTATGCTACTTTTGTATAAGTTTAGTATAATGTACATATTTAAGTTGTTAAATCAGGGTCGAGTCATCGACCGAAATTGAGTGCTGAAGGTGGACTTTTGGATCCCGCATCCGTTATGGTGGATTTGGAACTTATTTTGCATTTGGTATAAAACTCGGGTCAAGATCGCAAATATAAAGATGTTACATTCAGCACATATGTAAGTGACGATATGGTGATTGAAGATGTTAGAAGGATGATAGTGCATGTAAATTGTGACGTATGATGCGTTAGTGTCCAACGGTAACACAAATTACACAATTGCTACGGAATGTCCTCGTGAGGGAAAGGAGCAAACCTTTTTTTCGTCAATTGTCAATGGATTTTCTTTCACTTTTCAACCTTATTTTTTATGTTTATTTGAAATAAATAGATTTATCTCTCCTATCAATCAACCAATAAACTATACAAAAATTTATATATAAATGTCAGTATCATGTACATTATATAGATAAATTAACACGGTTGCAAATAAGCTCGCTCTACGTGAACACCTCGCTACAACATATGACCGTACTTTAGCATATGAAGTTAATGACCTCGTCCGAAATGATATTGTAGGTCGATTTCTAGAACTTGACCAACCTAGTTTTCTTACCTTGTATTAAAAAATTATATATACGTAAAGTGCATTAATAAATTATAGATTATATTAGATGTATTCAACACGGTTCGTGTTGTACCAGCGCTAAGTAATAATACTGGGCAGTGGGCAGTACGAAATAAGATAAAAGGGCCCTAATTATATAATTAGGGTGTACGTCGTGTTGTAGCAGTTAGTAGTACAAGACCGATTATTGACAATTTTTAGTACCTGTTAAAGTGTTAATAATGATAATGGTAATGCCTTTTGGCTTCACTCTGCTGTTCGAAAACCAAAGAGGAATCATTCTATTCATATTGTTGGCTTTTAATTTTAATCATTTTATAGTTTATGCCCTTTTGCCTTTTTGTCAAGCCACCAAAAACGACTTCTTACTACATTCATGACGAAATTTGTACTACAATGGTGGTTTTGAGACTATACTAAAAAGTACAGCTTCAAATCAAGTTTGTAGTACAAACTTATAAAAATATATTATCATCTTACAAATGGGTGATAACCTCATAAAAAATATATTATCATCTTATAAAAATATATTATCATCTTACTACAGTCATGGCTTCACTTTGCATGCTAGTCATTCATCAAATATAACAGTAGAGCTCTCTTTTGGTTCATAATACTGAGATGATAGGGAACTGAAGAAACAAAATCTCAAGTACTATTCAATAATAAGAAATGACATTATCATTGTTGATCAACACAATGATGCAGCAAGTAATTGAATACAATGTTTCATCTAAGTCAAGTCATCTACTATGAACAATATGATAACATTGCATAGTTACAGAATTAGCGTAGACGTATCACAGACTCACACTGTGTCACCAATCTAAGGCTCGCCAAGATATCAAAATGGACAAGACTCAAGAGTAACTAGTATGAGAGGTTAGGAAACTCGATCAGGAGCAAGAAAGGCTTCAAAGTGAATTTCAAAATCACTTGAAATATTTTCTAGAATATCAGTAAGTCAGATGAATGCTATTTTCACTACTCATTGACGGACTATGTTTTCTATGCAGGTTTCCAACAAGAGATTGCAAACAATATCCTACCTTTCCAACCCTGAATCATCCAGTGGTTGTCTTCATCCACCACAAAATCCTTATGGTAATTGACTTTGACAATATTCTTGGCCCTCTTCAAGAACCCTTTATCCAAAGGATGAAGGCGGAAACCAGCCCTTTGAGTACGCACTTGCCACAGCTTGTATGTCTCGGGCCTAACCACCCTCTCCACTCCCTCATTTGCAACTAGATTTAGAATCTCTTTGCCATGAAGATCCTGCTCGATCTGCTTCCTCTCCTCATCTTCACGTGGCATTGTTGCTTCAATCATATCAAACATGGAAATGAAGTTCAACACCGCTTCCCTGAACCGAGTGATGAAGAACGGAGCGCTATACGAGCCATTCACAATCCCATGAATGAATAAATCAGGATTCAACTTCCTAATCAGCTTCAAGAAAGCATCTCTTGGGCAATTCACCTCAACCGTCTCGTCAAGCAATGTGTTTGATCGGTAATGAGAGTTCACCACTACCAACTCCCCTGTTTCAATCTTGATATCCTCTGGTTTTATGGTCTCCCATGTCTGTGCTATTGCATGATACTCAAACGGCACCTTGAACCTCTCACAGTACGCTTTCAAACGTTCACCTGTTTGCTCCACCTTCTCTGCAGGCCGAAACCCGTCTACCGGGTAATCTATTCCTGTAATTTTTAGCTTTGGAGGTCCATTGGGTCTTTCTGAAAGCTGCTGTATGAGACTAGGCCATTGAAAACCATGGTAGATCCCAAAGTCAATAATATGGATTTGGGTTGCATTCTTACCCAACTTTGATATCGTCTGATTTGCTAAGAAAAAGGATATCCGATTAACTGGAATTGCAGAGATATAACGCTGGTAGCATTTCAATACACCAGACGGTGAGGCTCTGGAGTTGACGATATTAAAATATAGTTGCGAACCAGTGCCAAGCATTCGAGCCTCAAGACCATTGGCAAAGTAATGAGCAACCCTCTGGATGCTATCACCATATGGAGATGAGTGCCCTCTAATCTGCTTTAGCAAGTCATTTGCACCACTTATATCAAAGTTTGCAACTGCCTGTGCACAAAAGTTTAGGAGACTCCTTAGATCAACCACTTCTTCCCCTCCATTTTGTTTCTTTGATCGAGATCTCCTTCCCCTAGATGATTTCTTTGTGCTATCATCCTCAGCCTTTGCATCAACCTCACATTTTAAGGATGGAACCCTAGAAGCTGATAAATCATCTTTTTCATCCTTGCGGAGTAGTATATATTCATACTGCTCTATACCTTCTGATTCTATATCGACATAAGAAGCCAAATGTTTGTTACTTCTCACATCTGGGCAATCGCTTTCATCATCTCTGTCATGAAATTTCCTCGCCCTCCCTTCACTCATAGAGTTCCGCCGCACACCCCCTTGATTGGAAGAATAACTACTGCTCTCTTGATCAATCGAGCGAGTCAACAACCGTGTGCTGACAGGAGAATCAATCATTGAACCACCTACATCATATTCAAAACAACAGGCATACCCAAAACTTGGAGGATTTGATCCCGATGAGTAATCAGAAGTATCAACCACACAAGGAAAGGGCTCAATTTGGCCCCTACAGAAGACCGACCTTTCCAGATCGACAGGTACCAAATCTTCGTTGGGGCTTTCAACATTTTGATCGTCAAATAACCGAATTTGATCAGAATAAGGCTCACTGAGGGCTTCATAGAACGACTTCTCAGTAGCCTTTAGAGCTCCATAATCAGGTAATTCGGCAGGGGAAACCTCTGATTCCTCCTCTTCCATAAGAACATCATGGATGTAACTGAGACAAGCACCGTAATAATCAGGCAATTCAGAGGAATCCCAACTGGAGCTTGACCCTGAAATCGGATCCAGATCGGAGCTGAAATTGGGGCCATCAGGCGATACAACAAGGTCGAAGGAATTTAGGGTTTCAAAGGAGTGACGACGGGAATCGTCGAATCGACCGACGGTGAACAAATCCATGGGGAAAAAAAAGAAGGTTTTAACTACTCACAAACCCTAAATGGCAAAGGAGAAAGCGTGGATTCAACGAACACCTAGGAGACAAAATCGAGAAGGTGGGAAGCAAAAAAATGTTAAGAAAGTGGAAAATTGACAGGAGAAGAAATTGAAATGGATAAAATGAGGGCAAAAAAAAGGAAAGGTTTGACCTTTGGAGTGGGGATTAAAAGAGAGTAGGCAAGAAGCTCGAACTGGAAGCTGATTTGAATTAAACAAGTCAATATTCAGATGGATTGCAGAGCTTTAATACTGGAATTATATATTCAGTCTTGTTCGTGTTAACACACATGAATCTTGGGGGCAAATTTTAATGCCCCTGTGATTCATTCTACTCTCTTAAGGTCCATGGTTTTATGCCATTTTGGACTTTAGAATGCATAAATTCAAAAGAAACAAATTAATTAATGTATAATTGCATATTTCCAAGACAATTAAAAGCAGCCCTCATTTGTTTTTTAAAAAAAAAGAGAGGGAAAAATGAATGGAAGTGGAATGGATGCCGTGTGGCCCTTATTTTGTGTGCCACAAAGATACCCTAGAATATATAACGCCCATTCCAAAAATAGCCTAATTATTATTTGATACTCTATATCTTCATTTATTTTATTTTATTGGGTCTTGTTTTTATGCTAGTCCGGTTCGATTTTTCTACGTTTCAACAGGATTTTTTTTTTTGATACAACACAGATAAATATTTAAGAAGAAACTATCCTCTAGAGATACTTCATCCTATAACATACGTTTCAACAGGATACTTTGTGATTGTTTGAAGAGATCATTTTAATATTAACTCTTAACTCTTATGTACATGTTATTAAGGGGATTCGAATTTTAATTTTAATTAAAATAAACTTAAGGACTATAATATTATTTTACCATTAGATATCTAGACCAACTAAGACTCCGTTAGTAAAACTAGATTTGGGATTTAGATTTGTAGTTCTAAATTAGAGTTTTTCAGAGTTGGTGTTTATAAAAAAAAAAATTGTTTGCGTGTATAGTTAAATGGTTTTAAATTGTTTTTGATTGAAAGAAAAAGGCTGAAATGTCCCTTGTAACATTATTCTTTTAATTCTTCTCAAAATTTATGAAAGGCATTAAAAATGCAAATTGCATTCTTCAAGTTAATCCTACTTTCCCTTCTCTCTCGTCAAAATTGAATCTTTAACTTTCCCTTCTTCTCAAATTTGAATGCGACATCAATAACCGAACCGAAACCGAAACCGAATCGTACAGGGGACAAAAAAATTCAACTTATTCTCAAATTCTTAAAGAGCCAATTCATATCCTAGGATTTTTGTCAAATCATATTCACATACACACCAACCAATAGAAGAACTTGAAGGAACAACGAGATTCATCAAAATCGTAACTACGTTGTCGGTGTTGAAAACTAACACAGAAGAACGTGTTTCCTCCACTTCTTATTCAAAAAGGTTTTGAATAACTCGAGATTTTTATTACTTTTTCTTCTTTTTTTTAACTTGGTTATGAAAAAAATGGTTTGTTTTAGATCTTCATATTCTATTTATTAAATCATAGTTCGGAGGAAATAATATCAAAATAATGAAAAGTGGTCCTATAACCGTAAATTGAACGGAATAGAGGAGAATAGGAGAGCGGGTGATATTTGGCTTATAAAATACATCTAATGAGTATTTTTATGCAATAAATCATTTAGCGGGTGATTAATAACAAATAACCTTATTCATAAGTAGTTTTCGATGATTTACTTTTTTTTTTATTACACATTGTCTTACAAATAACATTGATAATGACACTTCTAGTAGTGGGATTTAATACCTTTTTGCAAGAAAATATAGCTTAAAATAAACGGAGAAATCCTAAAATTAAAATATGAAACACATGACAACTTTAATTCGTAGTGTAGACATACATCAATCAAGTGCATGTTCACGATCATCCCATTTATTGAGTTGGAATGAGGTAATAATAAGGCAATAAACGAGGTGTTGAGCTTAAAATTATTTAAGGGAGATGAAATTGGGGAGTATTTTTTTGACTCTTTTTCTTCCAAAATAATTAGGGTTATTAAATTATTTTGGGACTATAATAAAACCCGAAAATAATATCACTCTAACATTAAAATGGTTCCATAATCCTAATTATCTAAGGAAAAAAATAACGAAAATGTTTGGGTAACACCAAACTCTCAAAATCACCCCTCTATCCTAAACAAAGTTTGGGTAACACTTTTCATCAAAAAAAAAATGTATGTTTACTGAAAAGGTTCGGTATGAAATAACCCTTTTGGTACGAAAATATAAAAAGTTGTCGATTCATAGGACAAACTGATAATTTTTTATACTTTCATTCAAAATTTAAGTTCAACTAGTTCAAGTATTTGTATGATTTATTCATATATTTTTAAAAGAACAATTTGTAATTAATTGTTTATTATTTCAAAACTTTTGTCCGTCTCATATATTATCAATTCTAAAAATAATACTTGCAATATAGAATTTGTATCATTCTCCTATTTTATTTTCTTATAAGATTTGAAAATTCATTGATGGATTAATTGAAATCAAACATAAAGTTAAATGAGTTTTGGATCAATTGAGATCTCCTGTATCATCTTATACAAGTGATGCATGTATCCCTATGATGTGATTGATTGAAACTAAATAATTAAAGATTAAAGTTTTACTGCTTTACGAGAAAAATAATAAACAATATGAATTCTACCAATCACGCGAAAGGATATAAGGATACACATGAGGAGGGATATAGAAGATCTTTGACCGGTTTTGAATTCAACGGTAGGAGTTGAATTAATAAATAATATAGAGAGATTAGGGGTCTGGCAGATTATTACGAGGATTATTATTTTCAATAATTTTTTAAATAACTGATAATGTAGGTATAATTAAAGAAAAAAAATTGTCAAAGTAATCTCCATAAACAATCAGTGTTTAATATTCCTTTAAATAATATCATAATTTAGACTTGTCGAACGAGACCCTGGATTCATCTTCTCTTTTTATTTTTATTTTTGTCTTCCTTTGAATACAATCAAACAAACCCTTAGTACAATTGAATTGGTCTGTAATTGAAACATGGACACTATGGTGGCCTAAACTGACCAAACCGACCCTAAAAAAGGGAATGAAAAATGAAACGATTTTAGTAATTTTATTTTGATAAAATAATACCTATAGTATAAGTTTTCTTTTATTTTGCATCACTTAATTGAAATCACACATAAATTTAGAAGAGTTTTTAAAGAATTATAAGTAAGGAGCCTAATTAATAAACTATATAGTCTATATATATGAATTAAACTCCTTTTTGGACCAAGTAATTGAAACATTTACAATGGCGTCCTAATCTTTAAAGATATGAGATTTTTTTGTATGAATAGAGGAATAACAAAATGATAATATATATTTGTTTTTTAAAATCATCATATAAAAAAATACAAGAATAAAATAAGAGAATGCAATTCTTATTTTACAAACTCTGAAGGAATATACGCTCTTACAAAAATAAATTTTATTTTTTAAATGATAAGTAAAATACAGTAGTTTGTATTTTCACCCACTTTTCCCTGCGTCATTTAATTATAAAATATTTTAGATTTTATAGTCCTTCCGTTTTATATTATTTGTTCACCTATAATTTTTCAGACCTATTAAAAAACACTAAAATAGAAACAGAAGAAATAGATTATTAAATATTATTTAAAATTAAAAAAATATAATTTTTATCTTTCTAGAATAATAAATGCATAATTTTTATTTTTAGAAAATTTTAGCATTAAACGAATTTTTTGTATAATTATTTGAAAAAAGTCTTTTAAGTATAGATAGGACTATTTAATAAATCAGAGGAAGTATTTATTTGGTCATTTTTGACCAATTTTAAGCCTATTAGATAATAAGTAATTTTTTGTTACAATTTGTAACCATTTGATTATATTTATCATCGACATAAATACTTAAATTAACTAGCTTTTGAATGCGTGGCTTTAAACTCTTTCTATAGTTACTTAAAGAGTTTACTGAAAGCTTTATAAAATTTAAATTTATATTTGGTAAAAAGAAGATACTAGAAAATATATTTTAAAACTTTTTTAAAAAAAACTTCTCAAGTTAATTTCTCTCCAAAATTGTAGTTATAAAAGCAAAGCTCAATAAAATTTATAAAACTAGAAAGCTTTTGAGTAAAATTTATTTGAAAATTTGACCCTATTATTAGACCAATTTGTGAATCGGGTATGCAACAATGAATCTTATAAAAATAATACAAAACCAACGAAATTTGTTGACACTATAACCTAATGCGATTGGTTGGCTGCTCCACTAGTACGTATAATACTCGGTATGAATATTAAAATTCGGGAGTGACGTCAATAGATTTGTACTAACCACGGATATTTGGGTATAAAGAAAAGCGAAACATCACCTGAACAGATCTTCATTATCTAAAAAGGTGGAGAAAGTGATTACGTGCTAATCAGGTTATTAAAACCTGATTGGCTTAATACAATTTGATTAGTGAAGAGAAAATGAACCTCATTTTGTATTCTTTTCCTTGGCTACCAAGAAAAAGCTACGGGTAATAACTTATTCTGAATGACATGTCTAGGAGGGAAGGAACATGAATTTAATATTTTGGCAATGACCTGCTCACTTAGCCACCACTCTATCTAATTAAATATTACTACACCAATTAAAATGTAAATTCTTTATTTCATTTTTAAGAATAGCTTACGGAAGCAATGACGTATATCCTAACGCCCTGACCATCGCTCCGGTTTCCGGTTCATAATGGTTTTAGATTTGAGAGAATCCGGTCCATAACACCAAATATAATAAAGAGTCCAGGAACTCATATTATATCTCCCTCACATCAGCTTAGTATATAATAACCGGAAATTTTCACTTCCGATACCGGTAGCGTTACCGGATAATTAATAGAATTAAACCGGGTTTATGGGTTTTGGAACGGGTGGACAATAGACCGCCTTTCGGCTTGGCTTTTATTTGCTTTGGGCCCATTAGACCGGCCCACATCTTTTGCCTTCGTAATTAGGCCGGATTGATACCGGGCCCAATTACTTCTTTTCAGCTACGGATCTTCTTCATGCATATCTTGGTTTCCTTCCTTGACCGAACGTTTTGACTCGATCAACCTCACGTTCTTCAGTAGTATCAAATCTTCACAACCGTCCCCGTGATTCTCGAACAACCCTACGTCCATCTCTTCTACCGACGCCTCATCTCGCTCCTTGCACATCCCGGCATCATCTTTGCGTTAATCACGGTACATAGCCGAACTGCAGTGGAAGCTTGTAGCCTTCTACCTTCTTCCCTTCTTCGATCGAGACCGGTAAGCTGCATCCCTCTCTTCCTCGCTGTTTCTCTCTTCCATGCGTGCTTCTAGACACAAACTTCTTACTCTCTTCCCTTGCTTCTCTCCAGCGCCTCTTCTGCTGGGTTTGACGGATCTGCAGTGGGCATACGAGGAGCAACGATCGTCTCTCTAGCGTTGGTAAGCAGCACTTTGCCTCTTGCTTATTTTGTTCCCTTCTGGATACTTTTTGTCCTCGTCTTGCTTCTTCCTTTCGTTCGAGTGGTTAAAGTTTGGCTTTTCTGTGGTTTATGCTCCGTCCTAGCAACGCAACAATATCGTTTCTTCGTCTCCTTCAGTTGGTCTGGCAAGCAGTCGAGTTTTTGCTCGATCTCGAGTGTGTTTTAGTGAACCGGTAAGTCACGGTCTTCTACCTCTGATTTAGACTCCTTGAGGATTTCAATTTGAAGCTTCTCTTGGCTTGAATCATGTTAATCTTCTGCACATAAAATCACACAGAGAATCATAGGAAAAGCTTGAGTTTTGAGATTGAACTTGCAATCAGGTGTGGGAATGACTTTGGGTTTTGGCAACAAGAATCGAACTAGAGACGTGAATTCTAGAGTAAGGTGTTAAGGCTAGTTTTGTCTCTAGGATGACTCGAACTCTGGACGTAGAGGTAGAGCAATTAAATTCTGGATGACTCTCTACAGGAATCGAACTCAAGATGTGTTGTTAGAGTAGCTGTCCAGAAATTTCAGTTCTCATAGTTAACTTGGGAAATAAATTTTGTGAACTTAGAATGAACATCTACCGTTGAATTTTAGATATCTTATAGACAGATGTACATAGTGTATGGTATTAAAATTTGGGAAAAATCCAATGGTCGGATCGGGAGTTATAAGTCTCCAAAGTTGACTCGAAACTTAGTTTTGCAAGTTACGTGTGTTAGGAAGCAACTTTGGGAATTTGTGTAGAACTTGGGAAATGTTATTTTTGGATTTCGACTGTTCTAGCTTAGAGTAGGTATGACCTAGTATGTATAAATATTTCCTTTAGAATTTTCGGAATGTAGTATGAGGTACTTCCGATAGGACAAAGTTGAGTGCTTGGTGTAGATTCGGAAAGCGAGTTTGGACTTAGAATGTAAGTTTGAGCAAACCCTCAAACTTGTTTTAGAGTTTTGGAGTTTAGTAAGTGTTATTGGGGTATAGAGTAGACTTGGAACCGGTTTGGACACTTTTCGGAATTTTCCGAAAAGTGAGGGGCGTTTTGGTAATTTCCGCTAAAGTTAGGTTTCTCGTTCTTGCGAATTTGAGAATTCTCTCATTGGTATAGAAACCTTATAAAATGTATGTAGGACTTAGAATGATGATTCTAAGTCGATCTTTCTTGATCAGGTAGTGGATAGTGTTTGTACGAGCGGACATTAGTTGGTGATGGCTGGTAGACGTACTACTCAGGTAAGTCTTCTGGACTTGCTTAGCTGATGATAATATATGAGTGTATGTTATATGGTGGTGTGTGTTTATTTCTTTAATGGGAATTGATTAGACGACGTTATAATTTAATGAGACCCAAGTGTATGATAACGGGTCATGGCATCACTGCCCAACACTGTAAGATGACTGGGAAGGCTCTCTGCGACCAGACCGTACGGTATACAGTAGAGATGCATTGGAACCATTCCGCTCGGTATACGAGGACAGAGGCGAGGGTCGATGGGATCCTCGTGCCACAACTGAAGTTGAACTAATAATGGAGAATCGCTTAATACAAAGATAAGAATTGGTGTTGTGTGTTTCCTGATGTGTGATGTTGTGTGTGTGTGTGCTATATAGTTATCCTTATATAATTATTGTTAGCTAACGGTGAAAATCGATGTTGTAGACCTTGCAGGTTAGCCGCCTTGAGGGAACCGGAGAGTGTGGTCAGCCGGGGTTTCCATATCTGGTCATTTCGTCTTTTGTTTCCTTTCGGGTTATGTGGAGTTTGTTTTTCTTTAATTTGTGTTGGATACTAGTCCTTGTCGGCTGATATACTTCTTCTTGACATTCATGCATTAATAAAAATATATTCCAGTTTTACCGGTTTCTTTATGTGCCTTGTTGTAAGATTCTAGTTAAGTTGTTGTTCAACTAAGGTCGGGACCCATTGTGAGGTCCTAACCAGTAGCATTCCGGGTTCTCAAAATTCGGGGTGTTATATAGTATTTCACTTATTTTAACCATAACAAAAGTCCCGGGAGCCTTATATTTAAAATTTATTTATTTATTTATTTTTATTTAAAAAAAATGAATTTTTGCCTTCGTATATAACTTTTATTATTAGTTATATAACTAATATTATGGGTAACTTATATGTTATAGTATAACTTCATATTTAAAATTACTCTTATTACGTAAACCATAAATGCCCAGAGACCATTTTTTTTTTGAATAAAACATATGCAAAGTGAATATTATCTTTACTATTTAAACCACAAAAAAGAGTAGTAATTTTCAATAAAACAGCCCTGCACATAGTCTTCTATTGGATGATTTATTTTAAAGTTAAACAAAAAGAAAAATAAAGTTGGAGCCGGTGAAGGCTCTTCATTAGGGAGGGTTTAATACAAATTCATAATGGGAAAATTCTGTTGATGGCCCTATAATTTAGGGTATTTCGAATTTTGTCCATTAGTTTTTAAATTGGTGCCCTCGAACTATCCTCTTTTCCGGATTTGTGCTCCGTTAGCATCTCCGTTACCTACAAAAATAAAAATAAATTGAAAATCAAACAAAACAAATTAAAAAAAACATGATCGAAATAAACAACCTTTGAAAAAAGTGATGGTCAAATCTCACCGATAACTTTCTTCTTTTCGGGTTGTTTGATAAAATACTATGCGAAAGATTAGTTGAGATGCTGATCTTTGAGTTGATTTTTGAGAGAATTGTACGAGGTATTCACTTTTAATAATTAAAGTAAGTAATTGTCCTCCCAATTATTACATAAGTATTTATCTTCTTCGTAGTTAGAGGGAGAAAAACGAGAGAATAAAAGTTAGTGGAGAAAGAGGATAAATTTTTAATGGATTTTGTGGGGGACAATTAGTATAACTTATTATCGGAAATTGCTAGTTAGCTAATTCACCTATTTTCGCGAGATTAAGAAATCGAAGACCGAGTCAAATTAAAAGCATCATTTGTTTTCCATCACTTTTGTTTTCTTTCAATTTCTTTTTTATTTTTTTAGACAACGGATGATGTTAACAAGATCATTAACGGACTGGGCAAAATCCGAAAAAAGAAGAAAGTTCGAGGGTACCAACAAAACTTTAAAAAAGTGATTGGTAAAATTCGAAATACCCCAAACCACAAGAGTAACAACCGGAATTCCCCTTCATAATAATGATAATAGTGATTTAGCGGATGTCTTTAAAACGGCTAATATATCATATTTATAAGGCAAATTTGTGCTAAATATAGCACAAACTTTAGGGTAGTTGTGGTTGGTAACACCAACTTTAAAAAAACGAAATAAAGCACGAATTTTAAAGGGTGATTGAGGATTTTTTTAGTACGATCACTTTTCCAGCAATTAATTCTGAACAATTTTGATGAACTGACACCGTAGTGATGACATAAAAAAATAAAATATTAGTTGATAGCTTTTGCGTTAAATATAATTGATGGGTTCATTTATTAAGAGTTAGAAATGTTTGTTTAAAAGGTTTGTGTAATTTACTTGTATGTTGTTCATTTTTTTCATGAGGAATACATGGCATACTTTCCGATTGAATGAGGAATATAAGACAGCATTTTCCAGTTGAAGAACAGTGTCAGTTCCACCTAACACTCGTCGTTATAGTTGTTCACTCATTTCGTAATGAGTCGTTGCCGCCCTTGAATATTTTCAGATCGTCTTTGCCAACCGCACACAATCACATGCGTGAGGGAAGATAAATAAATAAATTGCACAACTATGACCTATAAAGCAAAAATCATGAAAAGAAAATGAAAATATACATATACATAAAAAAAAAAATCCTTCTATCAATTACACGAAATCTATCGATCTATAGGTTGAATCTGTACTTTAAAATTTAGTGTTTATTCGATGCCGAACGAAGACCAAATTTGAACAAATCTCACAATAAATACAAGAATCAACTAAGACAAATCCAAATACACATATTCATTTATCAAATCCCTCCATTAATTTTAGAAAAATCATTGATCCAAGCATATTCTCTAACTTCTCAATTTCAAACGTTTTTGCAGTGGATAGAGGAGGAGGTGATAAAGACGAAGACGATAAAGGTGGGAGTTAGGAATTGCGAGGACGAGGACGCAGTGGAGTAGAAGCCCAATATAAGATTCAAGCAATTTTGCATAGACCAACCTTAGAGGAAAAGTTATATGCGTTTGTAGAATTTGAAGCACGAAGAAGATTGAGTTTGTAGGAGAAAGAAGGTATGTATAATATTTTTAATTTGTTAGTTTTAAGATTAGTCAATAGTGGTTTTATATTAAAAAAAAACTCATGGTGTAAATGACCACTAACTCTTTAATTTTTCTTAAAACATCAATGTAAAAATGCCAATTATTTTAATTTGATATGCCAACAATTTCAACACGACTCGTTAAAACTGGTCTTAGTTATTTGCTAGAAAAGTGCTCGTGCTAAAAACACAATCACCCTCTGAAGTTCGTGCTTTATTTCGTTTTTATGAAAGTTGGTGTCATTAACCACAACTATCCTAATGTTTGTTCTATTTAAACAATTTTGCCTATTTGAAAATTTCCACCTTATTAACTCTACAGTTTTTATGCTTTATTAAAATAATTTATATTTTTAAAGAAGTTTATAAAATAAAGTTTTCACATTCAAAAACATTGGTTGAATTGTCAGTTTGGTTTTATAAAAGTCTCATCTAACTATATATATATATATATATATATATATATATACATATATTTTTAAAACAAAAATACCAACAAAAATATTATTTTTATTATTATTAGCATTAAAATTATAATAGAATATATATAATTATTTTATGGAGCTTACAATCTACATGTCATTTTTTGCATTAGAAGAACTAGACTATAAAAGCATTTTTGGGATAAAATGTAAGTTGACAGAAAAGCATTCCTATTTAACCTATAATTTTTTTAAATACATTAATGCTTATTGACAAGTGTTTTTTTTAAAGCCCCATCTACGAAAATGGTCTGAAATTTTTCTTGCATACGTAAGTGTAGAAGTAAACAAATTAATGTTTTTACAAAGAAAAATTATAGGTTTACATGATCTAGCTTCCAAAGGGACCCCATACCTGAATGTATGACATTTCAATTCAGAAGAAAGAGAAGTGTGAGAGAAGGAGTCACCTGCGTCTGACTTGGGCCAAGGATAGTTTGTTTGTGATGTTGTACATATTTGATGTTTGCTTGCTGTGGTTGCTGTTGGGTTATTTGTAAAGGTAGAAAAATACTCTTAAATGATTAGGGATTAAGAAGAATATTATAAACTGAGAAATATTCCAAAAGCTGGAAAGCTGATCAAATGTAAAAGAAGACAAGTATTTTTTTGCCTGAGATTCTGATGTAGACTCAACATTTGTTGGATGCCGTTTCTTCAGGTTGTGAAGGTCAAATTCCCACGGTTGATTTACACTATTCAACAAGATTTCCAAGAATAACACAGAGGAAAAGCATTTCTGATTACTTTCTGTGCTCATCAAAAGTTGTTTATCCATTCAGATGCTGAATTCAGTGTTGTATAGTATAGTTGCGGATTGCAAGACAGCTTTTTTATATGCTAATTTCATTTGCATTACAAAGAGTACGATTTCAAAGAAATTACACAGAGATATCTAGCTAGTAGGTTAAAACAGTTAAAAGTTACACTAAACATACTTGAATTGATTGAGCAATTAATATACAGCTGCTAATCCTGATTACATTACAAAAATGGTCAGGGATTGAAGATTAAGTTGCCACACTTGCACTTCCAGCTGACGGGCTTGTAATTTGAAAGAT
This sequence comes from Fagopyrum tataricum, assembly GCA_002319775.1. Taxonomy (NCBI): domain Eukaryota; kingdom Viridiplantae; phylum Streptophyta; class Magnoliopsida; order Caryophyllales; family Polygonaceae; genus Fagopyrum; species Fagopyrum tataricum. The sequence goes on along the minus strand of CM008279.1, from coordinate 10,053,096 downwards.
TTTCTCCCCTTGAATTAAGGGTATCTCTGGATTTGAAATGCTTCTGCTGAGGCACAATTGGGACTTGAATTGCCTTGCAGTGACCGCAAGAACTGCACCTCTTTGCACAATTCGGTGGCCTTGACCCTATCAAATACCTTCCTGTGAATTCCTCTTCTCTTCCCTGTCAATTTTTTTAATCATCGTTATTATCACTTGATTATATTCGAAAGATACAAGAGAAAACTCACATGGAGTACCTTAACACCTTCTGCTGCATTTGACGTTGCTGGTCTACCTGGAACGAAAAAACAGAGTATTCAGAGGGGGAACGAAAATGATTAAATGAATGTTGATATTGCGCCAAAATAAGATTCAAAAGGGTACCCACTAACCTTGTACAAAATATATTTCGTGGGTAAAGCTTAGAATGAAGAAAAAGGCTATGATCAGAAGCTTCTTTTTGAAGTGAAATAGATTGTATTGAAAGCAGGCCATTTGAGGAAGAGGAAAATAGAAAGGAGCTCCAAAAGATAATTTTCACTAGTGTACTTGTAAAGAAATATGAGTAAATGATGGAGCCTTTTGCTATAAATGATGAATATTGCCTTGCTGGAGAATTCTCCTTCAGTCTGTGTGTTACAGAGTGATGGGAACAAGGGAAGGCCAAAAAAGATCTTGCACAGCGGTTGTGGTTCTACTTGAAAAGGGAAGAACCCCAAACGCATCGTTTTATGAGCCATCAGAATTCCAAAGCTATACAAAGTACGAATGGTAAGACAAATGGCATATCGCAATAGAGATATATCAATTTACAAGGCATGCAACAAGACTCGTTTACATGTATGAATGATTTTCAAAGTCATTCTGTGAAGTTGTGTTTTGTTGCAAACTTTGTTGTATAGTTATTAACTTCTTCTGAATTACATTTTTGGAACAACGTGAAGCTCCATTTACTTTCAGACGCCACCTTTGCTTTTATATCAACCAGTTAATTAATATAAAGGTTTAGTTAAATCATTTTTGCAGGAATTTTTAGGATTTTAGTTACATTACAAAATTGAGGTTAATTTATGCAAATTTCATGCTGAAGGCTGATTTCTTTTTGAACTTTCATATTTATCAGCTACTCTTTTTTATAAATTCCATTTTAATAATTATTTATAAATGATTTGTATTGTTTACCATTTTGAAAGAAAAACGGTTGGGTGTATGAATCACTTGCCAGATGTGTAGTACAATGTGGCACCCTTACTTGTCTCTATCGTATATAGTTTGTGGGTCACTTGGCAAAAGTATAAAAATCAAATTAGCGGACAAGGTATATACAGACTATACAGTGTATTCCGTTTGGTTGCATATCTGTAAACGGAATAAAAAACGAATCTAATCTAAATTTATACTCTTGTATTATGGAAAATGTAGTCGGAGTAAAATTTAATTTATATTTGATATTTTACAAGTAAACAAAATGGAAAAAAAAACATTCACCTATAAACTAATTTTATCAATGAATGAACGATGACATTATATTTATATATATTTCATTTTCAAATTGCCCCTTAATATAGTATTTTTATAAAAATGATGGGATGATATAATGTGGTTGTCCACATTCTCGCAAGTGCCTCATGTTTGCCAAATCTAGTAAACAAGTTAGACCGAAAAATTGTTACGATATCATGATAAATTACAGTCACACATACATTAATCTTAACATATTTTTTCTCACCTTTTCAAATAATTAACAATATTAATATTACCATATATTTTTTCTTCACTTTTTCAGTTTTCTTTTTCTTTCACGCCGGCTTAGGAAGAGAACACAAATTTCATCCATATGAATAGAAGACATTACTCGTGTTTATATATATATAGAGAGAGAATTTTATGGATAATAAGGAAATTTGGGAGGGAGGTAAAATAAAAATCCTATAAATTGTTCATTCACGATTTATTCTAGTTACTCAAAACCCTAGCCGAGTCCGTCACCGTCATTATTTCGCCGGATTTGAGAAGATTGGAAGGACCAAAACCATGACCGGTCTTCAACGTCGCCTGTTGCCGCCGCCGATGGGAGGGAATCGATGAAGCTACCGCGAAAGCTATGAACTTAAGTCGCCGCCACCTATCCAGGAAACCCTAGATCAGAAAAGCCGCATTAGTAACTGGATCTGAGAAGAACTATAGCCGCACCAATAGCCGGATATGAGAATAACCCTAGATGCACCGTGAGGGCTTGTGTTCTTCATCGGATCTGACGGTTGCGGACTCTAGCCTTCGTCTCGTCTTCTTTGCCTTCGCCAAATTTGCGAAGATCCCTAGTCTAAGTCGAAACCGTCGCCACTAATGCAACCGCCGTCGGAGAGCCCGGATCTCACCGGAGGAAGCTCGTCAGATCCGCCAACTATTGGAGGAATGAAGCGGTTTTCGTCCTGTAGAAAATCGGACGCTTGGGCAACATATTTGGACGGTGGTGGCATGAAATTTGGGTTGTAATGTTGTAGTTTGTGTAATGTTGTAATTTGTGTAATGTTGCAGTTTCATCCCTCCCTTCGTCTCGTCGTTGTAGTTTTGTGTAATTCAACTAACTTGTGTAATTAGACTGGCTCGATTCGACGTTCCTTGTGTAATTTGATTGGCTTGTGTAGATAAAGTCGTTAGGGCTTGTGTAGATAAAGTGATTAAAGTCATTAGGGCTTGTGTAGATAAAGTCGTAAGGGCTTGTGTATTTAAAATCGATAGGGCTTGTGTAAATAAAATCGTTAGGGCTTGTGTAAATAAAATCGATAGGGCTTGTGTAAATAAAGTTGATATGACTTAGATCGGCTTATGTAAATAAAATCGACGGTTTGTTTAAATATATAGGTGTTGGATTGAGCTTTATTTAAGTGGGGCTTTTGTTACTCAAGTTAATTAGGAGCCTAAGTATACAAAAGGAGCCTGAGTAGTCATTTCTCCAATTTTTTATTTTTTTCCCTATAAACTAATCTTGCATAATGTTAGTTTTTATTGGTTATATCGAAAAAAAAGTATTTCTCCCAATATGAACTCTATTATAACATGCTTAACTCATAAATTTTATATTGTGAACTTTTTATATCTTTATAATCAATTTCATATTATTTGCTCAGAAAATTGATCTAACGTTTTTGCACACAAATTACATTAGATAGCACTTGTTAAGGATGCAAGTCTCTTATTAAGGAGTTGGCATAAGAGGTGGAATTTAAGGAAAAGAGAAATGTCTGGTAGATGCGATGCAATGCAGTTGATAATTGAAGTTCATAAAGGCCTGTCTTTCTCTCAAAAATGGAAGATTTGTGGGACCTCTCATCAGATCTTCACAAATAATGTCACTGTTAGAAGCTATTATGATTCATGACAACTCACAATTAATGTTATTAAAATTACCATTCTACGGATAATTTATTATTATCATATTTTATTTATTAAGATATGTGTCATTAAAATTTATAATAAATAATGTTAAATCATTTAGATATAAATTGCGAAAAATGTTCAAGTAGGAAACATGTAATGTGGTAAGTAACCGAGGACAAACTTTCGTCCTTAATTCCAACATAAATGGAGAGTCTACATTGAGCCACAACACCACTAAATTTAGTAATCTATAAATCTTCTTTTCTTTTCTTTTTTTTAAATTTCTTACAATAATAAAGTGAGAGGAATAGTTTAAACGGGCATGTTATATACACCGAATTCGATTTTCTTATTGTCCGTAAATCGGAAGGTGTTGGCGCATAAATTAATGTTGACGGGAGGCGCCAAAATCCGGATCTTGAACGCAGGTGCCACACGTTGTCGATCACTTTTTTTTTATTCTCTTGGCAACGGAACTGATATATTTGAATAATAAGAAGGAAGAGTATTTTGGGTTCACTCTCTTTCTTCTTAAATTATGTTAAATTTGAAGAGTTTTAGGTTTTTGTGTTGTCTTGATGGTGACAGTGGAAGGTGGAGAGAAGGAATTTACTCTAGGACTAGGAGAGATTGAGATTCAACATCATGATTTTAGTCATATACGAAGAGATTCAACAAAAGGATTTGGTCAGATTTTAAGAGATTCAACTAAGGAGTTTTCAGTCTAACAAACAATCGAAATCATGTGTCAGTGACTTTTGATTCTCAAGATAAGAAAATGAGATTCCTTGGTGGTTCTTGATGTTGGAACTAAAATTTATGAATAACACATGTGTTTAATACATGGTGCATCGGACACTTTCCGGGCATATTTTCGGTGGGCTCCGGCCATTGTCAACACCGGAAAGTGGGAGCTTTAGCTTCGACTACGAGAGCTCTTGCTCGTAGTATATTCATAAATTAAATTTGAGTTCCGTTTGAATGAGAAATGGAGATCCGAAGTTGGTTGCACGCAAGATAAAAACTTGGAAAAAGTCATAAAATGTGGTTATCCCACATCGACTATAATGGGAGGAATCCTACGGGATATAATAAGGAAACACATTAAGGCCCTGACCTTGTGTCACTACCCATTTTCAATGGGGAAATGACATAGGCAACCAAGCACGTGCGCACCGTGTCGTGCCGAATTGAGATGAGATGGGCGGACCGGGAGTTATGTTTTGCGGGTATTGCGCAATTCGCATGTTTCCGACAGATTACGCGCAAGTCGGTTCTCAACGAAGTTTATCCTCGGATTCTTGAACACCGGTAACCGTCGTAATACAGAGAATTTTTAGAATTAAAGAAAGAGATAATATATCGACTCTGTAAAAATCAAGTTTCTAATCGGTAAATTTTTCTAGATCCTAATTCTATAGTGCGTTTTATAGTTTAATTACGTATTCCGGTTCCTACAATCTTAATTTTAAAAACAAAACTTTATTTCGTTAAACTGTTATGCACTAACATTTTCTTGAGTTTTGCAGATTCATAATTCTCAGGAAATATTGCCGGAATTTTATTTTATTTTCCTGGAAAACAAACAATTTCAGTGCAGAAACCCCTAAATCCGGGATTTTTACATCTCGGTCTATAATTTTTTTTGCTTTCGAATTTGTTTTTTATTTTTTTTAAACTTTGGTTTTTAAAAATTAAATCGGTTTTGAGAATTTTAAAAAAATAATCGGTTTTTCATTTTTAAACCGGGTTTTCGATTTTTGTTTAAAAAATTTGCATTTGATTTATTTCTTAAATCGAAAACAAGTTTGTTCTTGTACGGAATTTATATACAAATTTCTTAAATCGGTTTTGAATTTCAATTTTCGAAAACAAAAATTGAAATATATACTAAATGTGGAAATGGAACTAGTGTGTTACCAGTTTTGATTGTTGCTTCGGGTGGAGGAAGTAGTGAGCAGACACCCTAAATTCTGTTTGGGAGAAGTCTACCACTGACTGTCATGTCACACCCAAATATTGAAGCTGAGACCTCTCAAAGTGGTCTACAATTTGGCCATGAATCTGTCCCTCAGACAATAACCATCCTTGGCTCTCTGAGCGCAGGATTGATGCCAGATAAGTTCTATGGAACTGTCTTCAAAACATGACAACATAAGATGTTATTTTTCTTAACCACATTAAAGCTGGACATATACTTGAATGAGGATAAACCCGTTATTTTTACTGAGAATGCCGGGGGGGGGGGGGGGGGGGGGGGGGGTATTCCTTCCAGCTAGTTTGGATGGTGACTATCTAAAGAGTGGATTCTAAGCTGCCTGATGGACCCTTTGTACCAAGTGTACGGGAAGATCAGTACTTCTAAGGAGCTCTAGACTGCCTTGGAAAAGAAGTACAAGTCCGAGTATGCAAGATATAAGTTTGTTGTTCAGAAGTTCATGGACTTTCAGATGGTAGACCATAAGTCTATCATGAAGCAAGATGAGTTGTTGGAACTTCTAGCACATGATATTATCGCTAAAGAAATGAATATTTGCGAGACATTCCAGGTAACAACATTCATTGAAAAACTTCCTTCATCTTGAAAGGATTTCAAGAGCTATCTTTTGCACAAGCAAAAGAAAATGACTATGGTCGATTTCATGGTCAAATTTCGGATTGAATCAAGCAATCGCAATATTGATGGGGAGAATTCAGAGACTGGACAAAAGGAAAAGAAACAGAAGTTTCAACCAAAGGTCCCCAACAAACAAACAACTAAAAAGAATTTCGCTGGCAAATGTCACAATTGTGGCAAGATGGGTCACAAGTCCGACGAATGCCAGAGCAAGGGTGATTCACGCAAGGGAAAGGCAAAGGCCCACCTGGCTGAAGACGGGCTAACAAATGCTGATTTGTGTGTTGTGACATCTGAAGTTAACATGGTCAGGAGCAACCCGATGGAGTGGTGGTATGACACCGGTGCTACCTGCCATATTTGTACTAACAAAGGGATGTTCACCACCTATCAAAAGAATAAATAAATGAGCAACTATTAATGGGAAAAGCGTCCACATCAAAGGTCAAAGGTCACGGCAAGATAGTGCCGAAGATGGAGTCGGAGAAAGAGTTGACTCTCACCAGCGTCGTGGATGTTCTAGACATCCAGAAGAATATGATTTCCGGTACTCTGCTTAGCAAGAACGGGTTCTACGTGAAGCTCGGCTGTGATAAGCTAACTCTCATGAAGAATGGGATACATAGGCAAATGTTATGTGAAAGGTGGAATGTTCAAAATGAATGTAATGACAGTCATCCCAAAACTTATAATTGATGTTTCAATGAATAAAACTCATGTTGCTTATGTTGTTGAGTCTTTTAATATTTGGCATGAACGTTTAGAACATGAATTATAAGTCAATCCACAGACTAATGAATTTGAACCTAAATCCGAAATGCAAATTAAACGAAGACAAATGTGAAGTCTGCGTACAAGCAAAACTCACAAAAACGCCACTTTTACACGTGGAGAAAACAACCGAACCTCTTGGCTTAATTGACACGGTGATCTGAAGTTTGTGCAAACTAGAGGCGGTAAAAAGTACTTCGTGATCTTTATTGACGATTGTACAAGATATTGTAATATCTAATTGCTAAAGAGCAAGTATGAGGCCATGCAAAAATTCAAGGAATACAAATTCGAAGTTGAAAACCAACTTAGTAAAATCATAAAAATAAGCTGAAGTGATAGAAGAGGTGATTATGATGAACCTTTTAACGCATTATCTAGAGAACACGGGATGATTCATCAAACAACGGTTCCTTATTCACCTGAGTCTAGCGGAGTTGCGGAACGAAAGAACTGAACTCTGAAAGATTTGAATGCCCTGTTGTAGGATCTAGGTTACCCTAGAACATGTGGGGAGAAGCATTGCTTACCACAAGTTATATCCTCAACAAAATACCGCATAAGGTAATTGGCAAAACGTCATATGAACTTTGAAAAAGTAAGGTACCATCGTACAAATACCTCAAAGTGTAGGGGTGTCTAGCAGAAGTGGTTGTACCACCTCCTAAAAAGGTCACAGTTGGACCTAAAACCGTTGATTGTATTTTCATAGGATATGCACACAACAATAATGCTTATCGGTTTCTGGTACATAAGTCAGATATACATGTCAATACAATAATGGAATCAAGAAATGTATCCTTCTTTGAAAACGTGTTTCCTTGTAAGGATAGAGAAAATCCGAAACGAACTCGTGAACAAAGAGAGGTAGGCACTTCTGTGAACGAAACAGTAGAGGAAGAACCTCGATGAAGCAAAAAAAACTCGAACGGAAAAATCGTTTGGAGACGACTTCATAATGGCCTTTCTCATGGAAAAAGAACCGAGAAGTTATAAAGAAGCCATGTCTACACCTGACGCACCGTCATGGAGGAAAGCGGACAAAAGTGAGATAAGCTCCATTATGCAAATCATACATGGGAGTCAACTTACCACAAGGGTGTAAATCATTTGGGTGAAAATGGATTTTCAAAACTAAGTTGAACACCGATGACTCAATAGAGAAGTACAAGGCTAGGCTTGTGGTGCAAGGATTCCGACAAAAAGAAGGGTTGGACTTCTTTGACACCTATTCTCCGGTTATGAGATGTATAAACACCTCATTTTAAATTTTAATTTTTTAGTAGTATTATTACTTTTTGTTTGTTTATTTAAAGATAAAAGGTGTTTTGGAAAAACATTCAAATTATATCACTTAAAATAATAAATAAATAAAACCATATTGTAGTTTATCGGTTAAGTAACATAACAGGTGAAAACATATGTACAGTGATCACCATGAATTATATTTGACCCAATGACATTTTAACTAGTGACATTTGACATTTTGACCAACTTGCTCCGACATCTTAAACCATGGTTACAGACTTTTCAATCTTAAACCATGGTTACAGACTTTTCAGTAGGAGTTGATCTTCATACTACTATTAAAGCTAAAGCAAGTTTTCCTATGTGTCATCTTCTTAGTATCTTTGTGTCACATGTCATTTTCTCATGCATCTTAATTTTATATTTTTACTAATTAATTTATAAAAATTATTAATATAGACAATACATATATTATTTTTATTTTTTTTTATCTTACCACAATCTTCTACATATTATAAGATATCCTTACCAAATATTTATTTAAAAATCTTTCCGCTTTCATTTGTAAGAGGATTATATAATTTCATTTTCAAATTTAGATATAATTATAGTTCTTATATTAATTAGTAAGTCATCATTAAATTAACAAATGTACAATTTATTACAATATAAAGATTATCTCTTCTTTGTTCTTTAAGAATTGCATTTAAAATTACCTAAGAGAACTTTTTGAATTTAATTTTTTTAAAGTTTTCTATCTTAATATTTTATTTTAAAATTTTATTTTTTATTTTCCTTTTTAAAATTTTTATATCATTTTACCATCTATATAAATAGTTAACGGGTATTAACTTATTTTTACACCTTTATACTTTAGAAGAGATGAAAAATTAGGATATTTGATATTGTGTAGATTATACTTTTTTTTAAAATTATTTATCAAATATATAAGTAATTTGATAATAACATTTAAAAGTAATTTCAAATTTATTTCGATTAATTTATTTAAACCATTATGATATCAAAAGTGTTTTATAAATTAAAAAATGTATTCACCTAATAAGTACTAGAATATGTGTCACGTGTCGCTTTCTAATCTATTCACCGCCACATGTCATTTTACGTAAATTTAACTTTTCAAATAATATATATTGTTGACATCTCTCGTATTTAAATAAGTATTCTATAATATTATATATATATATATATATACCAAACTTACGTTTTAAATATCTATATTATATATATATATATATTTTGTACAATTAACAATAGATTAATATCTTACTTTTAAATTTTATTATAATTTTTAAATATATTTTAAGATATCTTATCAATATTTATTTGTTAAATTTTAAAATAATACGAAGATATACTATTTATCATACAAAATATAAACCCTCTAAGCCATGTCATCAGATTTGGGCTTTTACCCAAAAGGTTAAGTCTGCTGAGTCCAGGCTAACCTTCTGGGCCTTAGTCCCATAAATTGTAGAAGATATAAAATGGAAGATATCAGAAGTCGAGGAAGAAGGGTGACAATGGAGATAACCACCCTGTCCCATGCCAAGCAGCTCCATGCCCACTTCCTGAAGACCGGATTAGAAGAAAAAACCCAAACCGAAGGCTTCGCCAAACTCTTTAGCTTCACAGCACTATCTCCGTCAGGCAACCCCAACTATGCTCGTTTAATTCTCGAAACTCTCCCAACTCGCAATTCTTACTACTGGAACACCATGATCCGGGGCTACTCTGACAGCCCGGACCCGTTTCAGTCCCTCTCCCTCTTCCTCGCTATGCACGTGCAGGACGCGAGTTATACTGCTCCGAGACCGGATAATTTTACCTTCCCGTTTGTTTTCAGGGCTTGCAGTAAGTTGAGGAATGCAAAGATGGGAAAACAGGTTCATGGATTGGTGTGGAAGATTGGTTTTGGATTGGATAGGTATGTGTGTAACTCTTTGATTCATATGTATTCTGAGTGTGGAGATTTATTGTGTGCACAGAAGGTGTTCGATGGAATGCCTGATAGAGACGTTGTTTCTTGGTCGTCCATGGTTGATGGGTGTGTGAGTAATGGAAGAGCCATTGAGGCTTTGAGGGTGTTTTGTGAGATGGAGAGGAGTGGGATTCAACCTAATGATGCTACCATTGTGTCGGTGTTGCGTGCTTGTGCTGACACTGGGGCATTGGAGGTGGGGAGGAGGGTGCATAGGATTGTGGAGGATAAAAAGCTGAGTTCAATGGCTCATGTGACCACTGCTCTTATTGACATGTACTCAAAGAGTGGGTGCATAGATTCTGCCAAGCAGGTTTTTGAAGGGATAGCAACCAAAGACGTGTTTTCTTGGACTGCCATGATCCATGGCCTTGCCAGCCATGGGATGTGCAAGGAAGCTATTTATTTTTTTGAGGAGATGGAGAAGTCTGGTGTGCAGCCGGATGAAAGGACAATGACAGCGGTTTTATCAGCTTGTAGGAATGCTGGGTGGGTTACTCAAGGTTACAAGCATTTTGAGAGCATGAGAGGGAAATATTGTATTCGACCAAACATTCAACACCATGGATGCATAGTGGACCTTTACGCACGGTCAGGGCGGTTGGAAGAAGCCGAGGATTTCATTAGGAAGATGCGGATTCGACCTGATGCAGTGTTATGGAGAGCTTTAATCTGGGCCTGTAAAATCCACGGAGACACTGATCGAGCAGAACGTTTGATCCAAGAAATGGATTTGAATGCTAGCGATTGTGACAGTTTTGTTCTTGTTGGCAATGTATATGCCTCTGCAGGGAAATGGCAAGATAAGGGAAATGTAAGAAAAGCAATGGCTAGAGGAGGGTTGGTGAAGACACCGGGATCTAGTAAGATTGAAGTGGACGGGGTGGTACATGACTTTATAGCAGGAGATTCAAGTCACCCCGAGGCGAAAAGCATTTACCGAAAGCTAGATGAGATAGAGGAGCAATTAAGAGAAAAAGGGTACAAGCCTCAACTCTCAGAGGTCTTGCTTGAGATAGAAGATGAGGAGAAGGCGTTTCAGTTGCTACATCACAGTGAGAAGCTCGCGGTTGCATTTGGTTTGATCAGAACAAACCCAGGGGATCAAATTAGGATTGTGAAGAACCTGCGCTCCTGCGAGGATTGCCATGCTGTTATGAAACTAATTTCAAAAGTGTATGCAAGAGAGATCGTAGTGAGGGATCGCATCCGGTTCCACCATTTCAAGGAAGGTACCTGTTCCTGTGGGGATTATTGGTAACCGGTGGAATTAATCTTCACCAGCACAATTTTGGATTATAATAGAAGTGAATAATCTGCATAAAGCATTGTTTACCATTTTTATATCTTACCGTTGTAAAGAGAGAATTGTTGGTTAGTTTGGCTATCGACCACAGGGTTCTTACTATAACATTCTTTCTTTGTTTACTTCTGACGTAAATAATCATTATGAGATCGGTTGCCTTGTCATTTGTGTTGGTCCTGTTGGAGATGATAAACTTTCCAAGTCCGCAGTTTCGAGATTGCTAGTAGTATATAAGTTCCATGGACTACCCAAAACTTGATGGATTTATGTGTTGGACTGGGGTCTGCCCAGAACCTATAGGACTTATAAGTTCAAATGCAATTTCAGGTGCAACCTTCAACCAAAGTTCTGATTCCCAAGCCATTTAATCTGCAAGTTCTGGGCTTGATTTTGTGGAAAACGTATTTCTTTCAGTGGCTTGATTTTGTAGCAAACGTTTTTCTTTCAGTGACGTGGGCCAGAAAAAATGGAAGGGTTGGTTGAAATATCACCTATCTCCCTTTTGTTTAAAATTACATTGCACCTAACTCCCGTTTTTCAAAGGATAAATAATTGTCCTACCAAAAATAAGCGATAAATAATTGGTTTGTTTACGTGTGCTCGTACATGTGACTATCAGAGCTATTAGTCTAATCGGCTCATCGATCCTTAATTTGTGGTTATTAAACCCAGTTGTATGCATATGACCCTGTTCACCATATTTTAACACTCTGTATTATTTGCTCCGAAACTAACAATTTTATAACTTCATTACATTATTCATAAAAAGCGAGGAAATGCATTTGTAGTGTAATCTTCAATCAAAGTTCTAATTCCCAAGCCATTTAATCTGCAAGTTCTGGGTTTGATTTGTAGGAAGCGTATTTTTTTCAGTGGCTTGATTTTGTAGCAAGCGTTTTATCTTTCAGTCTGATGAGGAGCAATGCCTCCGACGACCAACTACGTTTGCTTCAATCTTCAAGGCAAAGCTAACAACAAAAAGTATTATTTAGAAGGATTGTTCTTTAATCCTTGGTTACCCAAGAAGATGCTCTGTGGAAATCAGAATTGAGCTGGCTGAAAGATTTTAATATTGTTTTAGGGGTATTGGCGCTCTTATCTGAGAGGTTAGCTCGACCTATATAATTTACAGGGTCTTCAAATGGCCTTCTCAAGCCTATTCTCCCGTCTTCTTCGCAAACCCAGCAATCCCTCTCTCGAGGTATTCATTCCACTTTTCCTCGATAGCTTTCAAGTGTCATATTTATCTGTTCAAAGAATTTGTTCTACATTTTTAGATAGACTTATCTAGAATGATGTTTTCCTTCTGTCATTTCAGAGATACAGTAAAAGTGCAGGAGTGTCACCCACAGGTTGCAGCGCCAATATGGACACAGAAGTGTGAATCCTTCCTTTCTTGCCTTCAGTTTCTTGTTTTTTGCATTTTCTTTGATTTTTATGAATGAACTACTTCTCTTTAAACTAAGGATCTGAAAGATGTTGATGTTCAGTTACCACAAGTTATATTTCTTTTCGGTTACCTTCTTTTGTTTTGTTGTTGTTGAATCTCTCAATATTTTTCTTAATGTGGATGGATTGTTGAAGGCAGTCAAGGCACTACATGTCCAGCAGCAGAAACAAGCAAAGTCGCTTTGGAAGTCATTTTATTTTTTATATAAGAACGCCATTTGCCCCCAATAAAGAAACTCCATTACTAACTAGTTTCAGTTATACATTTTGAAAATTTAGCCTTGCTAAGATCGGTTGAAATTCGCAGATAAGGAGAAAAGTGTCATGTCATATCCACATCATTTAGAAAGATGTTATGTTGTTTACATTATTCACTAACTTCATGTTTACAAATATTTGATGGGGAAATGATCATGCAAGGGAGATCCTGTCCACAAACATTATCCAAAATTTCAGAATGTATAACTGAAACTATTTAGTAATGGAGTGTCTTTATTGGGGGCAAACTAGTTAGTAATGGAGTTTCTTTTGTATTGCCAAGTGTGCCTAAACGAGTCGTTTTCTATTTGGAAGGGTCTTCTAGTGGAGAAGGTTTACTGATTAGATCAGTTTTTATCTACTCTCCTACAACAACTCCAGTTACTCCAGGAATTTCTCAAGTGACGACATGATCCCTATCCTTTAGTATTAAATATTCTGCTACTTTTATTTATTTATTTTGAGTTACCCAAACTGATAATGCTCATTTCCTTTGGCATTGGTATGTGCCGTGACAGTGTGCAAATGACGGATCTGTTGCGGATGTAGATGAGAATGTCATTGTAAACCCCCAGTTCGACGATGGTCTCAATAACTGGTCCGGAAGGGGCTGTAACATCACTTTATATAATTCTCTTGATAATGGAAAAATTCTTCCAAAGTCTGGCAAGGTTTTTGCATCAACAACCAATCGCACAGGGACATGGAACGGAATTCAGCAGGAGATCACCGGGCGAGTGCAGAGAAAATGGGTTTATGAGGCCACGGCTTTTGTTAGAATATATGGTAACAATGTTACCTCTGCAAGTGTCCGTGCCACCTTGTGGATCCAAAACCCTGATAAGCGTGAGCATTATGTAGGTGTAGCAAGGTCAGTTTCGTTCCATGCTTTATAATGCAATTCACCTGGCTATTTCCTGTCGAGTCATATTGCTGTGTCAACAGAAGGTTGATGAAATGAACTTTAAACAGCTCAAGGCTTTCATTTTCTTGAAGAGAAACATTTCCATCAATGCGAGATGTATGAGGTCCACTTTGTGATCTTAAAGTGTGCAGGCAACAGACAGCGAGTGGGCACAACTACAGGGAAAATTCCTTCTCAACGGATCCCCATCCAGAGTGGTCATCTTTTTGGAAGGACCGCCTCCTGGCACTGATATTCTCCTCAACAGTTTGGTGGTGAAGCATGCAGAGAAGACACCTCCTTCGAGTCCACCTATTATCGAGGTTATTTCGAATCTACTCTAGAGATCTTGAAGGCCTTCACTTTAATTGCTAACGGCATTTTGTTTCGCAGAATCCATCCTATGGAGTGAATATAATTCAGAACAGTGACCTCAGCAACGGAACTAGTGGGTGGTTTGCTGCTGGTAACTGCACTATAAGTGTGGGAACTGGGTCGCCTCACATTCTGCCTCCAATGGCTGAAGATAGTCTGGGACCTCGTGAACCTCTAAGTGGTCGATACATCCTTGTGAAAAATCGGACACAGTCTTGGACGGGGCCTGCTCAGATCATAACAGAACAATTGAAACTCTTCTTGACATACCAAGTGTCAGCTTGGGTTAAACTAGGTTCCGGCGCTTATGGACCACAGAATGTTAACATTGCGCTCAATGTGGACAATCAGTGGGTGAGTGTAGGCCAAGTTGAAGTGACCACTGACAGATGGCATGAAGTTGGTAGCTCGTTCAGAATCGAGAAGCAACCGTCTACGGTCACGGTTTCAGTTGCCGGTCCCACTTCAGGAGTGGATTTCATGGTTGCTGGCCTTCAAATTTTTTCTGTTGATCGACGGGCCAGATTTAAAAATTTGAAGAAGAAGGCTGATAAGGTAATTTGATTTACTGCCTTTGTTCAATTGTCAGATCCTCTCTGCCTTTCTTTGTAGCTGACTTCACTTCTTTTCCGGTCAAATTCTATTGCCCATATTATGATACAAAATATGAAACTGTATTTTGACCGTAAGTTCTGCTAGATAGGCAGAACAGAACCTCATATAATCATACGATTATGGTTGGGAAATAAAAACTAAGGGCCCGTTTGGTTTAAACTCCGGAAACGGAATGAAAACGAATTTAGTCCACGTGTACATCCTCACGGGAATCATTCATTGTGGTTTGAATTAATTGTGGTAGGATTTGATTAGTTTTAATACACCATAGGGTAACAAAATAGGGAAAGCAGGTGCATTTTGCATGAAATCACCAAATGATTCCATGAACAAGGTACACATGTGAACTAGATTAATCAGTTTCCGGAGTTACAACCAAACAGAAGGAAATAGATACCCTGACTTGAGTTTATGCATTCAGGTTGGCTCTAGCTAACTTTTGCAACATGAGGAATGATTGTAGAATAATTAGAGAGTGACAGTAAAATCTTTTTTTTTTAGATTCGTAAACGTGATGTTCTGTTGAAGTTCAATGGACCAGAAGAAGGATGCGCTTCACTTGGCTCCTTTGTGAAGGTTAAGCAAGTAACAAACAGCTTCCCTCTGGGCTCCTGCATGAGCCGGACAAACCTAGACAACGAAGACTTTGTTGATTTCTTTGTAAAGAACTTCAATTGGGCTGTGTTTGGTAACGAGTTGAAATGGTACTCGACAGAGGCACAACAAGAAAACCTCAACTACAAAGATGCAGACGAGATGGTTGATTTTTGTCAAAAAAACAACTTACAAATCAGAGGCCACTGCATCTTCTGGGAAGTTGAAAGCACCGTCCAACAATGGATCCGCGCTCTCAACAAGAATGATCTCATGGCAGCCGTTCAAAACCGATTGAAAGACCTCCTCAGCCGATACAAGAGGAAGTTCAAACAATACGACGTGAACAACGAAATGCTACACGGGTCATTCTACCAAGACCGTCTAGGAAAAGACATACGAGCAAACATGTTCAAGACCGCACATCAGCTTGACCCGGGTCCAGTCCTCTTTGTAAACGACTACCATGTTGAAGATGGGGTCGACACAAAGTCGAGTCCCGAGAAGTATATTGAACAAATATTGAATTTGCAAGAGCAAGGCGCTCCAGTTGGAGGGATTGGCATCCAAGGCCACATAGATAGCCCTGTAGGGCCTATTGTATCTTCTGCATTGGATAAACTCGGTATTCTCGGTTTACCCATATGGTTCACTGAGCTTGACGTGTCATCGATCAACGAGTTTGTGAGAGCGGATGACTTAGAGGTGATGTTGTGGGAGGCGTTTGCGCATCCCGCAGTGGAAGGGTTGATGCTTTGGGGATTTTGGGAGTTGTTTATGAGTAGGGCTGACTCTCATCTGGTGAATGCAGAAGGTGATATCAATGAAGCTGGGAAGAGACTCCTTGAGCTCAAACGAGAGTGGATGACTCATGTTGATGGACTTATTGGCGACGGAGGAGAGTTCGCGTTCAGAGGGTTCCATGGGAGTTATGAGGTGGAGGTTTTCACTCTCGAGAAGACGGTGGTCAAGACGTTTGTTGTGGACAAGGATGATGACTCGCCTCTTGTGGTGAACATAGATCTATAGATTACTCGGCAACACAGTTTGATTTCATTGTTTGTTTATGGTTATGTTTGATAATTTATTGGGCCGGCCCATGTTCGGAACTTGGGCTTTTATAATGTTCATTTTATCCAAGATATGTAATAAGGGAATAGAAAATAAAATGAGAAAATAAATTTCTACAGATGCTTTCAGAGATGGGTAAAAATACAAATCCGATGAAAAGATATCCGAAATGGAATACACATCTTCACTTTTTCATTACGCTAGACTCGTCCTATACATATTTAAGTTAAATATAAAAATGGAATCTCTAAGCCCAAATCGTCTTTTATATATTTAAATAATATAAAATTATACATGCCTAAAATAACAAATGACTCGCTTATTGTTACGGTTTGGTGTCTGTTATTTACATGTTGTCAATTGTCAAAACTTTTCTTTCATTGTTCACTTGCTCCGGATAAACACAACTTGTCAACTTTGTCCCAAAGTCACTTTCTTCAATTTTTCATTTCTTCAAATCCATAGTCTTGTAATATGACCGTCAACTTCTCAACTCTTTTCTATTTTACACTTGTAGAAAATTAGAGTGCCTCTTTCTAAGCAAAAAAAATAATTGTCCATATCCGACTAGAAAAGTTAAAGGTAAGGTGACCTACGTCGTTAACAGAGCGACCGATGTGTAATTTTATTTTAGCCTTTTATTTGGATGTTTAAACAAAAATTTTAATCATGGTTTGAGAAGATTATGCAATACACTAGTATAGATTATTGGAAAATTTAATGTCTTCCATCTTTTAGTTACGATATACATGGATATTTTTGTGTAAATGATAAATACTTTGTAAATAAAGTATAGGTCAAGTAAAATTGAATTCATCCTTCCAATCTCAACCGGAATAAATTCGGTGGAATTCCATTCAAAAAATACTAAGACCATCCCAATCCCGTCCCATATAAATAGCGTTGAGCTCAATCCCATTCCTGATTGTCTATTACTTTGTTTTTTTGATTTTCCTTAGTGGAAAGACAAGTGAATAACTGATACCGTGCGCACTGCGCAACTAACGCACCCGTGGTGAAAGCAGAAAAAGCAAAGCGCCCCACAAAACATCAAATCATTTTGAAAGACTTCCACCGGCGTTGGGTTCAGGCTTATGTTGAGTGGGCCCAATGGTCACATGCTTTGGTTGAGAAAGTCTTAACGAGCCCTAGGCCCATGATTACTCCCCAAGCCCATTTAATGTTATTTTTGCTGGAAAATTTATTTTTCTCCTTATTTCAAAAAGGACAAAAGTACACATAGGTAAAATGAAGGCCTGACAAAAGGAGGAAGTGGGACCTATTTAGCGCAATGCATTCACTGCATTGGGAAACAGCTCCAGCGCTGTTCCCGCGCGCTCTTCTGTGCACTCACTGACTGACTGCTGTAAATGCCCAAGTGTCAAGTGACTTGATGTTTTTTTTTAAAAAAAATTTTCACACAAAATAAGCGGAATAGGTGGGTAAGATTCTAGACACCGATCGACCTACGACATCCTTATAGATGAGTATAATCACATCGTCTGAGATATTTTTCTATCTTCAGTGGCTATGTCATGCGAGCTTGTCTGCTACCGTGTTGATTTCCTTGAATATGTGTATAATGCTTGCTTAAGAAAAGTCTGAGATGTTGGCGGAGATGTCTGAAATGATCATGTCTGTCTCACAAGAAGGTTTTCAAGTGTGGTTGATCGAATTAATCAGCATCAGATTGTCCCCCTCAATCTCAATAGCCGAAATCCCTAATTGTTTGACCGTTTGTAGACCTTCCTGCAGAGCGAAGGCTTCTACCTCAAGAACTTAATCCACATTACATCTCCCTATCTGTGCGCTATAGGGCAGCCTTGACTATCATGAGTGATGAAGCCAAAGGCAAATTGGTTGGTGTTCTTTGATGATGCGTCAAAGTTAAGCTTAACAAAATTTACTTTTGGTTTTTTCCAATTGATATTCTTGGTCTTCCTTCTTGGTTTTGTATGTTGTTGGCTTACGGTCGACTGTTTAATGTTGGCTTGGTCTCAATCATCAATTTGTTTTAGTGCGATTTGTTTTCAGATTCTGTATTGGTCTGTTATCGTTGAAAATTGTTTGATTTATGTTTAACCAGATATTCCACCAGATCATTACCAATTGTCTAAGCTCTTAGGGTGAGATTTTGTCCTTTAATACTAGGAATGTATCATAGGTAGAATGATTATCTATATCAATGTCCTTGAGGATCGTTGATATTCTGGTATTATCCATGGTCCAGTGAATACATTTGCACTCAAAAAAGAGGTGTTTGCCACTTTTTGTATGGTAGTTGCAATATATGCAGTGCATAACTACCAGAATTTTTTGTTTATCAAGGTTTTCTTTGGTTGGAAGGCCATTTAGAGCCATTTTCCACAAGAAAATTTGAACTTTCGGTATGATGCTCATGTTCCATATCCAAGTTTTGTCTTCCGATACCCCAACTTTTTGCCTTTGAATCATGTTTATTGCAGACTTAGTGGAGTACCAGGCGTCGTCATTTGTTGACCAATATATTCTATCTCTGATGTCGTTTGTTGGGAGGTTATAATTCTAGATTCTATTAATAATGTTTGTTTGTAGAATGCCACCTAGCTGGTCAAGAAGTTGTTCGTTCCATTTTTTTATCCGAGATAAAATAACATACATTTTCCTTTGGTTTTATTAGGGTTCGATCAAACACTATTGAGCCTAATGGTTCCTCCAGTAACCATCTCTCTTCCCAAAACTTTACTGTCTTTCGATCCTCCCACCCACCAACGTAGACCTTTATTAAATTATTCTTTCAATTTGGTCAACTTTTACCATTTCCAAGATGTATTTTTTCACATTCATAGTTCCATAGGCATTGCCCACGAAGATATTTTTCTTCTATAATTTGGACCTATATATTGTCAGGTTTCGTCATGATCTTCCATAGAAGTTTCATTTGTAATGCCTTGTTCATATCCTAAGCCTTCCTTATACCTGTGCCACCTAAGGATTTTGATTTACAGATTTTATCCCAACTAATTAGTGGATGGTAGTTTGGTCCTTTGTTCCAAAAGAAATTTCTGTTAATTTTGTCTAGTTCATCATGGATACTTGTAGGCAACATAAATGCCTGCATGAGGTAGCTCGATTTGGCGTTAAGGTTTGCTTTAATTAAGGTTGTTCGTCCCTCTTGAGAGAGAGATGATGCTTTCCATTTCATAAGTTGTTGTCTTGATTTTTGGATGACGGAATTGAAAATCTCTTTGTTGACCCTTCCATTTATAACAGGGCATCCTAATTATTGTTCTAAATTTGTGGATGAAGAGATGCCAAGATGAGTTTGGATTCTCCTTTTGTTCGCTGGATCTACATTATTAGATGTTTGGAAGACGGATTTATGGTAGTTAATTACTTGGCCCGAAGTTTCACAATAATCATTTAATACCGTCATAATTTTTTTGCTAGCTTGCTTCAGTAATTGTCTTAGTGAAAATGATGATATCATCCGCAAAGGCTGAGAAAGGGATTGTTGATCCGTTTTTTTGTTACAGGAAAACCTATAGATCGTGGATTTTCTCTGCTTTTTTTGCGTATATTTCTTGCTAAAATTTCAGCTCCTACGTTAAAGAGGAGCGGGGATAATGGATCACCTTGACGTAGACCTCTTTGCGGAAATAATAGGGTTGTCAGTAAATCATTGATAAGCAAAGAGTATGAGACAGTTGTTACACATTCGTTGATCCAGTTTCTTAATTTATCACAAAACCCAAATTGTTGTAAGACCAACTTTAGAAACTTCCATTCTAATTTATCATATGCTCTTTCCATGTCTAGTTTAATGGTCATGTACCCCTGTTTTCCTTTTTTTGATCTAAAACCGTGAAATATTTCATGGGCTATAAGGACATTATCATGGATGGCCCTATTTTTGGTGAAAGCGCTTTGTAGGGGATGAATTAGTTTTGGCATAACGAAACCTAAACGGTCGCTAAAAATTTGGCTATAACTTTATAGACAGTGGAGCAATGGCTGATTGGTCTGTATTTGGCAGTTGTTGTAGGGTTATCAACATTCGGAAGGAGAGCAAAGAAAGTGTGCTTTAATTGTTGGAGGATTTTTCCGGTTTTGTAAAAACTTTTCACTGCTCTAGTGACGGTTGGTCCAATGATGTGCCAGTACTTCTAGTAAAAGCCAGCTGCCATTCCATCCGGCCAAGGCGGTTTTTCATTACCGATGTTAAACATGGCGTTTTTATTTCACTAGTAGAGAAAGGTTTACCTAACTCTAGGTTATCATCATTAGTGATTTCTGGTTGTATGACTTACAATAGTGATTTCTGGTTGTATGACTTCCAATAGCTTTTGAAGTTTTAGATTGTCGATATTCGAAGTTTAGAACCGCGTTTTGTAATCACTCAAGAATTCCTCATTAATTAATGTCGCTATCCTTAGATAAAATGGTCCCTTCACTTCTTGTTATATTTGATATCATCTTCTTATTTCTTCTGCAAGTTAACTTGTTCACCTAAAACAGCTTCATATTCGTAAAGGATATTAACAATTTCTTTGCTCGGTTCACAAGATGCCTTAGCAAAAACAACACTATCATTCGGAAAAAAAATAGATGAGACACACGAGCTAGGGGTAGACCTAGCAATCTTTACCCTGGAATTAAATCAACCCCCTTTATTCCCTAGCTACTACAAATAAACTAGACAAACCTTCAACATAAATTAGGAAAAGAAAGGACGAGAGGATCACCTTGGCACAATCCTTGAGAAGGGATAAAAGACGGGGCATAAATACCATCAAGTAAGACAGGAAAAGATACCATTGAAAACTCTTCTTGATCAACTGTATCCACTCCGCGAATCCCATCCGACACATATAATGTTTCAAATAGACCCACTTCACCTTATCATATGCTTTTGCTATATCTAACTTAGAAAACATAAAACTCTTTTCACTCGTCCTCATTTAGCGGAAGCTAGATCTTAAAGACCACAAGTACATTATTAGTGATAAACCATCTTGGGATAAATTTGAATATTTGTATTAACTTCAAAAATATATATTCTAATCTTTTAAAAGAAAAAAGATAGTGAACACTTGCTCAATTGATAAAAGAGTGAGATTTCCACGGCAATCGAACCGTACTAGCTTGTTCAACTCTAACAAGTACTGGCTTGAGAAGACTAGGGCCATGTTAGGGTATGTTGGGTTTTTTATTAGATTCAGGTTATAAGGTGTTAAATGTGGTTGGAGAGTTGTGAAAATTGGTTTTTGAGAATCTCGTAGGATAAGGTTTTACGAGTTTCTCAAAGGGTTGTGAAAATGTAGTTCCATTCCGCCCTTTTACTAGCGAAGATGGAGGCCCTCATTTTCTATCCTTTGTTATATATCATCGATTTCTTAGAGGGCAATGTTAATGGTTGAATTCTCAATTCACATATGTAATCGATCATCGATTTCTCTATTGACGTATCAAGCAAATCGAGGATGGAGATCCGTTTGAGAAATCGAACATATCAAGCAACCAAAGCGAAGGAAACGATAAAAATGCGAGGATTTTTCATCTTCTACAAGAGAAAATTGAGGATCGAAGCTTTTCATCTTCCAAATTCAAGAATAACTTCGAGTGAAATGAAAATCTTATTCGAAATGAACTGAAACCGTGATCGAACTAGGAGATAAAATTTTTAGATCTCTTTTTTCTGTTTCTCTTTGCCACAAAATTGGATTAATGGAGTAGCAAAGAATGGAGCAGAGAAGAAAGGGTACATAAAATACTTTGATCTGATTATTCAGTTCTCTTTGCCGTGGAAATAGATGAATGGAGTAGAAAAGAAAGGATGAATCAGATGCTTTAATGTGAACCCTCTAACTAAACATGTATACATGAGTTTTTCTATAAACTACAAATATAAAAAAGAGAAATTTCGGATGGTACCCTTGTGGTTTGAGATTTTCCGAATTTTATCCAGAGGTTTTTTTTAGTTCGGATGGTGCCCCTGTGTTTTAATATTTTCCAGAAAATGCCAATTTTCGTCTAAATTCAACTAAAATATTTTTTAAATGAGGAAAAATAAACTTCTTTTAAATTAAAGACAGAAGAAAATATATATTTTGCACATAAAGTTTTTTTTAAAAATATTTTAAGTTGAAATCCCTTTACAATTTAAAGTAAATGGACATTTTCCGGGAAAATATTAAAAAACAGGGCACCATTTGAACTAAAAAAACCTCTGGATAAAATCCGAAAAACTTCAAACCACAGGACACCGTCCGAAATTTTCCGTAAAAAATTATTTGTTTACAACTACAACCACAAGCACCATCCCAACAACAACCATCATTCTTATTTTACTAAATACGTCCTAAGTTTGAGGTGAGAGAGCTAATTACAAACTTCACAAATATAAATAAATAAATAATTAGCAGAAACTTGTGCAGTGTAAATTAAATTATTATAAATTTACCATCTGTAAAATCAGAAAAAGCAAGAAGAAAAGGAGAAAGAGTGACGCAGAATGTTGTCGCCCCTCAAAACCTCAACCACTCAACTCAACTCAACTCAACAAGCTCCATCCATCCCTTTCCCCTTCTTCTTCATCCTTCCAAGGAATCCTTATTAATGTTTATGTCTTTTTGACTGTTCATCATCCATAATTAATCACTTCTAAGCTCAAACTGCAAATTTTCTTTTCCCAGTCATGATTTCCAACCTAATATGCTTCTTTTATAAATACATTCATAGCATTTTGTGCTAAACACTACAGTATGCGATATAAACAACTCTAATCAATTGTTATGGTACCAAAAGTTTCCCACCCGACTTTCTGGTGTCTCTTCTCTTCGATCTCCCTCATATTTAATACAATTGCTAGTCGAGCTTTTTTTTTGTTTTGTTGGGTCTGGTTTTCAAATGTCTCAAATCCACCTTTTACTTTCTAGGGTTTGTCTTCTTTCCCTTTCTTAAGTAATTTTCTTCCTGTTGCTCTTAATGGAGAATTACAATCAAATGGGTGAGACAACTGGTAGGGGAAATTTTGTTCCGTACCCATCTACTTCATCTTCGTCATCTATGGTTACACTCCTCACACCCAACAATTCCAGTATGCATCATAATGATCATCAAGAGATGAGCAGCATGGGGATGATATTAGGTTCGTTGATTTCTCCGCTCAGATTTCAGACTTGCCCTTTGTCGGTCAACACTTCTGTACACGTTGCATCAATCCAAGTGCAAGAGAGGAACCCTAATAACAACGATTTGGGTTCTTCATCTAACAACAATAGTAGTACTACTTCTAACACTTCTAATGAAGTGGAAGCCATGAAAACAAAGATCATGAATCATCCTCAGTTCTCTAACCTCTTGCATTCTTACATCCAATGCCAAAAGGTATACATTCCTCATCTCTCTTTTTTTATTTTTTTATTTAAGTGCGTGATTTAATATTGGAAAATGACAATTGATTTGATCATACCTTTATCTTGTTATATAATATTTTCCTTTACAAAAAACCATACTGTAATACACCATATGCTTATAATCTAAAATATTATAGTAATAGGTAACAGAAGAAGAAAGAAAAGTGTGGATAATGATAAGCATCGTGTCTTGGATTCCCTAATTATATAATATAATTTAATGAAACACAGTAACAATAATTAAGCTTTGCTTATTTACAGTTTTAATTGATCTATAGATTTTGTGAATGATTAATGAAAAGGTGGGATCTCCACCGGAGGTTGCAGAAAGACTATCGGCGGTCTGGCAGGAGTTTGAAACCAAGCAAAGATCTTCGGTAGCTCCTAAAGAATCTCCCAAAGATGCTGAACTTGATCAATTCATGGTTTGTTTATGTTGTTGGTTTCAGTTTAGTATGCGGATATGATTGTTATTGTAGAATAAAATACAGATAAAATGAACTACAGGAAGCTTATAATGATATGTTGGTGAAGTACAAAGAGGAGATTACAAGGCCTGTGCAAGAAGCTATGGAGTTCATGAGAAGAATTGAATCTCAGCTCAACGTTCTTACCAATGGTCGTCTCCACGTCGTCCCTAATAGTAAGTTACTGCTAAGAATCTTTTCAAATCTTCAAACTCTATTTAAGTTGAGTTTTTCACATTTGAACTTGTGTCAAACCAAGCCTTTCTTCTAGGCATTTACTGAAGTAGCTAGCCCTTATATTTTGGGAATGCTAGAAATGATTGAGCTTATTAGTTAGATTCATTATGTGACTTTTGTCCTACAACTCTACCGAGCATACCAAGATCTGGGAAACAAATTAATATTGTTGATCTCGCCTGAAACTTACAGTTTATGATCAGTAAATCCGTGATTAAGGAAAGTACAACATTAATATAGAAACCCTAATCAAAGACTTTGATGAGCTAAGCATTCAACATTCTGCTGGGACCATTTTTCACAGGCGAGTAAGAATCTTGTCTGTTCTTGACCCATGTTATGAATTAAAATTTTTTATTTTCGAGGAAATGAGACTGTAAAAATGACATAGGGAAAGGATGTTACAGTTGGGTAAGATCATTGAAAATCAGCGAAATTCTAGTGGTAGCTTTTGAGGCTTCTGTTACTGAGCGTGCATAGACCAAGTCCCTAGCAATTTTGTAGTTCTAGCTAGGGTAGGTTGAAATGTCTGTCAGATTTTCTTTTCACATTTATTAGTCCTACAACTTCAATTCATTTCATATGCTGTACTTTCATTCACTCTCTCTTTGTTTGAGTCCTATCTTATCTGACGACAAGGCTATGTTTGACAATGTACTGTTCATGAGTTTACAGTAAACGTACATGCTTGCATTTTTAGCCCTTGAATCTCAATGCAATGCTGAGCGTACGATTAACTACATTGTAATCAGATGAACGATCAGAGGGTATTGGATCTTCTGACGAGGATCAAGAAATTAACAGTGGAGGGGAAACAGAAGCTCATCAGATTGACCCACGTGCCGAAGATGCGGAGCTGAAGAAACATTTGCTAAAGAAGTACAGTGGCTACTTGGGAAGCCTTAAGCAAGAGCTTTCTAAGAAGAAGAAAGTGCCAAAGCTCCCCAAAGAGGCTCGCCGGAAATTGCTAAGCTGGTGGGAAATGCATTACAAATGGCCTTATCCTTCGGTAATTCAATACCAACACCAACTTATTATTATTTAGTTGTAGGGTTCATCGTTTAACAGAAACATATGCGTGTTAATCAGGAATCGGAGAAGGCAGCACTAGCAGAAGCAACAGGATTAGACCAAAAACAAATAAACAATTGGTTCATAAACCAGAGGAAACGACACTGGAAGCCATCTGAAGACATGCAATTTATGGTGATGGAAGGATTACATCATCCTCACAACCCAGCTCTTTACATGGAAACTCATTTCATTGGCGATGGTCCTTATAGATTTCCCACTTAAAACCGACACCATGAGCTCAAATTTCGGTGTAAGTTGGTGATTTTTGATGTTTCTTGAGCACTTCTGTCAAGCAAAGTGATCAGTCGAGACTTGAGAAAAGGATCCCATGAAACAAGTGAAGTGATTATTCTTCAAGGGTGATTGTAATTGTCATTAAGGTGCTAAACTTGCTATATATGTTTGTAGTTGAAGTAGATGGAACTGTATTAATTGTTTGAATTAGCACTACTTGGAAGAATTGTATGGAAAAACAATTAGTCTGATAAGTATTTCGAAATTTCTGAATCGCCAAGAATATATGGTTTTTTTAGAAATGTTTCACAAAAGGAAGGTCAAGTAAGCCTACACATACAACTTTACAAGTTAATTCTTTGCCTTATATGTTATGCTCACATACTTCGTATAATCGACTCGGTAAAATATATCCTGACATTTCAACACAAACGTTGCCTCCAGAAATAGTGCGTGCTTCCTCATGTGGACTTATTGGAGGCTTCACTTGAAGCTTGCATGATTCGCTATTTAGGGAGAGGTCATTTATTTTGAAAGTCAAGTATCTAATAGTAGCCTTGTCTTCCACAAACTTGTAGCATAGGTACTGCATGAGAAGGGAATGATTTCTGTGATGACTTGGTTGCCTTTCATAATTCCTATCACTCTTCATTGTGATATCCAAGTTTCCATTTACATTTAAAATGCCACTATAACTAGGGTTCTACGGAACCCAGTTCGGATCGAAATTTTGTATCACGCAACTTGACCCTAGTATTTTAGGGCTGACCTTATGTCCAAAGCATTTTAAAGTTGGGGTTTAGGATTGTGACGGTTCATATTAAATTAGGTCGGGTTCAAACCAATAAAGTTATATGACCGATCATATGTTATAAGGGGTTGTTTTCTACAACGATTTTATAATTGAGAATAAAAAAGGAAAAGTACATATTAAAAAAAATCCAAATATTGTTTTTTTAGGTCTAAAAATGTAAAGCTTGGTTTAGAACGAAATGATCTTATTTTATCTTATATATATATTAAAGCAGAAGCCTCTATTGCCACGTGTCGCCTCCAGGAATTTTCTCAGCCAACGGAAATTTTACAGGCCTCTACTGCTACGTGTCGCTCCAGATTTAATCAACGAAAATTAATCAATTAATTAATCACAATAATTTGTGTAAATCGGATTTTAAATTATAACTACGTAATATTTTTATCCCTAAATATTCTATAGATATTTTCGAAAATTTTAACAAAAATTTAAAGGAAAACAAGATACAAAGAGATTTGAGTTAGAGAATAGAACGGAGGAGATTTGTTTTTGATATTTATCCTATCTTTATTTGTCTAATTAGTTAGATAAAACGATCAAGATCTTTACGGGATATATGCATTTTCAAATCAAACCAATAAATTATTCATTATACAAAAAACCTAATTTGCATGTATATATAGATTAGCGAGTAAAGCAAATCCGAATCAATAACAAGATCGTCGAAGATGGTTGTATTCCACTTTTCATGAAGGAGTCGGTTCAAGCAAATTTCCGCTTGGGTGAGTCAAAAAGCTTTACGATACTTTGTTTTGGTATTTTTAGTGGTTTTATATAATTTGAAGCTTTTCTGGTGTGATTCTCTCGCTGAATCACTATTTATGGAGTAGGGTTTACACAAATCTGTTATGCATCATATATATATATATATATATATATATATATATATATATATATGATGCATAAACCTTCACATCTGCAGGTATGTTCATGGCATTACAACCTAAGATAATTCATAATTGGACGTGGACTTAGACTCACCCTATTTGGGATGATGCTAATTAAAGTTTATGGCTCCAGGTATGTCCATAATATGGCCAAGAATTAAAGAGCATTTTCCATTCTTTATTTGCTTATTTTTTTCATTACTTCTCGGTTGAATTTTGTTAATTTATAGAGGAATAGGGTTGTTAGGAAAGGTTACGTAACAACTAATTGCTTGATTAATAAATATTATTTTTATGAAATAGCTCATTTAGTGTAAGCTTTCTAAGCTAAAGTAATCACCAAGTCTTTTTGATGAAGAAAACAACGATTCAGCGGACATCTTAAATTATCACTTACCATTTCAATGTATTTTTCATGGGTCTTAAGAGAGGCTTACTGCTTACCCGCTATGAAGTGATTCAATACAACCAAGCTTACGATGCCTGTGAAAAAATTAAGATATATTATATTAGTTTAATTCCTTCTAATCTATTCGACGGGCATTTCATTTTAGATTATTAATTTAAATGTTATTTATAATGGTTTATAGATATATTTTAATTATGATTCGGTTTTTGGTTCAATATTTTCGAATTATCATCCGAAAATGCATTTTGTTACCTAAAATATCTCACCTCGCTATATTTTGTTAATTATAATCGAATCGGTACAATTTCAAACTCAACACCCTAGGTATTTTCAACCGGAATTTTTTAAAAAAAGAGGGTATTCTAATTTATTATAATTGAACCGAATGCATGAATATATATTATTCATAGTTAAATATTTTATTGCGATATTTTGAACATTAGATATAATATTAAAAAAAGTTATTATAAAATTAAATTTAAAAAGCAACCCGCACAAGGTGCGGGTAATACACTAATATATATTAAAGCAGAAGCCTCTATTGCCACGTGTCGCTCCCAGGATTTATCTCAGCCCACGAAAATTTTTCAGGCCTTCACTGCCACATGTCGTTCCCAGATTTAACGTCAGTCCAATAAAAAAATCATGTAAATCATATTTTAATTTTAATCGGATTTTTTCAAAAAAAAAATTGGCAATTGATAATTCCAAATTTTATTAAAATTGAAAATTTCAATCTTATCTTAACGTATCTTCTTAAAATCAAGGCCCACAACTAATCTCAATTTTTTTTTAAAAATATTCAGTTTTTTTTTTTTGAAAACTTAATTTTTTGATTACCTAAAATCAAATTAACTAAAAAATTTGTTTGAAAAAATTTGAAACCAGATTCTAAAATATTTATCATGTTACGTTTTTAAAAAAAATTGAATATTTTTTAATAATTTTATCTTATCTTATATCAAATTTTAATTCTTTTAATTAAGTTATAATAATATTAACTATAATATCATTCTCCATATATTTATACATATGAATAAATAATTCTGGTTTTAATATTTTGACCGATTTTAATATTTTGATTTAAATTGCGTAATTTAAAAAAATGTTAGGCTGACGTAAAATCTGGGAGCGACACGTGACAGTAGACTTTTAACTTACACAATTCTAATGTAGATTTTGTAATCGAATTTAATATAAAAAAATCAAATTATGTAACCGAATCCAAAATAAAATTTTATAATCGGAATTTGTAAAAAAATATTTATAAAATAATTTAAATTTTTTACGTGATTAATGATTTTAAATAAGAAATCCATTAAAAAAATATTTGCATTATCTCTTCAATAATTATCCCTTCATTAATTAAAATTAAAATTTTAAACAAATTAATTTAAACTAGAAATTCAACCAAATTATCTCTTCCTCCGAAAATGAGGTTATAAAGAAAGAAAAATCAAACAAATTATTTTGAATTAAAAATCTAACAAAATTATCTCATCGTAGTTGATACATAAAGAAAAATCAATTGAAAACATTAAAATAGGGTTTAAATTTTGTAACATATTGTCAATACCATTTTAGAAATCTTAAATTTTCCAAAAGAAATAAATAACAAAAAATATTTTTATCAAATTCCGTGCAAAGCACGGGTAATACACTAGTATATATTAAAGCAGAGACCTCTATTGTCACGTGTCGCCTCCAGGATTTTTCTCAGTCCAACGGAAATTTTAATGGCCTCTGCTGCCATTTGTCGCCTCCAGATTTAACATCAGTCTAAACATTTTTTTAATACGTAATTTAAATAAAGAATTTATAATAAAATTTTGTTTTTTTAACTAATTTTAATTCCAGTAAAATATCTCTTAATTAAACAAAGTTAAAATTTTAAAAAAATTATTTCAAATTTCTAAAAAGATGGTAAAAAAAAATCTCCTCAGTAAAGTTTTAAAATAAAAAAAAAGTTATAAACAAATTAAATTTGAATAATAAATAAGTGATTTAAATTTACATAATTTATATTTATATTTATATTTTTTAATTACGTAATTTAAATTTACATTTTGTAGGAATTTGGAAAAAATTAAATGTAATTAATTAAACTCATTTTTTTTCACCACGAACTTAATCTCAACAACAATATATGTCGAACAATTAAAATTAATTTTTTCAAAAATAATTTAAAAAATCAAAAAAGTTATCGTTATAATTAATCGCAAGCACGTGCTTTTTTTTTTCTTTTTCTAATCATTAATCAGTTAAACTCATTTTCCCACCAACTACTTACGAGATTTTAAAATGTAGATAAATTTGGAATTAGTCATTCAAAAAGTTAGTCGTATGATCTTCAATAATTTTTAAAAAATTGATGTTTGTTATGTGATATATTTTTATATGTTTATAATTACTCCACAGACAATTCGTTACAATAATGAAATTTTATAATATTAATCTCATTTTAACTTAATAACACTATGAAATTATTATAAAATGAAACTATACTCATTCATAATTGACATTAACTAGTATTTAACGTAATAATCCACTATGTAATTTTTTAATAATTAAAATTACCGATGATTAATATAGATCATGATAGGTGTACATTAGTTCTTTTACTCAACAAAAGTAATCCGCATGAATATTTAGAGCTCAATCCAATTATTTAATTACCGATTTTAATACCCGCACCTTGATATTAATATAAAATATCATATTTTTTTTATAATATTCCGTATTTTTGTAAGGATTTAAAATGTGTCAAACTAATGTTATGCATATTAAAAGAGGCATTTATTATCACGTATTTTAAAACTTAACCCGCACAAGGTGCGGATAATACACTAGTATATATTAAAGTAGAGACCTCTATTGCCATCAGCCCAACGGAAATTTACAGGCACGTGTCGCTCCCATATTTAAAGTCGGTTTTTAAGCAAAAACAAATTAATCACATAAAGTTAATTTTACAAAAAAGTAATTTAAAAGATTAAAAAATTATCTTTATAAATAATCTCAGTCACGTGTTTTTTTTTCCTTCTTCTAAACGTTAATTAATTAAACTCATTTGTTTCCACCAACAACTTATCAGATTTTACAATGAAAATAAATTTGTTTAAAATTTAGTTACAATAGAGGTTGTTTACTCATTTCACTATATGCGATCCTATAAAAACGAATTTTAAATATTTTTAATTTTAATTTTAATTGAGCCACAAATCCCCAAAACCGAATTACTCTACAAAATCTCCTAGATAATAGATGACACTAAATCTAAACTACTTTAATTTATTATCAATTTATTATCAGCCGGTCATCATTTATTCTCTTTGCTCTAAGATCCATTGTCACATTCATCTTAGTGAGTTAATTCACATAACCCTTATTTTGAATGCACCGTCAATTTGCATTTATATATATGAAGTGAGTCAAGTGACTAACCACATTCTATTTCTCTTTATACTAATGCATTTCACTCTATACCATCATCCTTTTGTGCATGACATCGTTCTATTTTGTAACCTATACCCATTTTACATAAATTTTCAAAATTTTGTTTATTGTGTTATGAGCGGGTGATATCGTTGTCATCTTACTTTGAGAAACTTAGCAGATTACCTCAATAAATAATTTGGTTTTATTTGTGTTCCGTCAACAAGATGTCATACTATTAGGTTCATGATATCATTTTGTATCGATTCTGTATTACACTATTTTTTACAAAAATAAAAAATAGTTTCAAATTATTGAGATACTAACGTAAGTATATAGTCAACCCACTTTATATTAAGATTTATCAGTTTATTATTTATATTGTTTAAGTGTTTTAAAATATCATTTTAATTTTTACTTGATTTTTTAAATTATGCAATTTAAATCAAAATATTAAAATCGGAATTTTAGAATAATAAATCAGACTTTTAACTTACGTAGATTTTATAATCGAATTTAATATAAAAAAATCAAATCATGTAACCGAATCCAAAAAAATTTGTAAACGGAATTTGAATATTTTTTTTTATCAAATAATTTAAACCCCAAATTATTGTGTAAATCGGATTTTAAAAAATAGTAAAAGTTAATCAAAAAAATTTTAAAAAAAAACACACCACATATTTACCAATATTATTGTTACGGCAAAATTTCTAATATCAATTTTTAACCAAATCTTCCACCACATATTTTTAACCAAATCTCCCGGTTGCCACTTCATATGACTAGCATGCATATGAACCACCGAATTCGAAGAAGCATATGAATTCACCACAACTCGAGTCCATCCCGTAAACGTGCTTCCTCCACGAGTAAATTGATGTATTATTGATTTTGGTGAACATACAGAATTTTATTCGATTAGGGGATCTTCTGTATAGTGAAAAACTTAATGGTGATATAATTTATTTGATGATATTTTTTTACATAAATATGTCCAAATTTAATTAATTGAGCGTTATAATATATTTTGATTTGGTATAAGTTATTATTATTATATATGTGTCTGTGCGCTTGGGTATGTTGTACATTGACTTTATTTTATGGTTTAGACTATAGTTCAAACCATTTGTTTTTTGTGTTCTAAGTGGTATGTGATCTCTTTAATTATAAATATAGAAGCTAGCAACTTATCTTAATTTATAGTACGTTAAGTAGGTAAACTTCTTTATAACTACTTACAAAAAAAAATATAATCATTATCATGATTAAAGTTAATGTTTAATATAAAATTTGTGCTGTAAATATTGCAGACCAAATAATTTGAAAAAAATATATATAATTTCAATAAAAAAATATAGTTTATGAATCAAAGCATTTCTAACTAGAATTTATTTGATTTAGATATAAATCTTACAAACAATAAATTAAAAAATCTAAAAATTTTAGCAATAAACTTTGCTGGGTCAGATTATTAACTAAAATTTTTAAATTTTAGATTTTCAATTTACTTATCACTTCGTTAGTTCAGTAAGATGGTCAAATTATTAACTAACATTTCTAACTAGATTTTATTGATCTAAATTTTACGCAAAAAATAAAATAAAATTTACACTAATATTTAATAGAGTAAATTTGATAATGATGATTTTCTATCAATGAATGATTAAACTTTTTTTTTTGGTTAATATTCATTTTTTAATTAATACTCTATTTCTTGGATTGTTATAAATAACTTATTTTATTGTTTTTTTTTTACAGTGGGAGTTGAAAGTTTGAATGAGAATATTGATATTTTTCTAAGAAACATAAGTTGTTAAAATATCTAGAGTAAAATGGACAAGATTTGAAACGAATAATTAAAGTTTTATGTTAATTATGTAACCAACTAAATAAGATAAGATGAATGGGGTAAAAACAAATATTAAGACCATTTTTAACATTTATTATAAAGATAAATTTAAAACTTAACCCGCACAAGGTGCGGGTAATACACTAGTATTATTATTATATATTATAGGAGTAACACTCCTTGCCACGTGTCATGCAGAAAATTGCTAATTGTCACGTGTCATTTCAGCATTTAACCTCAAGCCTTCAAAAATTTTAATTAAGTTTTTTTTTATCTTATATATTTTGTTGATTATTAAAAAAAATTAATGCTAACAGACAATGAAGATTTTGAGCAACTAGATTATCGGTATGCAGATCTTAAATTTTAGAATCTTATATATTTGATTTTGATAAAAAAAAAAATGAGTCAACCAATTGAATAAATTTATTTGCATTTGATTTCTTTTTTACTTCAAGAAAAGTATAACGACAATTTTAAATTTCTAATTTATAATTCATTATCCATAAATCATACTTACCTAATTAATTTAAACAATATCTGAATGATTAACAAATACTTTTTTTGTTATAAATAAATTATTTTCTACTCTTATACTCACACTATTTCATCAAGATGGATTACTAAATGAGTATTATTTACTTTAATATTTTATTATTTTATTGTCTTAAAATTGAGTCAACCAATTGGACCAATTATATAACTAATAAAGTTAATCACAATAAGAACTTAGTTGATTTCCAAATATTACTATATGTATATAGACCTGAAATATTACTTAAAAATTAATAAATCATATTACAAAATAAATTTCCTATATATACTATTTAATTTGATTACAATATTATTTCATATATATATTCAAATGTAGATATAGTTATTATAAAATCATATCTAACTATTTTATGTTAAGACAATATAATATTTTATGCATAAAAACTCAATAAAATATATTAAAAAGATAAATTTATCGATCTCGTGTAAGGCACGGGTAATACACTAGTTGATTGATTGAACACGGTACTCCGTAATTAACAAACACCTGATGGAATTCTCTATTCTTTCGTTTTTTTTGGTTCTCTCTGCTTTCATGTTTCGCGATTGGTTTCTCATTTACTCGATTTACCCGCGTAGGCCCAGATACCAAAGATCAATTAGTCAATGATTCTCGTAATCATCATTATTCACTTAAAAACTACCAATCACCTAATTCGGTTAGAATCGGGACGGATCTTGCGTATTTTAAATTGAATCTCAATGAGTCCTATTTCGGTTAGGATAGGGACGGAATGGGACGGGACGAGCCCAATCCCACTTTATCTACAAAAATATCCGTGTATGTCAACTTAAAACGCAAAAACATTAAGATTTTCAAATGTCCATAATAAAATATTACAACTTACATTAAAGTTTCCAAATATCCATGATAAAACACATCTAAAAGATTTTGGGCAATTTAGACCATTTTCCAATTTTGACGGTTTGATCAACATGATTTATTTTCTAATATATATATATATAAGCATATTTGTATAATAACTATATAAATATATCACTAATACTTAGGAATTTTATTTATATTTATCATGATAATAATTATCAATCACTAACTCAAAGCCAAAACAACTCTTAGTGAACTCTCTCTAAAAGACCATACACCGTATTCTATCTAGGATACCACAACTATCAACTATATCTAGCAATCGAGAACATATCATACACATGCTAAAATTCCTTCAATTCTCAACACTCACAAGACCACTATTTAATTGCATAACTTATTACAATCATCATTATATCATATATCCTTCTATCACATGCAATCACCAACCTATATCTTCCTCTATAACCATCAACATCACTTATCATCCATACATACTTACATTCATTTGTTTCATCGTCTATACTATCACATATGTCATCATATCTAGATACTCATAATAATCACACCTTCCCTCTCATCGCTATTTGAAATACTTCTTATAATCACTCTCCATCAATCCTTAACAAGTTTCCCTAGTCACTACTGTCATTATGTCAACATCCTCCAAACACTTAAGATAAAACATTTAACACAATTTAATGAAAATTATTTAAAATATAAATAATATTAGTATGAACTCCAAAATAGGTTTTACTCACAATCAATAACAAATTTAATTTGAAATAGGACGATAACTAAGTAAGTCAGCATGACTTACCTCGAAAAGACGAATTTCACAATCACCGCAATACCTATTAGAACAAGTAATCAACAATGAGTACCTAATATCCATATGTATAAAGCTTATCATCAATCGATGCCAACAATATTGTAAACAACTGACAAACAATTCAAAGAGACAAATCCGATTAAGGTTTAGGAAGCCTTACATATCAAAGGTTAACAAGAAAATTGAATGTCACGTATCGATGTCACATCTAGTCTCTTTTCATGTCCAAAGGTGCTTCCAAGGTGTACAAAAAAACTAAACAAGTCATTTATACAAGTTTAACTCCATTTGTATAAACTTGGACCATTAATTATAATTATAAATGTTTGATACATTTTTTGTAACTATAAACTAGGCCATAATATTAAATTATCCAATTCAGGGCATTTTGTGAACTTCCAAAAGTTTGGATCATTCATGTAAATACAAACTTTGAGTTGTTTCCTGTAATTATCCATTCGCGGGCATATTTCCAATATTTGAAAATTTGAGCCATAAACGCAAATACAAAGTACATGGTAGATTTTGTAATTGTACCAAAAGTTACCAATACCCGATTAGGGTTTTCTCTACGGCGGCCACACATCTTCAGCCTTCTCTGGCGATCGGCAACAACAATGACGGACCTGGGCGGAGACTGCGAAATCCGACAAGGCAGGCGGCGGCAAGGTAAGCGGCGGCACTACATGCTCTACTCCAGCGGCGTTGTTCCGGTTTTGGGTTCGCCGAGAGGAGACGACTCGACAACAGAACTAGCTTCGGTGCCCCAAACGAAGAGGGTTGCTCAGTCCGGCGTCGGCGGTGCCAGTGCAGTGGCTCCTAGTGAGAGTTGTTAAGGGCGAGCAACTCCGGGCTCGACAACCTCGATCTCCAATTAAATCCTCTTTAACCTTTCGATTACTTCAACTCGTTTAAATCCAAATTAAATCGAGTATTAAAGTTTTTTTAAACCTGGCTATTACATGTTTGATTCCAGCACAACGAGGCAAACCTTCTACTCTAAAGCTACTTGACGGCTAATGAACTCAAGGCAAGAGAGATTGCTAGATGATTGTGGATACTTTTTTAAGATGTCTAACCCTATGGAGGATACATGTTTATTTAGGGGGAGAAAATCGGAGTCTAGGGTTATAAAAAGATATATATCCAAATATATGATTTTCTAACTATGCTTTGTCGAGACGGCTTCTGAGATGGCTTGGGAGACAACATACATGTCGTCTGGCATCTTGGCTTGCATCTTTTTTGGGCCTGGAGTGGATTGATGAAGTCCAACAACAAAGTGATAATGGGCTCCAGACGGCTTGGGATTCCGTTTCACAAGCCGTTTGGCTTGCGATGAAGCTCCGATTTTGGATCTTGTATGTCTTCAAGACATCTTCGGGGGACTTCGTGTTGTAGTTCCTCAGTCATATATCATATTCTATTCGGCTTTGAGTTTAGGGAGGATGTACTTCTGGTACAAGTGATGTCGAAAATGACTGAAACTCAAAAAGACCAAGGTAAATAATGAAATATGGAAAGTGGACGATTTCTATACAAATAGTGATGTTGAGAGAGAAAAAGATGTATAAAATGCATGATTCTAAAGACTATATAAAGTTACATTTAACACTCATTAAATAACAAGAAAGTTGAACTTCTCTCTATCTCTACTTCTCAGTCGACCCCTATTATCAGAAGTTGTGCACAATATCTATGAGTATTAGTGTCCATATATATCCTTCTAGTCTATTTTATTATAGTGACCACCCTTTCACATTCGATAAGGAAACAACACCACTAGGTGTAGATTTACTTATTGTCATCACCAAAGTCTCCTAATTAAGAGTCGAGCAAAGAGCTCTGTATGTCGGGCTTGTAATGTGTGTAACCCATCAGAGTATATGTGATTACTACAAATTGTATAATGGGTCTGATAATTAAGTTAAGTGTAAGTTGTAACTTTGGCAAACCGGTTCATTCTGGCAGCCGGTTCATCAGCCCACTTAACGTAATCTGGCTCACTTGATATGCCTATTATAATATGGGCTTAAGCTTGTGAAGGCTCATATCCATGTACTAGGGGATGATGAGTCAAACTCTGACCTAACTAATACATCTACATATATACATACTATTTTAATGCTATAGGAGACAAACCAGAAGAGAAAGGTCCGATATATAAAAAGTGAGCTATCAGAACTTGTCCTAATTAGCAGCTAGAGAGAAAGGAAGAAGACGAAGCTAGGTGTTCAAGGTCTTGCTCACACTAGAAGAAGACTTTAGTTACGAAGATTTGAAGCTTCTTCAACACTTTAGCAACAAGTGTTGACAACCCTAGAGGTGGCCGAATTCCTCTCGAGTTTCTTCTCTCTTATCTTCTTGTTATCAGTTGTATAGTTTGTCTTGTTTGGTATATAGATTTGTACAATCTTGTAATTTGAACTTGCTCTTGAAGAATAGTGGAATCACTTCAGGCCGAGTCTCACCCTCTTGAGACTCCGGGGACTAGAGGAAGTCGAACCCCGTAAACAAATATGTGTGTTGTATTTTCTTATTGGTTTTGTTCTTGCTTTTAATCTAGTATAGATGAGATATCTAGATCAAAAGATTCACAAGGCTTGTATTTCATCACCCGGGACCGGTTTCATTGTTTTTAAATGACTTACTAGCTCCTCAAACTAGGTTTGGTGCTCGGCAATAGACTTTCCATTGATTGATGTATAATTTCAAATTCACGATCTTTTGGACTACAAAAGCTTTGCCTACACAAATTTTCTTTGATACATGAACTCTAACTTAGTACAAAATACTTGTGCATTAATCTCGTGGTCAATATGATGATAAACACAATAACCCATTGTTTAATTGTTCTCACTGCTTTTCTATGCAATTTCTTCTAATCGTCGTTAAAAGTTACATTTGGCTTATTGACCCAAGAATCAGACCAAACATATTTTTGTAGTACTAACTGCAAAATGTCTTCCATCTTTTACTTTCAAATTGAATTACAACTTTACCACCCCATAACATACTCTTTTGTCTTAGTCGACATCACAACACTAAAAACAATAAGATTTGATACCACTTGATTGGATTGTTTTCTAATTAACCCCTTGGATGTTCAATATCAATGTGTCAACATTAATAGAAACATATAGCATCACATGCACAAACAAATAACCACAAATTAACCCACAAGATTTACAGGGAGGAAATTAGAGCCCCTTATTATGAGAGGTAGACAAATCACAAGGCCGGTCCACTATTTATTAAATTTGATACAAGTGTTCATGTTACAAGTCTCTTTTACTGGAGACAACAACGATTTCTATAAATCGTATAAATAGAATTTTAGGGAAGAAAAGACTTACCAACAAAATCCCGCTACCTCATTTTTAGTAAATCGGCAAAAGAAGATAAAAACCCTTATGTTCAATCTATACATAACCCAAGTCCAATTTCGTGTCCTCGATCAAAGATCTTGAATATTATTGATGTCATAGAAGTGTGTAATTGGTCTTTATTAGTTAGACGAGTCATTGTTTGAGTCGATTAAAACTTGTATACACCTTTTATTTATCTACATTTTATTTTCTTATAATAAGATAAATTTTACTTCTATTAAACGCCTTTTCTAACTAATTTATATAAGAGCTTTTCAAAAATAAATCATGATGACTATGTATAGTATATTTTTGAGTAAAGGAGTCGTGTGTACACCCACGATACATATCCATACACGACTAACGATATAATTAACTATATCTGACTAAATAAAATAAATATGTGCAACACATGTCGCATGTTGATCGATAAATTGTTAAAGATAGCTAAATCTCATTGAAAAACCATTCCCATCTTAACTCACAAATAAAGCACTCAATTTATAAAATAAAGAAAGCCATCAATCTAAGTAACCAAAAACAATATTTAAGTATGCAAGAACAATCAATGATAGCAAACCGTACATGAAAGTGGCCTAGCTTGGCTTTGTTTGGTCCAAATCACAATGCCTTTTATATGCATGAGGGGTGCAAAGGGTCCATTTAGAGGGTGTCTTATTGGCGGTAGAGTATGGAGATGACGAGGAAGATAACGTACACTAATAATAATTTATAAGTTATGATATTATTTTCAATGATAAATGTCGGCATATCCTTTGTTTCCCAGAATGGAGGCCATGGGGGCAACGTTGTCCTCCTTCACTCACATTCAGGAATCTAAGCAACTTACAATTCTTTGGAAAATACTTAGATGCATCTCAATATGGTCGAAAGATTTGGTATCGGATTCTTACGTTCAGAACTTGTGTATGTGTTCATTGAACTCTCATCGATCGTTGGGAATTACATGTTAATGGAGAATCCAGCTAGATTTGTTTCTGCTCCTTCACTTGTTGGAGGGTGAAGGTTGTTTCTTCTTTTTTAACTACAAGATAATGTTGACACACTTTGCATCCGGCCTTATGGATAGAATACTTGTTCACATTTTTTTTCAAAATTATATGCTTTCTTTTTAAGGCTTAGGATTTTGGGCTTACGGTTGAGGATTTTGGGCATGATGGACTAGAACAAAATCGGAAAAGTTATAACATATTGTGTATTCGACGGTGTTGTGTTTATTGGTGTTTTATTTCTTCCAAAAGTCCATATAGTAAAAGTGAGGCACAATTTATCCATACATCTTAACTATGCATGACAATCTTTCCTGAATTCAATGGGTAATTACCCTTAGAAATAGGTGAAAAACCATAAATTTACGGTAAAACACGGGTAATTGAGCATGGCGGATACAGGTGAACAATTTAAAAAAAATATTTTAATAGATAAAATAAAATTAAAAATAGTTAAAATCCTTGAAAAAATCATCATAATCTCTTATTGTCTTCATCTAGTCGTTCGTCTTTCACAAAATTTGCTCTTCAATCATTCTCTAACCTTCTCTAGCAAACTGTGACTCTAGCCCGTTCCATTCTTCAAACTCCAAATTTAAAAATCCAATGGATGTTCAAGGCAATTTTGTGAGAATGATACTACTTAGTTTAATGACTTTGAATTTTCGGATTGTTATATATAAGTTTTGGAGTTACGTAACATATTTAGGATTTTATGTTATAATTCCGACCATGTTCAAGTTAGGACGGATTTGATGGTTGATTTAGTATTATCTTGACATTTTACAATTAGTTTTAGTTTTTATTTTTGGTTGTATATCAACATTTAAAAAAACATATGTTTCACTAAAAAAAACAATTATGTACAGGATTATGTTCTCACATCGATAATATTAAGATAAAAAAATTTAGTATATAAGATTGGTGAACTATTCCTAATATTGTCAATTGATTTTAGGATGAAAACGTGACATGTTTCATCCGTGATGACTCATTAACATCTTTAATCTCCAAATAGAAGACGGCGTTTTTGTTAATTTGTTTTTCATCTCGGTTTAGCGCTTTGTTGGTTTTTTCCATATCATTTGTTCGTTCAACTACTAATCTCGATGTTTTAGGTCTCTCTAGCATAGCACCTGAATAACTTTTCTTAAAAGTACAGTGAATATATAAAAAACTAGTTAACCGACTTTGAATAGATTATATTCTTTATGTTAAAGGACAAGTGTCATTTATCTCTTGTTTTTCAGGCCTAAGCTAAATATTTTATCAACTAAAGAGGCTAAAAACTATAAACCAAAACAAAAAAACCCATTAGTTGGTGGCTAAAACTTGATAATTTAACTTAAACAAGCCTTTTCTTTTCAAAAAGAATTGCACATAACGTGACACTTTCTACCGTACTTATTAGCGTTAAGTTTAAGTCCAATATATAATAAAGTAAATCCATTCTAATGATATGAACTCATTGACTATAAGGTTAGTTGGTATCTGGATACAAAAGAATACCGACATTGTATACTCTCCCTTACCATTCACAACTCGTAAATTTTAGATCTTTATACTACTTGTATGACCTCTTTTTTTGGTTAAAACTTGTATGACCTCTTTGGTACAAAAGATTCGTAAAATATATACTGTTATTAATGCTCATTGTCAGATGAAGAATCAATTGAATTAAATGCTGTTAGTTTGGTGCGTCAATGATGATGTTATGTTGAAACGTTTAAATTTTATATAGCAAGTCATTCATGAGCCTGTACAGCAGTTAATGATTGTATAAGAGGACCTTTCTCGTACATAAGAACCAGTATACCAATATAGGATACAGTAACTATTTAAACCATACATCTCTATCGATCGATCTAGAAAGCATAAACTATATGAGAAGTAATCAGAAATTATGTTACAAACGACGATTACATATAATATAACACCAGATCACGTGATCTCTGAAAACAAGAGATGGATCGATTTTGATTCTTGACCAGCTACATCTAAAAGGATCATTTTTGTTTAACAAGCAGCAGATGAGTGTGGGAAGAACATATTCGGGTTGGTCCGGTTCACACCGGATACGAAAACCGGTTTTTGATCTCGGTTAGAAGAAGATGCATAGCGATGATGAACAGCGTTGATCAATGATGGATCGCAAGACGGGCAAATCGAGAGAGTCGGATGCATGTAGAGAGGAGCCATTTTCGTGGACTTGAGCTCGTTCAGCTCCTTCTGTAGTCTCTTGTTCTCTTCTGTTAGCCTCGAGCAGCACTTCTTCAGTAGTTCACAGTCTGTTTCCGTTTGCTTCAGTTTTGTCCTACACAAGAAGAAGAAGATCAATATCAAACAACCTTACAGAACAGCATTGTACAAAAGAGTAGCAATATATATTTTTACCTTGCTCTTCTGTTCTGAAACCAGACTTCAACTTGACGTGGCCTGAGATTCAATTGTTTGGCAAGAGCTTGTTTCTGGCTCTGATCGAATTAAAAAAATCATCAGATATACAGTCGAATTAGAAATATACAAATAATAAAAAGAAATATGAACATATATATATACAGGATTGAGGGTGCTGTGTTCTTTGAAGATATCTTCAAGAAGAGCAGATTGGTCCTTAGTGAGCCTAAGCTTCTTTCTGGGGCTAGCTTCTTCTTCCTCTTCATCGTCCTCATCGGAGCTCACCCGTCTACTCGAAACCTTAGAGGAAGTCGATCCTTGATCAGAAGGACCCAAGGAGAGCGCAGGCAAGACATTATCAAACTTCAAAGAAACAGCTGATTTCTCCTTCTTGCTGCTACAGCCGCCATCGTTGAAGCTTGCAAGACCTAAGGAGAGACCTGTGTTGCAAAGATGATCTGAGGTTGAAGCCATTTGAGTGCAATTGGTGTTTTTCATCTCTAACTCTAAGGGAGACATTTTTTCGTTATAGAAAGTTAAAGAGAGAGTGCTTGAGAAAGGAAAGGGAGAAAGAGGAAGTGATTATATAAAGGCGTTGCCTTGTGGGTTTTGATAATTGATCATGTGAAATACATAAATAAAATCCAAGGTTGACCCACGGATGATTCTGTCTTCATATATCCAAATGGGAGATTAGCATAATTAGATGGAATAAGGATGTAGGTTGATTCAAATATTCGATCATACACATGTTATTTACTGCTCAAATTGGGGTTTTGATAAGACAATTGCCCGACTTTCCAATCCTTACGTTAGTATCAGTGGTTTCAAGCTACATTACTCTTTATCTTTTTCAAACTTGTAAACAGGTTATTGTACAGCATAATAAAAGTGTGGATAATATTAGATTGTCGTTTACGTAATAAAAATATAGTATATAAGATTTGTGGTTACCTTTCTTGTAAATTGGTTTTACAACCGATATGATGCGTCAATTTTGATATTCCAAAATAAATTCTTAGCATGTTAATTTACGTGGAAAAAAAAAAGTTCATAAAAGTTTTATGTGTTTTCTCTCAATTTTTTTTTATTTTAAATATATATATATATATATATATATATATATATATATATATATATATATATATATATATATATATATATTCAAATAGTAAATAATACTCTCTTTCATTTTCTTTTTTTGTAATTTCAGTGGTTTTTTTACGCCCATTGGTCGGGTATGTTTACATAAATGTTAAATTGTCAAATTCTTTAGATAAATTTAAATTTGATTTTACTTCAATTATCTGTATTTGATTTGATTTTGTTTTTTTATATATTATCTTATGATCCCTATATAGATCATAATAATAGGAATGTGTTTGAGATGTTCGTCACCAAAAATTATCAAAACTCCAAAAGACCTATAGTTTCATATTTTATATCATCAAGTTAACATTTTACTTGAATTCATTTTTATATATTTGAAAGGTATTATAACATTTTCGTATGTCTAAAAATTGTATAGCTTAATCCACCATTTTAAGTTCAACAATAATCCCTTCTTTTTTTTAATCCCTGATAGAGTTATGAAAGGCTGTTGGAATTATAAAATTTTGAAAAAAAAAAGAGAAATCGAAAGAATATACATTATGAAATACGATTGATAAGAAATTCGCTCTATATAATTTGAGGCATTGAGTGAAGAAAATCAGTTGATACCGGAATGGGACTTGTTGATGGAGGAGGTATTAAAGATGATATATATGCTTAGTATGAATGGCTACTTTTTTAAATACCTTGTATTCTGTAGTGATAATTTCTTACATATGTTTGTTTTCCATATTTTAATTAATGATATATGTAATATGCCTATGTTTACTCCAATAAAATCGTATATATATAATGGTTGATTGAGATGTGATCTGTCATACTTAA
Source organism: Fagopyrum tataricum (assembly GCA_002319775.1). Taxonomy (NCBI): domain Eukaryota; kingdom Viridiplantae; phylum Streptophyta; class Magnoliopsida; order Caryophyllales; family Polygonaceae; genus Fagopyrum; species Fagopyrum tataricum. The sequence goes on along the minus strand of CM008279.1, from coordinate 10,008,794 downwards.
ATTCGCTATTGTACGTTAAAATAGTCCGAGCTAATTAGGTAACGATACCCAAACTATTAAACACGTACGTTCTTACAATAATAAATATACAAAAATCAGTTGGCATTGTAATATACAAGTTGTATATAATCGACGTATACATATATAAGGAGAAAATTGAAATAAAGATTGATATATTGCAATTATTTGTGACGGCAAACAACTAGTCAACCTACGAATTTATTAATTTAATTTAAAATTTATTAGGATTGAGTTTGGAGTTTTTTTTATGAAACAGAGACCGGGTGGTCTTCCGCACATCTGACGCGTTTTCAATAAATGAAATTGATTAAATAATCTGCAAGCGGGGATAGTCAGACCCTTACATTTTCAAGCGAAAGATCAACTACATCCCCAGGAGGGTCGACCAATACGGAATTCGAAAGAAAAGTTGGCTAAATAATCCGTTGCGTTATTCGTCTCGCGGAAGGCATGACGAACTTGGATAATCCAATCTCTTTTTAAAAAGTCTTACCACCTAAGTACCAAACTAGCGAAAGGGTGATGATGGGGTATGTGACTATGAAGGAGAATAAGGCCCTGTTCGTTAGAGCTTTTTCGCTAGATTATTGGAGAGTTTTGAGAATTTTGAAAGCTAATAGGTGTTTGGTGGGAGGAGATTTTTGTGAAGATTAGAGTTTTAGTAGCTTTTGTGTAGTTTTTTGGATAGCTTTTTGAAACATTTGTGAAAGAGCTTTTTCATTAGCTTTCTATAATTTTGGTCCAATTTACCCTTAAATATATATATGCATGTTTTTTTATTATTTTTAATACTTATCCTTTTTAGTAATTTCACCACAAAAATCTACCCTTAAATCTCTACATACCAAACACTTTTTAGCTTTTTCGTTAGATTTTCATATTTTATAAAGCTACCCAATACTCTACCCAAAAATCTACCGAAAAAGCTTAAACTACACAAAAAGCTTAAACTACCGAAAAATCTCGCTCCACCGAACATGCCCTAATACCCAATTATGAATCCGTTTTCAGAATAACATTTTGATATCCACTCTCCAAGATAACCTTAAACCATGAAACATTCCCATAGATTAGTCATAGGAACCGAACCTAGTCTAATGTTAACCTCATGACGCCACAACTATTTCCCGTCATGATCCCTAAGTAACTCACCAGCAACAACAAATCCGTCAGCACGTCGCGCCCCATCCAAATTGTTTTTAATACGTGAAGGAGGAGGAGGTTCCCAACATACATGTAGGACACGAGGGTGCAGTAACCTAGTAGGCCTCGAATGAGACTTTCAGGCCTTGAGGAACTCAAAAGTGCGATCTCGAACATGAGTATTTCGATTTCCTTGCTCCAAACTATCCTCGTAAATCTTCTAATTTCTCCAATTACAAGTTCACCAGATGGCAACTACAAAAACCCCACTCCACGAACAATTACAAGTAAAATACCGATAAGAAGAAAGGTTACCTCGCAGCCATCCCAAAAAATAAAGGTGTGGAAGTAATCTCAATACAAATCCGCATGAAGTCAGCTCCACATTTCGAACTATAGGACAATCACAACCGTTGCAACCAAGCAAGATGAGCAGTTGCTATTAACGCCGATACGAGGCTGGACACATTCTGCAGCCGATAAGACACCTCCGTGTAAAAGCTTCCACATGAACAAAGGAGCACGATCATGCTGGCGTAACTTCCAAAGAGTTTGATAAAGCTGGTTACCATCTATATATCAATATATATTACTAAAATTAAACGCATTTTGCTTATGTGTCGCATTCTAAGGCATGTCACGTAAGATTTTTTTTGAGTTATTTACAGATTTGTCACACTATATTTACCGATTTGCCATTGATTCTTTTATAGAAAATTGTTATTAAAATTACTAAACAATCAACGTGTCACGTCATTTTCCATTAGTATATACCCATAACACGTCATCTTATTAATCTAAAATAGATTATTATCAAAACAGAAAAAAGATTTTCGGTTACAAATACCAAATTTGAAATAAATTTTCTAACGTAATTTACAGATTTGTCACACTATATAGGTATTTTTATACATTTTTTTTCTAGAGGATATTAAAATATTAATTTTTATGTTTATAAGTCCATTTTAGCCTACAAATAAATTTTGTTTAGATTAGTATTTATATAAATACGTAAAAAATTATAATATAATATTTTTTATTTAGGTAAAACCCGTACAAGGTTCTGACGGTGAATTCGTTAGTAATAAAGTGTTGACCTCAGTAGATAGTAGGATGAAGAATCGGGTAGGAACCATCAGAGTACGCGGTCCATGCAATTTCATCACCGAGTGCGAGTTCCACATCGGATGACTGTGTCGGTTGATGATTGTGAATTGCAGCAGTAGGTTGCAGATAAGTGAGGCACGCAATAACAGGTGCCCATTGTTGAAGAATTCCAAGTTCCCACCTAGTCGAAGCATACCAGTATTGCTGCACCCATTATATATACCGGTTAAGATCTTCTATATCTCATGTATCCTTACTATTGCATGATTGGTGAAATTGTTATTGTTTATTATTTTTTTCGTAAAACACTATTACTTTTTTATTTCTTTATTTAGCTTCAACCAATAACATGAGAAGGATACATGTATCAGCGATATAGGATATCTTAATTGTATATATACACCCCTTATTTATCCTATCAATCACATCAATCCTATCCAATCCACTTTTTCTATTTTTTCTTTTTACCCACAACTTTCTAGAATTTATATTAGAGGTACCTAGTTTATAATAAGTTGCATTTATATCCTTGTTTGTATTTTAACTCGTATTTTGTACTTTTTGTGTGTTTCTGTGTGATCCTGTCATTTGGTACCAGAGCCAAGTAGTTAAGTAAACTTAAAAAATTAATTAAAAACTCAAAAAAAAAAATTAAAACTGGAGGTTTCCGAAAATTGTCCACATAAAACCGCTCCACATGCAAAACATTTAAATACTGGACAAGGTCATCACGAAGCTGTTTTAAATACTATAGTCAACGATATTGCGGATTTAAAAGTAAGTTTACGACAGTTGCGATCAAGTGTTGCTAAATATCGTGAAGAAATATCTACTACCTTATTAGCCATAAAAGAAGAAAATCAAAAATTAGTTCTTTTAATTACAAACGAGATCCGACACCTTGGAGCAACAACTAGTCTAAACCCTCAAACCAAAAAACCTGTCGGTTTTCCTTATAAGTATCCATTCCAAAACGAAAATCCACAAAAGAAATTTCCGGTACCAAGTTTAACTAAAAAGCTAGAAACAAAAGAAGAAGTCGAAGAAGAGCCAGAAAATCAAGGAGACGCTTGATATGTCTGACCAAGAAATGAGTTCTTTTAGTAGTGACGAATCTGGTTATTACACTGATGAAGAAGAAATGTATCAACAAATGGGCTTAATTAAACTAAAAGACCTAGAGAATATACCTTTAAGTGAAGTTACAAGAAAATTAGATAAAAAGATGGGAAAAAGAGTTGTAGACATTAATGAAGTAGAAGAAGAAATAATCTCAGAATAAGAAGTTAATAAGGCCACTAGATCTTGTTATAGAGAATATGAACAAGGGTCCACGAGTCAACAAAACACTAGCCTAAGACCTAGGGAATTTTTAGACAAACAGCTAAGTTTGGAGTTAGGATTATGCCAAATCATAGACCTAATAAAAGAGAACTCCTACTCGAACCCATAAGTGAAACCGGATATAAACTTAGCCTAGAAGGGGTAAGAAATCGAGAAGATGTGCTAGACTTTTGGAAGAAAAGTATGATGAGTGTCTTAAACATGAACCCTGAATGGAGATCTGCAAATTTCCTAAACTACATTGAGCATAGTCTGTATGGAATTGTGGCAGATTGGTATGAAGGAATCGATGAAGAAACTAAAGAAACCTTAAGAGCAGTAGAACCACTAGATGTCATGTTTAGGCAATTCTGCAAAGTCTTAGAATATGAGTTTATTGGCGACAGAGATGATAAAGAGAAAAAATTAATCGAATGGCAAAGAAAATTAAATACTCTTGAAATTTGTAATATGAGATATTTAGAAAATTATCTTTCAGAATACGAGTATTATTACTATAAGGTGGGAGAAAATGCAATTAATCTCCAAATGTTATTCGATAAACTCCCTAAACCCATAAATGAAGAAATTAGTTAAGGGTACCAAGAATGGATAGAAAAATATAACTCAAAGGATACCCTAGGAAATAGATTAAGATTCATTAGAAAATGGGTTGAGAAAAAATGTCGAGAAGTTAAGGGAACTCAACATATGAAACGACAATTTCTAAATTGTTGGGATATGCCTGGAGAATGGGGATGTAACAAAAGAGATAACCAGAAAAACGGTTATGGAAGGAAGTATTATAGAAAGAAAAGCTTTAATAAACAAAGAGGTGAAAAATATCAGAAAAAAATATTATAGAAAACCCTTTGTTAAGAAAAGAAGGTTTTGGAAAGCTTCTTATTGCCCTGAGAAGAAAAAGAGTTGCAAATGTTGGGCATGCGGAGAAATAGGACATTATGCTAATGAATGTAAAAATAGAAAGAACAATAAGCTAGCTGAAGCATTAGGAAGCTTAGATTATATTGAAATAACAGAAGAAGAAGCTCTTGATCTAGCTTTAAATAATAACAAGGGAATTGTAGAAGTAGTAGAGGAAGATGAGGAATCTAAAAGTTCAGAATATGAAGAAGTACGTGAAATGATGGAAGGAGATGAAAATGAAGCTCAAAGAAAAATGGAAGAAATGTTTTCTTCAGGAGAAACAACTACTCTAGCTCAATTGCAAGAAGCTGATACTTCCATCGACGAGGAACAACTGGAAAAAATGCATAGGTCAGGGGCTGAATTTCCGATCATTGCTAAAGAACAGTTCTTTAAAAAACAATTCTTTCCAGTATTCTCAAAGTTCGTATGTGAAGAAATGGCTGGAGATATCGTAGTAAAAAATAATGAAAATCAAGCCACTGAAATAAACCTAATTAATTGGAAAAATATTCAAAAACATAACAAAGACAAAAAATATAAGTACATTTATGTTTGTGCAATTCAGGTCATCATTACTCCATTACAAGACTTTGGTAAGAATGTGCATTGCATTAATTTTGTTTGTGACACTAGGCACAAAAAATTTAGTGATCAAACTATTAGTGGAGTAATATGCAATCTAAGTCAAGACCAGTATCTTGGGTGTGTAGACCCAATTATTACGTAAGTCTAGAAGATCAGTTTGCTCATAAATTTTTAGCACTAAAATTGTTAACTGAAGGAATTAGTATGCACAAAGGAACTTGTCCTTTACAACTTAAATGGAAGGTCATTTATAAATTAGAAAATACTACCAACCCACCTGAAAGGATTAGAATGGTAGAGGTAGATAAATATGAAGTAGTCGGCCCAGGGCAAAAAGTAGTACCAGTCAAAGTAAGACCAGACCAAATAAGTTTAAAGACAATATGGATCAATGCCTTCGAAAATCCTTCTACTCCAAACCAAGGAAGAAATTTAACTATTGATGAAGAAGGAAAAAATCATACGAATTCTCATCCACCTCCAATAAATAGAAGTCTATCAAGAAGTCAGAGTTATAGGCGGAATTCATTCAGCTTGCCTTCACAAAATCAAGTAAGTGTTCCAAATAAAGAGTCTAGAGAAGAACCTTCCTTTAAAGTAGATGGTAAAATTGTCAGTTTACTAGCAGCCTTAAATAGAAAATTAGAAGATAATAATTTGGGAAAACTATTAAGGAACCTGCTAGACATAGTATAGATCTAGAAAACACTGGATCTAACTATAGACCAAATCTGGAAGGACCAGGAACTAGTAGTCAAATTAATATACCCCAAACCCAAGGAGAAGCTTCAAGCTCTAAAAGGCTAATAGGTTATAAAACAAACACAATTAGTCAACTTGTCTTTGAAGATGATGAAGAGCTTAATTTGCAAATTGAAGAATGCTTAAGGATTACTAATCCAAATAGCATTACATTCCTATTACCATATGCATTGAAGGTTTTAATAATTATGATTTATGTGCATTTGTTGATAGTGGTTGTTCTGTTTGCTTTGGGAAGAAAAATTTATTTCCTGCATTCATGTGGAAAAATGCATCTAAACCAATTCAGGTTAGGATAGCCGATAATAGCATCATGACACATTCTAAAGTTATTCAAGACTTACCCATCATGCTAGGAGGTTATCCATGTTTAATTCCTATAATTTGGGCTACTGAACAAACATCACATGATATGATAATAGGAAATAACTTCCAAAGACTATATTCTCCATGTACTCAAAGCTTAGATGAAATGATATTTACTATTAATGGAGAAAAAGCTCGGGTAAAAAAGATGAAAGAAGCCTATACTCATCAAAATATTGAATTTACGCGCAGTAAGCGTGGTGAGGAATATATTATTCCTACTCAAAAAGAATTTTCACTTTCTATAAATTAAGTAACTCTTAAAGAACAAATCTTAAAACAACAAAAAGAATTATGCAAAGAGTTATATTCTGAAAATCCTTTAAAATTTTGGGACAAGGATAAATCATTTGCTACAATAGAGTTAAAAGAACCAAAGACGGTCATTAGAGTCAAGCAGATGGTTTATACCAATAAAGACCAACAAGAATTTAAGGAACAAATAGATGAATTACTTAAGAAAAATCTGATTAGAGAAAGTAAGAGTCCTCATTCTAGTCCTACATTTATGGTTAGAAATCATGCTGAAGAAAAAAGTGGTAAAGCTAGAATGGTGATCAACTATAAAAAATTGAACGATAGCACTGTCTTTGATGACTATTATATCCCTAATAAAACAGTCTTATTTAATAGAATCCAAGGAGCCACTTGGTTCTCTAAAATGGACTGCAAAAGTGGATATTGGCAAGTTAAGATGGATAAAGATAGTATTCCGTTAACAACATTTAGTGCACCTCAGGGACATTATGAATGGTTAGTTATGCCCTTTTGGACTAAAAAATGCACCTCAGATATTTCAAAGGAGAATGGATAAGATTTTTGAAAACCTAAAACATTGTTGTCTGGTTTATATAGATGATATCTTAATCTTCTCTAAAACACTAGAACAACATATGCATGACCTTAAGGCTGTAACGCAAAAATGCATAAATCATGGCATCATCTTAGGACAAAAGAAATGCATCTACGCAGAACAAGAAATAGAGTTTCTTGGGTTAAAAATAAAAGGTGGAGAAATAGTATTGCAAGAACATGTTCTAGAAAAGATAGAAAAATTTCTAGATAAAATAGAAGATAGAAAGCAACTAGAGAGGTTTCTGGGATGTCTCACATATGCTTCAGACTTTATCAAGGATTTAGCTAAGCTTAGAAAACCTCTACAAGTTAGCTTAAGAAAGAACAAACTTGGACTTGGACCAATCTGGACACTCAGATAGTTCAAGATCTTAAAAAACGTTGTAAGAAGTTACCAGTTTTAACTTTACCCAATGCGGATGATGATCTAGTAATTGAAACTGATGCAAGTAACTATCATTGGGGAGCTATCTTAAAAATTAAAAAAGATAATAAGCTCTGCGGGTATAGTAGTGGAAGTTTCAATAAAGCCGAATGCAATTACACCACTATGGAGAAAGAAATACTTGCTATCCTAAAAGGGATAGATAAGTTTATAATTTTTCTTGCTCCAAAACATTTCACTATCAGAACTGATTGTAAAGGAATATTAGGTTTTGTTCGTAATAATCTGAGTAACATGAAAGCACAAGGGAGGCTCCTGCGTTGGCAACTCACACTTAATCAATATTCCTTTGACATTGAACATGTGCAGGGATCAAAAAACTCTTTGGCAGATAGCCTAACTCGAGAGCTTGCGTATGAGTCTTCCCAAGCAATCGATGGCATCTTCCAGCAGGTCGAAAGGAAAAACGATAATTGAAAAAATATACCAGTCCCAATGGACAACAAACGAAAGAGACGAGTTGGACGAAATGGTACAATTTGCCCTCTTGATGCCAATAGAGGAGGCAGACAAGAAAAAATATAAAGAAGAAACTGATTATCATCTAAGATGGGTTTCTCCTCTTAGTTATTATTATGTTAATCTTATGCAAAAATTCTCAGAAAAAAGATCTCGAAACGGTTTGATCCTATCTTGCGACAAAATGACTCGGAGAATTCTGGAACTGGAGATAGTTAAGTTCATGCTTTGCCTTCCTTTTGATATTCAAGAAAAGATGAGAGGCTACTGGAAGTACAAAGAGTTTCCTAGCTGGTACACTTATGTGATGAGTAGTACTGAATGTCCATACTACGATATTTACCATGAATGGAGTACCATGACACACGGATTCAATAGATCTGGGATGAAGGGATTAAGTTTACCGTCAAACCCAACTAGAGAAGAAGACATTCTATATGCTTGAGATTATGGGATGTGTCAAGGTCTATTCGGAAGCCTTCCAACACCGTGGAGTCCACTTAGAAAGCATTTTACAAAATTCCAAAACTATGTGTTCAATAGAGCCAAGAAATGGAAAGGACCTGGACCCCTATTTTATTATATTCACCCAGCAGTTATGGAAGTTGAAGGAGGAAGATCAAGGACACCACATTATTTAATCATATTCAGAACACATACAGATCAGTTCTCTCAAGATCCAATCTTTGTGACTCAACCTACCATTAAAGATCATATCCAAGCCAGAGGAACCGGGTTTTTCTACATCTATGAATATATTAAGCAACACATGAAAGAGAAGAATAGTACTATATTCAAGATTGGTTTCACTACGGTGATAATTCCTGAAGTCTTACGACCAGATTTCTCAGAAGCCATCAAGTCCTCAAATTCAATTTCAGACTACATAAAGGATTTAGAGCTGGAAACATTCATGTCTTCAAAATGTCAAGATACTTTCTACGACACCCTCTTAAGTTGGGATGAAGAATATGCTAAGAACATTTATGATGCCATTAATGAGGATTGCGAAAGTGATTACGGAAACAACATCGGAGAAGAAGGAATGTACAATATCAATAATTGCATGGATTAGTCAAGAAACATCATCATCACAAGCCTGAAGGAATCTCGTGAGTGCTGTGTCAGAGTCTGTCACGTCCTTTCAGCTTTTTCTTTTTCTTTTTGAATTATTGAACGTTGACACTGTTAGCCATGTGAGTGCGTCAGAGTCACTAGTGTGTGTCGGGGGTAAAATGGTAATAGAGAAAGGCATCCAATGCCTCTCCACCTCTATAAATAAGACCCCATGTGAGTCATTGTAAGGCATCGAAAGCCATAGAGTCTAAGAGTGAGAAACACCAAAAACTAGAAAGAGAAAGAGAAAGGATTTTGAGCTTACAAAGAAGTGGCTCCTCCTCTCTCTAAGATCAAAACACTTCGATGGATCATTCTAGCTTGAAGTGTTTGAAGTGAGTCAAGTCTTTAATTTCCAGTGTGTTTGAGTGCTTGTAATCCTCTTTCAAATTCAATAAAATTTTGTTTTTAAGTCAGGGAAAGCTACTTAATTGAAAGCTATGTTTTGAATAATCTATTTTGTTGATTACATTTCCTCTATCCTCATAAAAGAGAGATTTGAGTGAGAGACTACGGTCTGAGGTAGGAAACGAAACAGATCTGTGATGTGCTTGGGCTAAGGTAGTCCTGGTTGAGGATTAACAATCCCTAGAAATCCGGAAGCTACAAGAACACCGGAGGTCCAGTGATATTACGTCCAGGTAACGGTCAAAACTCTCTCATTTTAATTTCTTAATTACGGAGCATGGTGGGCATGTGATCATATAAAATTTATTATTCATAATATAGTTAGTAGATTATGGTAGCAAGTACCACGTAAAGTCCATAAATTAAATCAAGTGTATCAGTTTGGATAAGTTTGTGCAATATATAAAATTGTGGCTAAAATCTATAATTTTGCAAAAAGAAGGGAAAAGAACAAAACCTAAAAAGGTACCCAATAATTGCTGGAAATTGGGTGTATATATTACAACCCTATTGCTGGATAGAGGTGTCAGAAGAAAATTGCGTTGAAATCCCGCCAATCAACAAGTCACGTAACGGCCGATCCATAATCCAAATGTCATCCCAAAACCGTATGTGAGGTATGTCGGTGCCATCACAAGGATCCAATAACACCCTTCAAAGACCGAGGTACGGTTGGTCACCCGAATAGCTGTCCAAATGTGGAAAGGTGCCGAATGTGGTATATCAGAAGATCTTATATAATTGTTGCGAAGGAATTCACACCAAAGGCTGCCGTCACTTTTTAGGAATCTCCACCCCTAACTTTTCGATAATAGTTTTGTTAAGGTGTTTCATGTTGCGTAATCCGAGAACTCCATTTTTTAGAACGGTAAAAAAACATTTCATGAGATAGTATGCATCAGCCGAGAAGAACCAGAATGACCCAAACAAAATTGTGAATGAGTTTATCAATATCATAGCAAATATCCTTAGGAATAGATAACCTTGTCATAGAGTACACCGGGATAGCATGCAACACCGATTGAGCTAGAGTAACCCGGCCAGCACACTCAATGATTTACTGCTCCAACCACTCAAGCATGTGGTCATCTTATCCAGAAGAGGGAGGAATGTGTCTTTAAATGTCTTCCCTTGTAAAATAAAAACACCAAGGTTACTGGCCAGATTACGGGTCACCGCAACTCCACTCAAAATCTCCAGGTTATTGCATAAATCTCTGAAACAAAAATTTTAGACTTAGAAGTGTTAACCTTAAAACCTAAAATAGTGCAAAATAACTAGAGACATTGCATAACGACACGAAACTTAGTCACAGAAGCCTCGAGTTTGAATTTATTGTACATTAATACTCCATACATTTCACAATATTTGCCCATCAATAATTTTTTAGATATATTAAGAAGCATCAATATAAAAACTAAAATGGAAAGAAAAAGATATTATTCTTCACATATATTAAAAAAATTTATATAAAAAAACTAAAGAAGTAAAAATATAAGTTTTATTTTAAAAAATAAAATGTATAATTTTTATTTTTTGAAAGTTCTGAGATTAAATCAGTCTTTATGACAATTATTTTGAAAATTTTCTTTGAACTACGTGGACAATTATAACGACGTGAAAATAAAATATTATATATATCTATGATATAAAAGTATATTATATATAATATATAATCTTCTAATTAAAGCATGATATTCATTACTTATGAAGTAATGAACTTTAATAATTTATTTTAACGATAAGTTTTATCTTCCTAACGTTCCTCTACGCTAATTACCATTACTTAACACGTAAGGTTATACTTGTGAATTTCCAATCAATAATGTAATAAAATATATTTTTAGGAAACATATTAAATAAAAAATAAAAAATACTTTTTTTTATATATATTTGTATTATTTTTTTAATAGGTGAATCGGTTAACTATTACCTTTCAACTAGATTAATATCATTTTTCACAATCATTCGTACGTCCTATAATACTCGGGGTTAACTATTACCTTTCAACTAGAGTAAGGACTAGTTTGATGCCCATTGAAAATTGTGTTGAAATTTATCTTATAATTTAGGATGACATATTCCAATTTATTTTAACAATGTGGATACATGATTATTAAACAGTAACATTGAATTTCATTGCTAATCATAACTAACCAAGTAAAATGACGGTATAAAGAGAAAGAAGAACGAATGTGATAATAAGATAAGCATAGTTTTGGGTTGAACAAATTTTCTATATCTTCGTCATCATTTCATTGCTAGAAGCTTCCCAATTTCCATTGCTTAATTCAGACAATAACATTAAAATGACTTAATTGTAATTATTGAACAACTAAATTAATTGATGAATTTTATTCACTTATTTGCATTCAAAGACTTATTAAACATTAATATTGAATTTCTATTTTCTGTTAAAATATTCAATTTGATTTAAATTATTAAGCTATAATTTCACAAACTATATATATATTGAAAAATAATCGAGTGAGAATGCGTATTATGGTAAGAAATGAGAAGGAATTTAAACCGCACGATTTAATTAATTTGACGGATATAATGATATATATATTTAGGCAGTTTTAACGATATATATATATATATATATATATATATATAATATTTGTTGACATATAAACATGGTATATTAATAATTTTCCTTAATTTAGCTAAACATACTATTATTACTAATCTTACTTATATACAAATTTAATCAAGTGTGCATGCATGATACTTGGATCTACATATTCACTTAATCCGTGCATAAGAGTCGTGTCTTTTGTGCATCTGAAAAATCGTGTCGTGCTTGTGGATATGAATCGTAATGTGCTTGTGAGTTTGAGTCGTGTAGTGCTTGCGACTTGTGAGATTGAGTCGTGTGTCGTGCTTATGCAACATTGTCGCTCGTGTTACCATATGCACCACTCATGCAGTCATGCTAGAGGAATCGTGCCAAATTATTTAATATAAAAAGAATCATGTTGTACTTTTAAAAAGTGTAGCCCGGTGTACGTGGAAATTATCATCGAGACCTAGTATTATGCATTTGTGTCAGTAACTTTATTTTCTTTGACAATATGTAAGGGAGAATAGCAGAGAATTTGAATTTCAAATAAAAGTAATGATAATGGACGAATGGTTCATGTTAATCTATCACGAATTCATGTGTTTAGTTACTACTCGTGTAGTAGTATGAATACACGTACGTAATCATGCATGTTAATGTTGAGTTTAAAATAAATACTCGTGTTTCGTGTAGTATAAATGCACGCAATCGTGCTTATTCGTGCACAAAGTTTATGTTAGTTCTCAATACACGTGCACATAATGGTTACTCGGTTGCTTTTTTATCACGCCGGTTTAACATTCAATAATATTAACAAGTCTTTGCCAAAATGCGAACAATTAAATTATAATACATAATATTAAGTTTCCCTATAAACAAGATTTTAACCGATGTTGTTATAATTGAAACAATGCACAATTTCCTTAATAACACTTTAAATCAAGTACGTTGATGGTTAAATTCGACGATTTAATTATATGCATTCTTATTTTTTACCGTTAAACATGTTCTCACTCGAACTTCACCATATATGTATGGACAATGTTGGGTAGATATGGACATCGCCCTCAGGCCGGAAGTCCAACCCTGCCCCATTGGGCCAAGTATGAGCAAGGGTCCAAGGAAGTTCGAATTTACAAAAAAAAATAAAATTGAACTTGAGACCTAGAGGTAAAGATTCAAGTGTCCATAACCTATGAACTATGTTGAGTTTTGTGTAATATTGTTATTTTTATATATAAAATGAATATTTTTTCCTTCTTTAAAACAAAACACGGGACTTGTCCGTCCGGCCCAAAGTCCGACTCGGGCGGGTAAGGACATGACCTGATTCCGAATTCTAGAAGCCCGACACTGAAAAACAGGTGAAAAGTATTAAAACCCGGCCTGAGTTCGTTGTGTCCAAGTCTAACTATACACTAAAGCATAAGTAATTGAAATAATTTGTTATCCTCAGTTAAGACACCTCAACTTTTATCGCTTGACATCAATATATTAAGCTCCGTTAGATTTTGTCGTAATATTTAACCCCATTACATTTGTCATCCTCGTGTCACCCATCCTGAAATTGTTTCAGTTCAAACACGCTTAACTTTAAAATTAAATCCTTCATTCAAATAAAAATGACACCTCAAGCCCAAATAACGTCTACTAACCAAGTGAACACCTATTAGGACAAACACACCCGCAATTCAAGGTTAGCTTTTATACCATCTATAAGAATGAGATCTTAGGAAGATAGGGACGTAGGACAAATTGCTTTAGTTCAAACAAGCTTAGTTTTTAGAGTTATAGATTTTCACTCGTCCATAAAATTTTAAAAAAATTTGTTGACATAAATAACAACTTAATTTCTTATTAGTTATCATAAATTTGTATTCAAATAATGTGCAATGATAAGTTTGTGTAATGTAAGAATATCACTAATCATATATTTGTTTTCTTACTATGGAAAAAGTAAACTATATATTCTAGCCAATTCACGAATATATCGTTAGAAATACATACTCTTTAATTATAATATTAATAATGTTGTCAAATTATGTCATATTCTTTAATAATCGTTAAAACTTTTATACATTATTTTTTAATATATAGTCTTGTTATAATACATTTTAAATTCTTTGTTTTCATAATTTTTTTATTTTTTATTTTAAATTACGGATTTTCTTATATTGATAATTGAGTCATTGTTTGTCAATAGCTAGTGAATAAAAACACAATGATATGCCGAAGAAACACAAATGAAGCTTAAGTGCTATTTAAATGGAAGGTCCAAATTAGAGGACACAAAATCAATCTAATCTACGTGGGAGAATCTGACATGACTTGTGCAGATTGAAATACGGGAAATTTAAATGTGAATATGCGGCCCCAACAGTACATACAAACCATACCAATGATTTGCTAAAATGGGTATTCGATTCGAGATATGAAGAGATAGGGTTTGGGAAACCTTAAACTTCAAATGAACACATAATCTACTATTTACGCTTCTTCTATATTCTTACTCATCTTTCTACTTTAAAAATTAGTAATAGTTTACTTTAAAATTAGAGAACAAAATGATCATTATGACTTAATTTTGTGATATATAAATAGATGATAAAGAAAAGTGAAATAAAATGCATGTAAATCAAGTATTAGAGAGTTTAAGAAAAGTGTAGAAAATTAATAACATAAACTATTCCAAAACATAACCACCAATCTGAAATTTTATTATGAATTTACGTGTTGACAATAAATTTGAAGAAATAGTGTTTTTACGGCTAATATTGTTGTATGGATACATCGATTGACTACTTACATTGATCATCATTGAAGTTCAATGTTGATGACAAGACTTGTGACATTTGTGAACCAAATGTAAAGTTTATGTTACTGTTTAAAGTAAAGTTTTATGTCATGTACAACTACTACAATTCTAATTTACTTCACATTTAATCCTTTTTTGATTGTAGGGGGGAAAAAAGAAGCTTTAGACGGTGGTCTTAGTGGGCCATGGGTGAGCCAATTAGCCGACCTAATTTCCATTGTATGGAGAGTCCATGTTCCAAAACTATTGAAGACCCACCTACGCATCATCAATCAACGTCGAAATGAATGCTTTGTTTTTATTATTTAGTTCATCTACTGTGGAAATACTCTTAACGTGCAAACATACTGCCGGTACATCTTTTATGACAAATATTTCAAGAACAGTAAATTAGAATATTATATTATTTTTAATAGAACTCTTCAACGTTAATTGTTTAATAAATTTATAACAGTAAATCAATGTTCAACAAATAATATACTAATTGTTAACAACAATAATAGTATATTTTAATGATTGATATTGTCCATAATAGAATTTAACGATCAAATTTTAACCACAAAATTTAACGATAAAAAAAAATTGACGATCAATCCTAATAAATTTAACCAGCATAAAATTTAAAGATCAAAAAAGTTTTAACGACCAATCTAACAAATTTAACCAGCATAAAATTTAACGATCTGGTTCGTGATGTTTCATGTGACGTGTTTAAGAGAGCATGAATTTCGGTCAAGAAAGAGGTGTATGTATCCTTCTTGACTGATCCGCATAATATATATATTTTTTTTTCTAAAATTTGATGTTAAAATTTTTTTTAAAATTGTCATAATTTGTTTAAAATTTTATCAAAAAACATGTTAATTTTTTTAATTCAAAATTTCCATGTGTTGGAGTATATAGCACACGTGTTACAATAGAGTGCATACCAATGTGTGACCTAGAGTAAACATGCGGATGATACAAAGTCCAACTTTGTTCAAGGCTGATCCTGAAGCGGAATGCACCTCCTTCTTACAAGCATCTTCGTTCATAATCAAATTGCTTTAACTTTCTTTCTTCGTTGAGAGGTTTATTGTTATATGAGAGGACATCAAGATCAATGCTTTAACTTCATCTTTAAAATGAATCGATATATGTAATTACTATATTGAACTCATTCAGGTGATTGAACATCACTACATTTTTTTTTACCCGTAGGTAAAATTAAACAACCTCAAAATCAAGTAAACCTTATTTACCATATAAGATTTCTCATATAAGATAGATAAGGTTTTTAGTATCTCCTTTGTTATTTTTGAAATGATCGTGGTGCAAAATATTTTTGGACAATGAAAAATGGATCACACTCGTCACTTTCCTATCCACCAACTTTCACTCGTTGCCCTTCAGGTTATCCGGTTTTCCTTCAAATGTTGGTATAAATCTTTACTGTATAGGTAATCCTCGATCTACATCTTTCAAAACCCAAAATCTGCTCCACCGCCGGTGATTTTCCTTCTCTCATCGTGATTGCAATAACCAAGTTTTGATACCACTTGTCAGGTGGTTTAAAGCTATATCTAATGATCACGATTGCAATAATCAACCTGAATATATATATATATATATATATATATATATATATATATATATATATATATATATATATATATATATATATATATATATATATATATATATAGAAAGAGAGTTAGGATCACGTATGAACGATTCTTAGAGTAGAGAATAGGAATTCATAAGATCCGTTAGATTAAAGTTCATAAACATATATGATTGAAAGTTTTATATGGTAATAAATTAAATAGGTACATCTATTTCCCTTAATAGAATTTTAGTTTTTTTTTTATTTCTGACAAAAATATTCAACAATCTATGTTCATTACTTAATAGAAACATACATCCATCAACTTTTTGACTAAAATATACGGAATCAATGTTCATAAAATTTTAACAACCAATTGTAACCAACATTCTTTCCATATTACATATTTTAACGATCAAAATAAAATTTAACGACCAAATTTTAACGACCAAAATTTGACCACCAAATTTAACGACCAAAAACAATAAATTAACGACCAATCCTAACAAATTTAACCAGCATAAAATTTAACGACCAAAATTTAGCCACCAAATTTATGACCAAAAAAAAATAAATTAACGACCCATCCTAAAAAATTTAACCAGCATAAAATTTAACAACAAAAAAAAAAAATTTAACGACCAATCCTAACAAATTTAACTAGCATAAAATTTAACGACCAAAATCCTAAAAAAATTTAGCCATCATAAAATTTAACGACTAATTTTAACGACCGAATTCTAACCACCAAATTTAACAACCAAATAAAATAAATTAACGACCAATCCTAAAATTTTTAACCAGCATAGGATTTAACGACCAATTTTAACGATAAAAAACGACCAAATTTAACGACTGATATACTATATTTTAACGACCAAACAAAATTTAACGATTGATATACTATATTTTAACGACCAAACAAAATTTAACGACTGATATACTATATTTTAACGACCAAAATAAAATTTAACGACTGTTATATTATATTTTTAACGACTGACATACTATATTTTTACGTTATTTTAATGGTCGTTAATTTTTTTAACGTTCGTTAATATATAATTATACTGATTTGAAGATTTGTTCAGCCAAAAATAAGATATCGACTTTTCTTTTCTAAAGATATATTAATGGCTAGTGAATTAAATTGAAACAATCATATGAAACTCTCCTATTTAACCTTATTATGTACATTTCATCATGAACGTTCATTATTTAATCTAACGGATCTTAAAGGTTCATACTCTCTACTCTAAGGGAGGTTCCTACCGGATCCTGACCCTCTCTCTCTATATATATATATATTAAGAACGAATAATGTTATTGACAATTTCATAAACTTGAATATTATTCTGCTTTGTATTATTGACAGTTACATCTACTAAAATATTATTAGTGTAATGTTATTTGTATTATTATTTATGTAATGTTTGACAAAAAATTTTTTTTGGTGAAATTCGAAAGTTTATGAATTTAAATTTGAAATATAAAAGTCAACATTCAATATTTTCTTGTCTAAAATTCATACTTAATCATAAAGTATAATATTTAGTTCATATTTAATTAGTATAAGTTGTTTTTGTTTTTATTTATAACAAGTATAAATAGATAACTAGTGTATTACCCGCACCTTGTGCGAAATTTAATTTTAATATATTGTAAATATTTATAGATTATTATAATTATTTTGTAAGATAATGATGAAATTACATTATGATTATCATAATGTGTAATAATATATTGTAAATATTTATACATTATTATTAATATATTGAAAGATAAGTAGAAGATAATGAAATTACATTTATCATGTTTTTTTGTTTTGTTTTTTTCAAGAATTTTTCTGTTAAAATAGTTCTAGTTCCGTAAATAGGGCGGGACTTTGTGAGTAATTAAGTATGAGGTTTTGTATGAACTTAATTGGTGGTTTCGAGTTTTGTAAAATTTAAAGAATGGATAAATATAAAACCAATGCTGATTATGAGTATTAAAAATATGTGCACATCTAATTATAATTGACCACTAAAATACATTACGTCACTTAATACTTAAAAATATTTAAACAAAGGAAATAGGCCTAAAATAAACTATTATGTACAGTATCTTGAATTATCTTCCCATTAGCTAAGTTTTGTCCTTTATGGCCATACTTCAAATTACAGAGATTTTGAAACAAAACATCTCTTACAAATAACTAAGCATCATTTATAATTATAAGCAAGATAAAGTCTCAACTCTTTAAAAATTTACATTAGATAGCTTCAAACTACACAACAACCCTCCTCAAAATTAAATGTAGCCGAGAATTTAAAAGATTAAAAAGATTAAAAAAATTTAAAAAAGGTATGGGTGAAAATCGTTGATATATGTTAAATTATTCATATGTTTTAGGTAACCGAGGATTAAAAAGATTTAAAAAAAAGATACGTTGATTTACAAAACTTAATATTTAAGATATTAAAATATAAATATAAGATTTGAAAAAAAATAATAAAAATATAATAATGTATTAAGACATTCTTTAAAAAATAAAATTACAAAATATTACTATTAAGAAAAAAGTTACTTTAAATTGTTGAGGAGATTTATTTGTACCGTATATTTTTAGAAACTGATTTGAAATAATTTTAAAAAAAATAATTTTGATTAATAAAGAGATATTTTGCTGGATTTTAAAAAAATTTAAAAACAAAATTCTATTATGAATTCTTTATTTAAATTACGTATTTAAAAAAAGGTTTAGAATGACGTTAACTGTGGAGGCGACACGTGGCGGCAGAGGCCTGTAAAATTTCCGTTGGACTGAGAAAAATTCTGGAGGCGACACGTGGCAATAGAGGCCTCTGCTTTAATATATATAAGATATAATATGTATGTTAAGAACAAAAGGCTTGTGCTATTAATGTGAGTATGAAATTGAGTTGTATTCTTAAGTTGATATGACGGAGATAACATGACGTAATGAAAAGAAAACTAAAAAAAATGATAAAAGATGACTTAAGATTAATCTTGAGTGTTTTAAGCAATGGCGGATACAAGGCTGGGCGACACTTGGCCGTCGCCCAACCCAATCCTAAAAAAGCCTAATGCCAGTGTCGTCCAAGGTAAAAAAAGAAAAAAAAAAAAAAAAAGAAGGATACGTATTATCCTCAATTAGGTTGATCTTAGTTTTTTTAGAGTTCTTCAGTTTGCACTACTGATAGCTATTTATAGGGTTCCGCACTATTGTTACCTCTAGTCTACAAGAATTGTTTGTACTGTACAACAATCCCGTACATCGAATCCTCAAGTTTTTAAAGTTTTTTTTAATTGTTGTAAAATTTCTTAATAGCTTCTAAATTTATTATGTATTTAAATTTAATTTTATAAGTATAAATTATTAAATATTAGATGAATAATAAGTACTACAAAATTTATATTTTAGTATCTTTTAATTTAAATTCCGTTTACCTTGGAAAATTTTCTGGCTCCGTCTCTGATTTTTGGTTTTAAGTGGATGTTGTTAGTGACTAAGAGAATTGACATATATGGTTTACCAATGCTCTCAACCAACGACATAATGGTGGCAACATGTTTCCACCTCTACTGCTCCACATATAATCTTGCCTCCCATGTTATATCATCTTCTCATATATAAGTTATGTCTATATTCTGGTACATATTATATCCTACTCATTTTCTCTTATACTCTTTACAAACCAATTTTTCTATTTTGTAAAGATATGAGAGTGTTATTAATTGATTCAATCATTTCCAAACCAATTTTTATTAATTATAAGCGTTGGGCTATTAAGCTCTGGCCCATAATTGCTGCATGTTTTTTCTATTAAGCTCGTCAAGAGTTGGGCTTTCTTCATTCGCGGTAGAACATGTATAGACTGATACTTTATGATCTCTAGGCTCTAGCTGAACCAAATATACTATTTTAATTTATGTTGTTATATTAAATATGAAAAACATATGGTAAGAGGTAAAATTATTAGCAAAGTGTTTTTTTGGTGAATGGGAAAATAAGATTTGTTGTTGTTTACATGAGTATTAGTTATTAGTAAACAAGTGGTTGCAACATAAGTAATTTTTTTAGCTAGGTAAAAAAAAAAGATGATTAGTGAAGTCCTAATTTCATGATAACGCACTAGAGAAATGAATGTTTTCGAGCAATCGGTCTTCCTCGGATGGATTACGGTGGAGCTCATATATATAGAGAGGATTACAAAGGAATAAGAAAAATCTTCACGATAAGTTTAAATCTAAACTATCATAAATTCGTAACTAACAAGATAATAGATCGATATTCCAACACTTTTTACTGATGATTATTGATGATATATGGAGTGACTTATTGCAATAGACCCTTTTTACAGGTGATTTTCAATCTAATAAATATAGAGTTTAATTAGGGCCTTTGGCCTAATCCTTAGAAGGAGATAAGGACCAGCAAAAGACTGAAGATAAGGACCAGCAGCAACCAATTGAAAAACGGTTGCGTCTTATATGGAGGGATCAAGTAGGCCAAATATTCAAACACAGAAATAAGTTTTTCTTAAGATGATGTATGGATATTGGACATTACTGAGATATAATGTTGATAATTTTAGGATGGAGGTTCCGTGTGCGGACTCATAGGACATTCACCTTCCGCATCTTTATCGGTTTCCTTACAACATTAACGTGATCTCGACGAGTCAACTACCACTACCATCCGAACCTCCTTTCCCCAGGGTTCAATCTCTATTTTTAGAATTTCTTCCCTCAAGTTTTCCGTTGACAACACCGATCGACTTAACTCTACTCTCTCATCAAATTCGTTCCCACTGTAAATTGAAATTCGTCTTCACTGCAAAAATGGAAAAACATCCAGAATATTACAAATTAAGAAAAATATGAAATATCAATCAATTTATCTTAATGTTAGTCAGCATTTATCATACATTAAGATTAGTCAAACCTAAAGGGGGTTAGTAAGCTTTTATTATACATTAAGATTAGTCAAACCTAAATGGTATTCTTGTAATTATCGTGTACCTTGTAATCTCTATTTATACCGATTAATAATAATAGGTGAGTCAGGCACTCCATTCACAAATCACATGGTATCAGAGCTTCCAAAATAAACCCTAAATACCTACACGATCCCCTGCTTCCGCCGCAACACCTTCGTCCCTCCCAAGGCTGCCGCCAACCATGTCACAGACCGGCGACGTCACCGACCCACCGCCACCACCAGCGACGTCACCGACCCACCGCCATCACATCCAGAATATTAGCGAACGTCGATATGTTGTGTTTGAATGTTAAGCGGCCTTACATCCACATATATATAGATGTATTGGGTTGTCGAAATCTGAAGTGAAAGCTCGAGTATTATATAAAATGAGGTTACCCAGGGTTAGAGAGCGAGCAGTAAAAAATACCCGTCTACGTATTACAATGATCTTGCGTGTGTGTGTCTATATATATATTTTTTACTTTGTATATGTTGGAGATAATTTGTCTCACATCGAAAGATTGAGACTACCCAGCCTAGTATATAAGGTCGGTGGGCCACTCCTCCTATTGCCAATTGGTTTTAGGATGGAACCTCATCGGGTTTATGTGCTGGGCTTGGGCCTAATGCGCATGTGCGCTCGGATGCACACGACCCCCGCTCTACCCGGTCCGTCTGTATCGGACTTTGACAGTATATGTGGAGGTGGCGCTAAACATATAAGATATTATACATACTCGGTGAGTCGGAAAAACATAATTTTCCAAACAAGTGGTATCATAGCAAGTTTATGGTGGTTGAGATCGGGTAAAAATATTATTGTTGAATGAATCTCGTGGTGTGATGATGCGGACATGATGAAGGCTTTCGAGATTCCACTCTTCAATTGGAAGATCAAGTTCACTTTGTTGTAGATTACGATATAAGGCATTTTGGTGAAGCATGGTCTTAAACAAGCTCTGGAGGAGAGTAAACGTGGAAAGATGAGAGAGGGGAAGTGGTAAAACACCCAAATAAAGACAGTGAGTACAATTCGGTTAGCGTTTGCTCCCAATATTAAGTACAACATGTTCAGGGACGCCATACCGAAACCGTTGTTGAACGAGCTCGGACACATTTATGTCTCGAAGTCGTTGACCAACTAATTGTGCTTTAAAATAGAGCTTTACTCACTCAAGATGAAGGAAGGGGGTAATCTTCATGAACACCTTAACTCTTTGAATCAACTAGTACGCTAATTATTGAATGCAATTGACGGCATCTACATTTAATGCTTATAGGCGGGTCTTATCATGTATTGAAGTTTCAAGTATTTTGATTTTGTTTATGTTTTTTTAAAAATATAGGTGGGCCTTATCATGCATCGACGCTTTGTAACCTATTTCGATGCTTATAGGGGTCATTTTTATTTTTGACGTTACAAAGCGTCGAAATAGTAAAACACTTGTTGAAAGCCCTGAATTGTCGTCCGACACAATATGTAAGTGTCGAGGCCAAAACGTAGTTAATGAACCGTTTTTCTAGTAGTGGACAAGATTGGAAGAGAAGAGCATACATTAATTGTTGTTGTTAGAATCATTACTGAACAAGTCCTCGGTGAAACATTACTTGTAAGAAGGAAGTCTCTCACACTAAATGAGGCGACCCCTACTTTTGCAAGAGAGTGGGAGGATGACGGAGAATGATACTATCGATAAAGAAGAAGATCACATAGCGAGAGGGAGGAATCATTGAAGGAGGCATGATGACCCGAACAAAGATCAAGTCCGCGACCACTGTGAGATTTGAGTGAAGTGGAGTGCTTCATTGTAGGGAGAAGGTTTGCATTCAATTTCCGATGACCTCAAGTTAGGGAGGGCCGGATCTAAAAATTTTGAGAGAGATATCGCCCGAAAGATGAATGATGGCTCTCACTCAAACGTGGTCAATGTCGTTGACAATGAAGTTTAGTATGGTAATCTTTACTTGGCAAAAAGCGAAGAGCTTATCAAGATAGAGGCGATGATAGATAGTGCCGTCTCAATGCATGCCTGTAGAGACCTAGCATTATTGGACACCTTGAAAGATTGCTTGAGAGTTTGGTCACTTCAACATGGTCTTAAGAAAAGTTGAAGGTCTAAGGACTGGAAACGTTAAAATACGGCTTCACAATGGTATAAGTCACACTTTCTTGGTGATAAGAAGTTCTCATGTCTAAAGTGGGGACATTTTGAACCTAGTATATAAGGTCGACAAGCTACTCTTCCTATTGCCAATTAACTTTAGGATAGAACCCGATGTACTTATGTGTTAGGCTTGGGCCCATAACGCATGTGCGCTCGCATGCACACGACCCCCACTATATGATTCATCAATATCGGACTTTGACATGGAATTAGAGTAGTTAGCCTCTATTCTGCTCATGATGAGCATTGAAGTGTGAGCCTCAGGTCTCGAAAATAATACAAGACTTGTTGTAGTAGAGTGGGTCAGGATTGAACACGGGGAAGGAAATGTATTGCTTTGACAAATTAATTAAGAAATTAAAAGAAGGAAATAAACTAAATTGAATATGTACAAACAATAAGGAAAACAAACAGAAACCAAAAAAACCAAGATTTGAGGGGCCTGATCGCGCAATTGAGGTTTGGTTGACCAGGTTAAAACGTAGTTTGAAATCAGAAGTCAATGTATGAATTACTAGAGATGAAGTCGGAGAAAAACCGGAGTTGGAAATATTAGGTGCTCGACCTCCCTCAAGGATGTTCGCTGGTTTTTACACCCTATAAACCCCTATCAAAAATAGATAGAAATTCACAAGAATGCACAAAATTGAGCAATCTCTGCTTTAAATTTATAACTCACAATATTTACTCTAAATTGCAGTGAACCCACAGTGTATGGATCAATCGCAATAATGAGCAAGTATTTCAAGATCGATCTCAAGGACTAAGTTAGATGAATAATGAAAATAATCAATTATAGTATAAATCCAAGATCAAGAAGGGGATTGAAAAAAAAGGGAAAGAAATCCAAAAGGTTTTGAAAAGTTTGTAGATTCGCAATCAATTATAGATTGATTGAAAATCAAATATCTAACAACTAACTATCTAAGGAATATATATATATATATATATATATATATATATATATATATATATATATATATATGGAAAGAAATGCAGTTCCAAGGATTTAAGATCATTATTTATACACATATGACTCAGGATTATATTTCTCACGTAGCATATATGTAAGGTTGAAGAGCTCAGGACGAATGTTTCTTAAAATCTATGTTATTTTACAGTGACGTCTCAAGAACATAAAGGTCCGCAACCTAATACTTATAGCTTTCAAGGTAAAGAGTAGGGCTGAGCAAGTTAGGTTCGGTTTACCGAGGTAAACCGACAATTTCGGTCAAGACCGAACCCGAAACCGACAATTTAGGTTTGGTCTTAGGTCGTTGTTTTTGAAAAAATAGGTTTCGGTTAAAAACCGTAAAACCGTCGGTCAAACCGAAAAACCGAATTTAAAATTTTTTTAAAAAAGATTTAAACTTGATGCTTAAGTGAGATTGTTATTTTTCTAGGCTTTAACTGTTTATACTAAAACCTAAACCGAACCGAACCTAAACTTGATGCTTAAACTTGATGCTTAAGTGAGATTGTTATTTTTATGTTATTGGATTTGGATATTCATATTTTTTATATATTTATTGGTACATTTTATTTTACTTTTTAGGTCCGTTTAGGTCCAAAACCTAAACCGAACCGAAACCGACCATAATAGGTTCGGTTTTAGGTTCTAATATTTTAGATTTTCGGTTTTAGGTCCAAACCGAAACTCAACCTAATTTTATAGGTTCGGTTTTCGGTCCAAGATTTTGGGGAAATCGGTTTTAGGTTCGGTTCGGTTTATTGCGGTTCGGTTCGGTTTTTTTAGACCTTTGATCACCCCTAGTAAAGAGGGAGAAATAAACAAATAAACCTCATTCTTTCAATCAAGGAAACACAATAACCCTTGACAATTACGTCTCATGAATTATTGCCTCAAAGGAAGGAACAATGACACATTCAATCCAATAAAGGTTAAACCTTTATTACTTAGGAACAAGTTCTTTTATGTATCTAAATAAGAATATCGCATTTACGACTCAATTCCTACTTAGGTTAAGTGGTTTAGATTGAGTATAAACCTGCAAAAACCAAACTTTTCCATAGGATTTAAAGCGATTTATACAACCTATAATAAAGAACAATTCAGTCCATCATAGTTCAAGGTATAAACAATTCTCTAACTACCTTTGAACCACATAAAATTTCTAGCCAATGATATTCATATCAAATCTTGCAAATAATTCAATAAAGGAAAGTATGCAATTGAAAAAGGAAATAATGATGAAGAAAGTACCCAACTTTATTGAATCTTAAAACAAACTTGTATTCCACTTGTAAACCTCTAACAAACTCCGAACAAACTAAAAAGACTGGATCTTCGTCTAACCAAATTTAAAAACCTAACAATGGTGAAAACTATGGAGAAGAAACGTAGGAGAAGAATTCTCCTTTCAACAATCTAACCTAAACAAACTTCTTTCTAATCGAGCACCCTTTCTTCACATTCGGAACCCTACTTTTATAACCTAAGACGTGTCGAAAGACGTGGGTTGGGCTGAAGGTCCGAAATAAAATAAAATCCGACGCTCAGGGAAGAATCTCGGTCTGGATCTCGGCCAAGATGGGTTAGTGTCGGGGCCGAGATTTCGACTTCGTACTTTAGCGTTATGGGGATCTCGGTCTGGTCACCCGAGATCATGGCCGAGATAGGGGCGAGATTTTACAACAGTAGCTCACAACTCGACCGAGATATATGGATCTCGGCCGAGATGCTTCTCCACCTCGGGCACTTTGTCTCGGTTGCTCCTAATTCGTCGTCTTCTCCTTTCCTATGCTCGTATGACAACTCCTAAGCGTCCACTCCAAGACTTTGTCATCAAATGCATCGTTTTAGCTCCTAAACACGTCAAAACACTTACAAAGACACCAAAAGCGTGTGTAGACATCTATACTTGCAAAGTAACACTAACACAAGTATAAAAGACACAAATTAAAGCTAAAACATGCATGCGGAAAAAGAAAACTACCAAATTGCTCTACTAAACTAGGTCGATAAATCATGCGGAAAGGAAAAAACTACTTAAATTTGTGTATTTTGTTTTTATAAATACTCGTATATATATCAAATATAGACGTTGTAGATAAAAATGGAAGTAAGTTATTACTTAAAAAAAATGTATTAATTGAAATAGAAGTGATTCTATATTATTTTTATGGTAATGAAAGTAAATTATATTCTAAATATATTTTATATAAATTAAAACAAAAAAACAAAAGAAATTAGTGACTTTAATCATCAGCGCAACACATAGGCGAAACGAATTTGGACGCGATATTTATGCTTTATTACCTTTGATTTAGTATAATACTAGTTTAGTCTCCCGTAACTTGCACGAGTTGATCTAATATAACAATTTATTTTATTTTAAAAAGTTTTGGAGTTAAAGTTTGTGTATTTGATTTTATAAATACTCGAAGATATACAAAATATAAACGTAATATTTAACTTAAATAAAAGTTTTAGTTACAACGAAATTAAAATCTAATCACTTTATTTAGTTATTTCTACCTTTGTACTGGATGATCTAATATATACATTTTATTTTATTTTTAAAAAGTTTTAAAATAAAAGTTTGAGTATTTTGATGTAATATCTAATTTAAATAAAAAAATACAGTTAGAATTAATATCTAATCTAATTTGATATAAAAAATTTTTAATTTTTTTTTAAGAAAGGAATGAGATCACATGAAAATTAAAATAAAATTTATAATTAGAATAAAATTAAAATATTTGTTAAATAAAATATAACTAATTATAAAAGTTATATCTAATTTTAATAAATATTATTTTATTTTAATAAAAATAAAAATAAAAATAATCTAAATAGATATTTATAAATAAATAAAAATATAGTTTTAAGCATGACACATATACAAAACGAAAAATATGCTTTAATTCAGTATATTGATATACAACTCCAATTAGACAGTCATCCGTATTATTACAATGCAATCAATATAGAATATTTGGATATCTGTGATACGATTAATAATATATAGATCACATTCTCACATGCAAGTGACTTTTTCTAAATATTTTTTTTTTTTTGGAAATCACTTTTTCAAAATATTATAACAATGTAATAAAAACGTGGTTCCCGTTCTAATGGGGAACCGGGTTCTCTTCTTCTTATAAATTGGCGCCTTTCTGTCCTCTTCTCTTTCCATTCTATCTTCCGTTTCGAAATTCTCCAATTCGCCTTCTTCCTTCAACGATTTCCATACCAAATTCTCAAAATCGCTCTAGCTTCCTAACCTCGCATAAAGATCGCTGAGTGACAATGATCAGAAAGAGCATTTGCCAGACTCATCTCATCTCTTCATTACGATTTGCGTCTTCTCTCTCTAAGGTTCGACTATCTTCCAGCTTCTCGAATTTTGTCTGTTTGTATTTGATTATTCCGTTGTAATTCGCTTCGACCGATTATCTCTCTTGCATGTATAGGCTATTCTGCCTTTGTTTCCGTTTGAATTTGACGAGATCTGTCCTTAATTTGGAAAGTTGAATCTCCACTGTATGTTTCCCCTATTTATTGATTGTTAGATGCTGCGTTGGTGTATCTGCATTATGTGCTGTATCTCACATTATTTGTGTCGGATATAAGAATTTAATAATAAATTATTGGCAGTAGAAATACATGCACCTCTATGGAGTGGGAGATGGATCTCTTAACATGCTTAAGTATTCAACCACCACCCTTGTGTACCATTTTATTCTTGTTTCTCTCTTTTCGTTCATCTCATGGCTATTTCATTTGCTAGGAAATAAGTTGTGTAACTCTTTAATGTTACAATTTGACAAGGAACTGCGTTTCTTTTGTCAAAAGTAGAATCGTGAAGAGTCGACAGGGAAACCAAAAACGAAGTGGCCGGTGGGGCCGGAGGTGGTTAATTGATAGATAGGTCAAGCCTCATAGGTGTCGATCTGATTGGGGTTGTTCCTATCTAAAACTCAAGCTAGATCATCTCTCCCTAAATAAATTAAATTAAATAAAAAAGTGTCCGGAAGAGTCTTTTACGTGAAAATGACTGAGACTGAAGGAAACTCTATAGGAAAGTTTATATGACTCATCTGTCTTATCAATAATTGGGTAGGAAGGATAAAGCTCTTCATGCTAAGACACCTATGTAATAAAGTCAAACACACCCATTAGTATGGAGTCTATTGACGACAACGGTTTAAATGAGTGACAAATCACCCCTTTTATTTCGGAGGCAACGGCCCGTATGACTTAATGGCCTACCATTTCTGGAAAGATACTGTCGAAGGATTCGAATCCGCATCCTAATCAAAGGGAACAGTTGAAATATTCTTCAAGTTTTTTTCTCCTGTCAAGTACTGATGCATGTCCAGCATCTATTGGGCATAATTTTGCATTATTGTTTGATGTGATTATATTCTTACTATTCTCTATTAGCTTAGAATTTGTGGAATACAGAAGTAATTTGTGGCTGATTTAAGATATGTCAAATAACACTGTTTTTTGAAGGGTCTGTATTAAGTGCCGAAAAGGTTTGGAATAATCTTTTCTACTATAACAATGTCCTATTGACTGGTGGATTTGCAGGCAGATCGCAGTTTCTTCACATCCCAAGCCACTTCAGTTCTCCAGCAAGCAACTGCATCATCTACTTGCAGGTAGCCTCAGTGTTAATGCTTCTGGTTGCTTGTAGTTAGTGCCTTTTCACCCGATTCTCCTTTCATAAGACCTTCACTTTCCGTGCTTGGCTGCAGGGCTAGCAGTGATGAGGACTGTGTGGATATTGACTGGGATAACCTTGGGTTTGGCCTTGTACCTACCGACTTCATGTACACCATGAAATGTTCTAAAGATGCGAATTTCGCCGAGGGCCAACTTAGTCGCTATGGAAATATTGAGCTCAGTCCTGCAGCTGGGGTCTTAAACTATGGACAGGTCATCTGCTTCTTCATGCTGATTCCTTGCCTACTGCAATTCTATCTTTTTACCATATTAGTAATTACACACATAAAGCAAACATACTAACTTGTCCTCACTAAGTAGGGGCTGTTTGAGGGAATGAAGGCTTACAGAAGGCAGGATGGTAGACTTCTTTTGTTTCGGCCTGACCAGAATGCAATGCGGATGCAGATGGGAGCTGAGAGAATGTGCATGCCATCCCCTTCAGTTGAGCAGTTCATTGATGCAGTGAAGCAAACAGCTCTTGCCAACAAGCGATGGGTAAAGTATAACGTTCTTCCTTATCTTCTTGTTGACCATTTTTCAATTTATCTAATCCAATGATTTTCTTGACCAGATTCCTCCTCCAGGTAGAGGCTCTCTTTACATGAGACCTCTACTGATAGGAACTGGTCCGATTCTAGGTTTGGCTCCGGCACCCGAGTACACATTCCTTATCTATGCCTCCCCTGTCCGCAACTATTTTAAGGCAAGAATTGACTTTGTCTGTTTAAACTCTCAAAATATTCTGATTAGACATATTTGCAGGCTAACTATTTTCCTTTCTTGTGTGTTCAGGAAGGAACAGATCCATTGAACCTGTTTGTCGAGAATGATTATGACCGTGCATCTCGTGGTGGTACTGGTGGTGTGAAAACAATTAGTAACTACGGTCCTGTAAGCTACAAATTTTCTTCTCCACTTATTCTACGCCGCACGTTCCTCTATGATCAGCATGATGTATGTTTGTGTTACTCGATCAGGGTTTGAGACCATTGGTGAAAGCAAAAAGTATGGGATTCTCTGATGTGTTGTACCTCGACTCTGTCCACGGGAAGTATGTCGAGGAGGTCTCTTCTTGCAATGTTTTCGTAATTAAGGTAAATTATCAACACCACAAAACTCAGAAAGGAGACAATATTCACTATAATATATACATCCCATGTATAATATGCGAAAATTGAATGCAAGAATATGTTGTATTCTCTTGCAGGATGGGACGATCTCCACTCCAGCAACAAACGGCACTATACTTCCAGGAGTGACAAGAAAAAGTGTTATAGAAATCGCACGTGATCTTGGTTACAAGGTGAACTTAGAACTGTATAAGTATATCAACCAATGAAGATTCATTCATTTATCTTAAGTAATACATATTTCTAATGTATAAACCCGGAAACTGGTTTAGGTGGAAGAACGTTTGGTCCCGATAGAAGAACTGAGTGAAGCGGATGAGATCTTCTGCACTGGAACTGCAGTAGTCATTGCTCCCGTAGGCAGCGTAACCTATAAGGGCAAAAAGTACATATGAATTTGATTGCTTCATTTATGTAACATTATAAAATAGCATCAGCTGAAAATTTATATTTTGAATTGTTGGCTCTTGTAGGGTTGAGTATGAGACCGGAGAGAAGTCGGTGTACAAGAAGGTGTTGTCAAAGCTTGTAGGGATTCAGAATGGGACGGTTGAAGACCATAAGGGATGGGTTGTGGAAATATAGTTGAGCTCAGCCAGAAAATTTGTACTTAGATTTTACATTTTTGCTTGTTTGGTTGTATTTCTAATATGCAAGAAGTTATTATATACATGTAATTTAAAATTGTGTAAGATTTAATACATGGAGCTGAAGGGCCAGTGTAACAGTGTTTGTGTTTTTAAATTAATAATGAATTGTATTATTTGTTCATCAACGTTGTCAACGATGGGGTGCTGGCGCAGTTGGTTAGCGCGTAGGTCTCATAGCTTCTGAGTGATCCTGAGCACGAGAGTTCGAGCCTCTCTCACCCCAATTTTTCGGAAAAAATTCATGTAAAATTTTTAAATCCCATTTCACCAAAAAATAATGCGGGGCGGAACCTAGGCCTTACTTTCCTCGTCCCGCATATATTAAATTTTAAATATAAATTAAATAATTATATATATATATATATATATATAAACCTAAGGAATAGTGATCTTTATATAATTTTGTTCTTATAAGATTAATAATTGTCCAAATATATATTCAAGTGGCAAAAGAAGAGTGAACTCGGTGCGATATTGCCAAAGGATTAGTGATTATTATGTGATTTTGTTTTTATATTTTATTTTTGATGTTAGACTTGACAAGTTAATAATATTTTGTAAACCTTGTTGTGACATTCTATTTTGATGTTTTTCTCATCCCGTCCCTTGCCCGACCCTACTTTATACCATTTATTAGGTAAGCCCGGTCATTAAATGAATTACAGGTTACACATGACTTAATTCTCCTAAGGTTATATCATTGGTGACTGAGCGACTCTAGCAAGAATAAAGGTTTTGTTCTGGCCAATGACCGTGTACCAAAACAGCCATTGGCGCAGCTAGGGGTACACCAAAGTCCCGGTTAGGATTTTCTGTACAACTTTTTTTTGTGTATCATTGTAATCTCTATTACAGGTGAAATTATTATTGTTTATTATTTTTCTCGTAAAACAGTAACGCTTTAATCTTATTTTTTTAATTTCAATCAATCACATACAAGAATACATGTATTACTAATATAGGAGATCTTGATTGCCAAAGGCCACTATAGAGATCAAGATATTATTTTACTAGTATTAATTGGGTAAACAAGGTACATCTCGATCAAGATCTTATGTATCACTCTTTTATGTATCATTTGTATCTTATTACGTGATTGGTGTAATTTATATTGTTATTATTTTTTTTCGTCAAGTAGTAAAACTTCAATCCTTATTCATTTAGCCTCAATCAATCATATAATAGGAATACATATATCAGTGATACAGGTGATCCCAATGGGTACATCTGCTCACATATGAAGTTATATTTGATAGATTTTTATCAGAAATTTATTTTATTTTGTAGTTTATGTTAGTTAAACAATATATATTAACAAGATATTAAAAATTATGTATTTTATATGTAAAATATCATTAAAAAAATATAATATTATATTTATAAAGATACTAAAGATTTATGTTATTAATTTAATTATTGTTGACACGTTTGACTAGTAATTTAATATTTACTTTTAATTGATAATTGGTTTATGTAGTACAATAATACATAAGATAAGAAAAGAGTATAAGACTAATATTTGTTAATTTTAATTATTAGCTTTTACTTAATAATTAAAATTTTATTTTATTTTTAAATATTTCTCCACCCCGATTGGAAAAGACGCCACCGAAAACAAGAAAACACCCCCTTCGAATCCACCTACTCACCTAGCTTCTACAAGAGCACAACTAGTAAAGTTCAACCTCTCACAAATTATCTTAGTTAAGGGAACTAAAATGTCAATATGGCGGTGATTACAGAAGTAATTAATTTCACGCCTATCAATCACCCCCTTCATTGGTGAACATATAATGTTGTTTCTCCACGACTTCGTGGTCATCACTGCACTCACAACACTCGATGTTGTTGCCTATCCCTTAAACATTATCATTATCGACATTGGTAGACAAAGCAAACATGGGATTAACCACAAATTCCTCCGCGACGGTTAAGATCTCCTGCATTACTCAGTTCATGTATCCTTGTATTCTTATTGCGCGATTGGTGAAATTGTTGTTGTTTATTATTTTTATCATAAAGCACTATTATTTTTTTACTATTTTAATATAATTTCAACCAATCACGTAAGAGGGATACATGTATCAGTGATATAGCAAATCTTAATTGCCTCCACGATGCTTTTAACTTTGATAACACCATTTTAGTCAGGAAAGGTGTTGGAATAATAAGTTCTTACATTTGAAAGTTGGGACATTCTAAGCTTAGTACATAAGGTCGGTGGATTACTCTTCACATTGTCAATTGAATTTAGGATGAAACTTTATGCGTTGGGTTTGGGCATAATGTTCATGTGTGCTCGTAATCTTGTATGTACACGACCTCCGCTCCATGGCCCATAAGCTACCAGCACTGGCCTCTTCCAAGTTCCATCCCGTCAGGTTTGGTGTTGCTACCAACTACCAAGACTGGTCTATTGCGTCATTCGAATTTCTCATATCTTTAGCCTAGGAGTGGATGCAACCGTTGGTGTTTAATGGGTATATGCTCAAATTCAGGCAGAGACAAGGTACGG
This sequence comes from Fagopyrum tataricum, assembly GCA_002319775.1. Classification (NCBI taxonomy): domain Eukaryota; kingdom Viridiplantae; phylum Streptophyta; class Magnoliopsida; order Caryophyllales; family Polygonaceae; genus Fagopyrum; species Fagopyrum tataricum. Next base: position 9,975,160 of record CM008279.1, on the reverse strand, counting down.
GGGAATGTCCGGAAGCAGAAGAGTAAGGGGGACTGGGGGATGATATCATAGGATGTTTTTTAGACGGGGATAGCTAGCTCTACTACAGCCCTTTTGTGGGAATATATCCACCCCTCAAGGAACCGAGAGAGACCTAAATTACACATAACTCCAAGTGTATGATTCTTCTCTCTTCATGAGCATAATGTAAGCTAAGCCTTTCGAAAGGTTTAATAAGCAACATTGACAATAGGTATGATTGAATCGATGTTGTCTACACAGTCTGTGGAAGGATTCAAGTCTAACACTGGCAATAGGTATGATACAATTGTGAGCTGGTGATTAAGCTAACACAAAATCCCTCATCTTTCAGTAAATTGGTAATTCAGGCAACAAGAAGAGATACACAAACGGTATTATTATACAATTCACGGGAAGTTATATCTGTAGAAACCAATTTGGCACAAAATCCCTAGTCGTAGATTGAAAGAAACAATAACTAAAGCAGTTACGCAGAAACAAACACTTGTCTACAGCCTGAAGTCATATCATAGTACAGCTATCACTGGAACATATATATATACCATTTTGCAACGTGAAGGTTTAGATAACAACTCCTCGCCAAAGAATCGTCATAAACAGCTGAATTCCAAACTAATGGGGAGTAGGTGACGCACATAGGATACTACAACACAGCGACTGTCTTGTTCAAGACATGAATTTCATCAACTTTTGATTACCCGTTGAACCTTCTGTTTGTGAAGGTTATGATTGAGTAGGTGGTGCTCTGTAATATGCTGGAACCGTAGCAGGAAAAAACATCTTCCTTACTCCTTCTGCTTTGATGATGGGAAAGATGATGGCTGATGCACCCTGCCAATCCACACAAAACTTATATGAGAAATGTTACATGCTTTTGTTCAATTCAACAAATTTAAGATATTTGCTTACATAAATCAATCTAGCTCCGATCCACATTCGCTTTGGTGAAGGAAATGGGATCAATAAGCGGCCCACTCCATATATTGCAACAGCAAAGAAATGGGCAACCAGGCTCAGTGGACGAGGGTTTAGACCTGAGAGCAGAGCGATCGGCCCTGATGAGAATATCCATCCTAGACTTAGGTAGTCAAAGCAAGCGTCGCGCATCTCATTTCTTGCTTGATCAGATGAAGCACAAAATACCTTGTACAAAGCACCAGCCAATGTATTTATTGTAGAGGCCACCGGCTGCAAATGACAACATACACACACATTTAGTATATCAGATTGCAGATGTGCAATCTAAGAAAGTTATTACCTTGCGCAAGGTGTAGAAGGATTCAAGGTATCTGCAAAGTTTTGAAGGCTCATTGAGATCCTTTAGAGGCCTTAGAAGATTCCTTAAGACAACTATATCAGATAAAGCAACAGTCATTCCTCCCCCTGTAAGAGGATGACGCATGTTGAATGCATCACCCATCAAGAGGGCCCCTGGTGTAGGAAGAGGAGCAGCAGGCATGCTTCTGTTTGGCATTGATTTTATATTACCTTTATCAACTGCCTCCACAAAGGCATCGCGGATTTCAGGAGGGACCTGAAATGCACGTCCGTCTAAGTTTGGTTAAGAAGTGGTATGCAAAATGATACAACTTAGATTAAATAAGAATTGTGTACCTGAGGAGCCACCACAGTCTTCAAGTACTTGGCCAGTTCACCATTTGAAACGGAAGGAACCTTTTGCCCAGGCACGTCAACAAGGCAACGAACCTCTGTACTACTGATTGGGTAGAACAGGACAGGAGATGGATCTCCCAAAATAACATGCCCATGATTTGCAAATGGAAGGTTGCAGTTCTCCAGAACCAGTCCAACAAAGCATGAAGGGACATCTATCTGCAGAAAGTGAATGTGAATATGATCTTGTAAAATTCAATTGAGTATATATTTGGTGATAAACTGAAAAACCATTCACAAGAAACTTAGAAAAGTAATTCAGAATTCTCTAAAACTACTACACCTGAGATTACTCTCAGCAGTTACCTTAGGTTTACAGAGTGCGCGACGCAAATTTGAAAAACAACCATCACACACGATAGTAAGAGGTGCACGTGCACTTAATTCTTCACCATTTTTGTTCTTGTACTGCACACCTTTGATAATTCCGCTCACTTCAAGAAGCGAAGTGACTGTTCCTTGCTCTATCCACACACTGAAGAAAGTAAGAAAGTGAAGTAAATAAAAAGTGTTCCATAAACATCACAACTGGAAAGACATGCTAAAAAATACTGCATAACAGTTATCACAAATACTCAAACCACAACTGAAAATGGTATGTAACCCAGATATATCAGTTTCTGAAACAGAGCTGATCATGCATATTCATTCTCTATACGCAGCTAAGCCACCATAAATATAAACTACAGATTTTCAAGAATAATAGCATGTAGCAACAGATTATACCACTACTCGATTCATGAGTTTTAATGGTAAGTTCGAGGTAATTTTTTCTAGAGAAAGCTTTAGAGAACTTAGGACATATGCAAACCCCAAACATAAACCAGTCTAACTAATCTGCCACAAAAAAAAAAAAAAAACAGAAAAGGGAATGGAGAACACAGTACAACCACGACATTGCAAACTAGTATATACTTCAGGCAAACAACTGTGTTGTAAATTAGCAAGAACGTGTCAGTTCATTGAAAATTATAGTTCAAGGAATAAATGTGACTAGAAGGATGTCATGCAGTGAGTACCAATGGCATGGCATAACAAAGATGTGAAGTGGCATACCTTGGAAGAGAACCAGCTTTTGCTCTCATTCTCTGAATAAAGCGGCCATTGTGGAAACCCCTGCCAGAAACATCTGCATGGAATTTTTCAAGGGGATAAGAGAGTCTGGTACTCTTCCCATCCTTGAAAAGAGCATATCCAAACACCTTCTGAGAGTCTATTTCGTCCACACAGTCTGTTTATCAGAAGCACACATACACATTTGTAACTTATTTTTATACAGCTAAATAATAGCAAGAATTAGGCTTATTAATCAGTTTTTCCCTTACCTTCAAGTCCCAGCTCAATCAATTTGAGGTATCCTCCAGGTTGGAGAAGTTCACCAACTATCCTATCAGGTTCTGTCAAATCTCTTTCAATAACATGGACACGTCGTCCATCCTGCAATTGGATTCATAAACTGCTGATCAAATCAACCATATTAAACCAGCCAGCAGATTAATGTCATCAATGATACAGTAATAAGAACGCAATTAGATGGAGACTTATAAGAAGCAAGACGGATAAATACAAAGCGACTAGAAAGGCTGTGTATTAATACTTTATCTCGCAATTTATCAACCCTCAGAACTGTAGGCGTAATACATATTCAAATCTGAAGTAGATTTATCATCAGACTGACAACAGCCAAAATACGATTGTTCGGCCGTATAAGAACCCTAATCTAAAACGAATCTTCAATCATGAAACTCGTAATAAATTGATGTCGAGCTCTTTCTTCCGGAGACGGAAAATTACAAAAGGTACCACCGGAATCCCAAAACGCGCAAAACTTTAATGCAAAAAGGACTAGAAGACAAGTAAAATTTTCTATATAATAAAATCAATTGAATCGGAGTACTGACCTTTCCCAAGGTATAAGCAAGAGCGGCACCAGCAACGCCAGCACCAACGATGATTACATCAGCGTCGCCGGGAGCGTCAGATCTGCATTCTCCGTCTCCGTTTGCCGTCCTCTTAAATCCGTAATTTCCGGCCTCCGGTAAGGCGTCCTTGTTTCTTCTTCGAGAAAAGATATTCAAAAAGAAAGTCAAGGCAATCGCCGAGGCGAAGATCGCTGAAATGGTATAGTAATCGAACATAATGGATCCACTGGAAAACGCTACAGCAACAAAGAGGACGATTGTGGGGGACCTTATCTCTTTAGTATTTTAATGGAGGCTTGATTCTTGAAATGAGTATTTGCGTTGGACGGAGGCTGAAGTGAAATTCAAGAACCACGAATTTACAGAGTTTTCTGATTTTATAAGCTTGTACAGCTCAGCGCATCTTGGAGTTTTCTGGCTTGGCTCATGGATTTCAACGCTATAATGTTTTTTACTTCTTTTTTTTTTGCGTAAATTGCATCAAAACACCCGTTGAATAGGATTGTTTGTATAATATTGCCCAATTAAATTTTAATTTACAAAAATAAACATTACATAAAACATTATTTCAATTGTGGTGTTGATTTGTTAATAGTTTTATTATAAGGGTGGTTAAATGAAAATTAAAAAAATAAGGGGTGGTTATGTGAAAAACATATAATATAAGTGGTAGTTTTGTGTAATTTACTCATAAAAAGGGTATATTTAATGACTCATATCACACCAAGCTCGAACAACTGCTTCCTTGTACGGGGTCAGCCAAGTAGTCTCGAGGTAATTCATTAACCTTGGATATGCATGACAATGGTTCCTCATTTCCAACAAACGTCGTTGGTAGCTTTCATTTGATCTCGACTCGAACAAGGCATGACATTGGGACATGAATTTGGCTCTTGCTTCCTTACACTACAATATGACAGTCACTCTACTTACAATGTTGCACGTTTTGTGAAACGTGCACAAGATATGCTTCACCTCGGGAAATACTACCCTTAGGGCGCTTATAAGACCTAGCTCACGATTGGTGGCAATCACCTCCGGGATTTTTCCGTATCACAAATACCGGACCCTCCTCAAAGTCACTCATAGTGATCTCTGTTCTCGTGTGCCATGAATAAAAAAAAGTTGTAACACCCCAAATCCGTAGGACTCGGGGTGCTACTGGGTTAGGATCTCACAATGGATCCTGACCCTAGCCTGACAACAAGTTCACTGGATCTTACAACAAGACACAGATTGATTAAAACCAAAACATCAAACTGTATATATATAAATCAAAAGGTTTACAGAAGAACCGTTGAGTACAAAATAAACATGTACTGTACATACAAAATGTCCCCATAACCCTCGCATAACCCTAGTGTACGGAGCCCTCAACGGATCACCTCATCTGGATCACTCTGCAGTTCTCCTAACCTGCAAAGGATCTACAACACGGTATAAAACCGTTAGCTAACCATACACATATATATAGAAGAAGCATAAGCACAAACACACTTCAAGAAACATAAACATATAATCATGTTGTCACACATTTACCCAGTTAATTATCTTTATAAGGTCCAACACTCAAATCGTATAAATATCTGCATATGAATATATGTGACACGAGGAATATATATAATCCTCGCCTCTAGTTCTATAGCCAGCTGGAGTGGTATAAGCGCACCTTCCTGTATACCATAAGGAGTGGTAAGTGCCCTTCCCGTATACCAGATATGGCCTGACTATAGAGAACCTCCCAGACTCCACTACGAGATGAAAGGCAAGTTGTCACAGCCACTACAATGGGCGGTCACTAAACCATAGCTCGGTAATAATCAATATCGCATGCTATAAAGCATATAACAAACACCACTCATGCATACATCCAATATAAGGATAGTAGCTAAGTAAGTCCTATGGACTTACCTCAACCTCGAAGTAATCTCAACCACGATCAACTCCAAATCTGGAGGACAGCACTACCTAATAACAAGGCATAAAGAGATATCAAATCTCCTATCAATCAAAGGGGTCACACCTAGACCCAAGGGATCCATATGGATCATATCCAACTCATAACCTCGATAATCAACTAAACCTCAAAGCCATAACCGGCATATATCGATATCATACTCATCATCATTCTATCCTCATACACATACCTAGCATGCTACTAACCCGCTCATACTAGGAAAGGAAAGGATCGATACTACTCTAAGTAGACCCTGTACAAGACGCACCTACGGAACGGAAAGACGCAGGGGCGGAAAGACAGCAGGCGCAAGCGCGAAGGCACGTTGGCGCGGGTGCGGTGACAAAGTTCCGCAGGGGCGGCGGCTCCCAGGCGCGGCGGCGACGACAGTGCAGAACGGGCTTCCCCGACTTCTCTTCGACTATTCACGTGATCAAATCACGTCTTCACCATTCCACAACCAAACACATACATATACATACACATTCCAACATCAAAATGCATCCTAGATCATCTATCCTAAGCTAAGGAAGAGGAATGGAATCAAAGAAGAAGAAAGAAGAAGAGAAGAGTAGCTTACCACTATTGTGGTCTTAAGTAGCAAGGAGAACAACACTAACACCTCTCAGCTAGCTCTTCACAGCTCAGCACAACATCCATTATCATCAACATCATCATTTACACAACAATTCTTCCACACCAAGGAGAAAGCAAAAGCAAGATCAAGGAGGAGAAAGGGAGAAGCAAGAAGAACGTAAGGATAACTAGGAATGAGGATTAAGAACCCTTGATCTGAAGTAAAGAAGAAGGTTAAAGGAAAGAAGAGTAAAGCACGGGTCAAGAGTCAACAAAGTCGGTTGCAGCCGCAGAAAACCGCAGGGGCGGATCACTGGACTCAACCGTAGGGGCGTCTCTATAACACGCAGGGGCGGCTAAGCTGGCTCAGCTCCTAAAGGCCAAGGCTCTTACAAAAGCAATTGCAAACGTCTTCTTTGTGCTTGTGATGCCGACAATCTCCAACAATGACATACTGTATCTACAAGTAATACAAATAAAAGATTAAGTTAAAGTTATGTATGACAACATGTTTGAGTTTATGGAACAACGTAAAAATAAAACTTCAACTTACTTGTTGGTCTTATACGTCGAGTTCATCACAATAACATGAGGAAACATGATGAGCAAATGCCTCGAATCGGGATGTGAGATAAAGAAATCAATCAACTCATCCGAGTCCGCACTTCTCCTTGCATTAACGTAATACCCCCCCCCTTTCCTTCAACGTATGAAGTGCTTGTTGTGACGACCCTCTTCCTTTGGCTTGTTCCTTTCTAATCTTCAAGCCGGTATTGTAAACTTGTCAGATTGTGGTGACATTGTCAGGATCCTCTAATTGCACGGATTTTAAAATCATCCTCGGTTTTAACACGGCACTCAATTCACATACCACCTTTTTTGCCTGTGTGGGAGTCAATCGTCTTGGATATGCATGACCTTTTAGCACCGATGAAATTATGTGGTTGTGGACTCCACATACAACCCTCAATGACCATTTCTCTTCTTCAAGTTGTGCCCCCTCAAGTTCAAACTTGCACTTACACTTCTTCGAATTTTTCTTCCGACTAGAACTTGGAACATGATCGGGATCAACATCTTTCAACTTTCTAACTTTTCCGTGTCTATCGCATGCCAATTGTAAGATACGAAACCCCCGTCTATCCAACCATGATTTTATTATGACCAACACAAAATTTATTGAGTTGGCCATATATCGAGCCCAACTCAATGAGTTTTCTCTATCCAAAAAATATATGCGGAGCTCAAACTTGGATGAAAAATCGGCACCAATTGCACGTGAATATTTCAAAGCATCCTAATTAAAATAAAATAAATTAAGTATAAGTTTGACAATTTCGGTTATCTATTCTAACATGTCTAAAACTAATTCGACAATTTCAGTTCTCTACTCTAACATGTCTAAAACTAATTCGACAAGTTCGGTTCTCTACTCTAACATGTCTTTAAATAATTCGACAATTTCGGTTCTCTATTCTAAACATGTCTAAAACTATTTCGACAATATCGGTTATCTATTCTAACATGTCTAAAACTAATTCGACAATTTCGTAACTATACTCTAACATGTCTAAAACATAATCGACAATTTCGGTTCTATATTCTAAACAATTCTAAAACTAATTCGAAAATGTGTGACAAGTTCTTCCGGATCACTATATTTGTCGATATCAAACGGCATAGTTGTACTTTCACAATCGGATTCTACATCTTCTTCGGAACAGGTCGACATTTTTGCGGATTTCTTAAACGATGTGTTATCGGATGTGAATAATGATATGGTTTGATCCAATATATATAGAGATGATTTATCGGAGGTAAAACGGCTATCTTTAACAGCTACATTATACTCTAACGGCTATTTTTCAAACGCATCCGCTACAAGCTGGGGCAAAAGTGGATTTCGCATCCGCCCCAGCTTGGGGCGGATGCGGAATTCGCTTCCGTAGTTGCGTTAATAATTTCAGTCCACGCGAACAATAACTTTGTTTCTTCAAATAGTCAAATAATTGACAATATATTTTTCAAATTCCGTAGACATCACGGGTCCTAACCTAGTTATTTAAAATAAAAATAATCTAAATAATCTAAAATTTTCTTTTACAATAATGATTTCTTGTTCACCTTTACTTTTTAAATTATAATATCATCTAATGTTTTGTGAAATTAAAGAGCTAATCTTTTTTTGATTATAAATTTTATTACGTAGACTAAACATGTTTTTTAATTTTTAAATTATATAAGAAGAATGTTATTTTTATGGGTCTTATTATCCTAGGAGTAAATAAATAGATAATTGAGATATGAGTTAGTTATCTCATAAGAGTGAAAAATGATATAAATAATTCTCGAAAGAAGGAAAAAAATAAAAATAAAATAAAACTAAAGTTGGGGTAATTGAAGTTGGATAAGTGAATTGAGTAATGAAATTAAGTAATTGAAATTTGATAACTGAAATCGGGTAATTAACTAGAATTAAGTAATTAAAATTGGGTGACATAATTGGGTAAATGAATTAGGTGATTGAAATAGGGTACATGAATTGTGTAACAGAAGTTTGGTAGTTAAAGTTGTGTAACTGGAATTGAGTAAGTGAATAGGGCAATTGAAATTGGATAAGTAAAAATACTGGGTAATAGAAATCGGGTAACAACTAAAATCGGGTAAATAAATTCGGGCAACGTATTAGATATAAGGCTTGGGTATTACGTTGGGTGTTAACATATTAGGGATCACACTTGGTATTAAGATTTTTTTTTTGATCAAGAGGATAAGAAGCTTGACTACACCAAACAAACTTGGTGTATCGAGAGGCCGAAAACCGGCAAACGGACAAACCGTCATGCAAATAGGGAAAACTAAGACAAAAGCACCAAACAAACTTGGTATTAAGATATTAGGTAATAAAATGAAATATTGTTTTTCCTTTAATTTTTCTTCTTTCCTATGATTATTAGGATATGGGTCGAATTTATATACATCACTGAATTATTAGAATAAGTGCATACTTTGTGCCCTATTATAAAAAATTACATACTTATCAAAAACCACCCATGTTTTGTTCAATTTTCTTTTGGAACTATAAATAATTACTAAACATTTATTTATATGTGATTTTAAAACAAAATAATAACAATATATATGAAGAGGATGGAGTAGGATACTATTCATGTGTAGGGAGTATGAACATATCATAGCGATCTAATTAATTGAACGACTAAGATATGACACTAAATACGAAATTGTTTTATAAAAGATCATAACAATTAACTACATACCATATTTATCATTAGAATCATTTTAAGTATGTCGAAAAAATAGCTTTTAGAACTGTACATTGAAAAAAGTCGCCATAGGTTTTCAAGAATGGCGAAACACCAGTGAATCAACCTCAATTGAACCGATAGAAGTGGGTTAATTCTACCCGAAATGGGTTAATTGCTCGAAATGAACTCATTTCGATCGAATTCACTTATAATGAAGTCGGCATTATATAATAACAATAATATGTATATATCGATATAAATGGGTTAATTTTGTCCAAAATGAATTCATTATGCTCGAAATGGATCGAATTCACTTATAATGCAATCGACATTGTACAATAACAATTCAATCAATAATATGTATGTATCGATAGAAATAAGTTAATTTTGTCCAAAATGAATTCATTATGCTCGAAATGGATCGAATTCACTTATAATGCAATCGACATTGTACAATAACAATTCAATAATATGTATGTATCGATAGAAATAAGTTAATTTTGTCCAAAATGAATTCATTATGTTCGAAATGGACTCATTTCGGTCGAATTCACTTATAATGCAATCGACATTGTACATAACAATAATATGTATATATCGATATAAATAGGTTAATTTTGTCCAAAATGAATTCATTATGCTGGAAATGGACTCATTTCGATCGAATTCACTTATAATACAATCGATATTGTACAATAACAATCATATGCATATATCGATAAAAATGGTTTAATTTTACCCAAAATGGTTCATTCTGCCCAAAATAACTGCTAAGATTATGTATCAATATTCAAAAGTGCATTCACATAATATTATTTTTTTTCATAATTAATTTTTTATATAATAAAAGATAATTTATTTTATCTTTATATGATATTTCACACCTATGAAACATTACCATATGCCAATATTAGAGTAGATTATCACCTGAATCTGATCTTCTATATATAATAACATAGTATTAAACCAAACACTATTATTATTCAAGAATCACATATTGTAGGTATTACGCTAGTAAGTAGTAACTAATTATTTTGGTAATTTAGATCGTCGTTTTGAAAAACAATTTAAAAAAAAAAAATTACATAGAAAAAAAGTTATCGGCTAGTTTCTATAATTTAGCCTATGTATGACCAACTGTATTCTATTCATAGAAATTGATCCTATCTTGTTGCATTAAACTGATACAATTGAATCGTAGTTCATAAGTTTGATTATTTTATTTATAATTGAATGTTCTTGTCTTCAAGATCGTGTAGATGTATAGTAAGTAATATCGAATATTTTAAGATGTTCAATAAGAAGTTAGTAAATTAATGAAGAAAACAGGGGAAGAGAATCGATGGGCAAATAACTTAAATAACAAATAATCCTATAGGCTCCAGCTCTAAACTAGTAGAGTTTATTCATTATAACAAAATCCTGCACATTTGTCCGCCTACTTCCCCATTTAAAACATTATGAAAATGATTATCAGGTTTATACTATAGCTTTACGATTTATTAATTAGAATCTCGTGAGTTGTAGGATTATATTATGTAATTTGTATAACATAAGTTATTTTATTTGGTGTTAAAATATCATATATTGATTAATAAAACTAAAATAAATTATTATATCTAATATAAAAATAAATATTTTAAATCAATCTAAATGAAGTAAAATTATTATACTTATAACAACAATTATGCATGAATAAATTAATTTGAGTTTGAAGAAAAACCTTGAGAAAAAAAGATTGTGATGAACAAGTTATATTTTTATTGGATAAAAGAAGGCTAAATGAACAAGTCAACCTATGTAGTAATATATTTGAAAAGATTGTGATGAACAAGTTATATTGTGATTGGTTAACTCTGTCTTATTATTTTTTTTAAAGAATGATATCTTAAATTTAGTAGTTTAATTTTTTAATTAAATTAAAAGTTGGATTAGTAGGTAAATATATTGTGAATCTTGTTCCACTTGATGAGATATTTCTAATATTGCGTAGAATGTTGACGATGATTATGACGTAGTTGTGATGGTGATTAACGTGATTTTGTAGTAATATTTGGTTAGATTTGGAGAGGATTACAGGATTGGTTTAGCGTAATATGGAGTACAAATTTTAAGATACACTCTGTATTTACCAACTATTACGATTCCCCACCTAACCAATATCATGATCATATTTAGAGGATTACATTGCGTATTCTTCCTAATTACTGCACTATTTCATTGTTTAAAAAAAGAGAGAAAAAAAAAAAAGTACTTGTATTAGTTACTCATTAGAAATTGAGAATTACCAATTGCTTCATCAGAACCACCATTCTCTATATTTAATACGTTTTATTTTTGTAATTATAAAAAAATTACTTGTATTGAATATTTTATCTAAACTTTATCATTTTTTATATGTCATTAGTTATTTATATAAAGATATATAAACAAAACTTGATTTAGTTTTAAATTTTTTGAAAATTTATAAAATCTAGTTAGAAGATCTGTTTGAGATTTTATCAACAAAATCGAATTACAATATATAATTTGTTAATTTTGATTGATTAGGGATAGGCTTATTTTTTGATATAAATTTTTATTATAAAATAATCAATGACAACTATGTAAATATATTATGATATATAAATAAATAAATAAAAACGCTGATGTGGATGGCGTAAGAGGTTGACATGTAGATAAAATTAGAGTTATTTTAATAATATATAAATTGCTTAACATACAGTTTATCTGAAATACTATTTTGACAAATTGTCTATGGAAGTGAAAATACAGATGACATGAAAAAACTAAAAAAAAATAAAAATTTAGACCAACGGAATGAAAATAATTTGTCATGAAACTAATAAATCTTAATCCAAAATGAACAAAGCTGTTTATTTCTAAATGATACGACCGCAAATTAGTTAGAGTTGTGAAAGACTAATTAAGCCGCTCTAAAAAATACACACTCATCTTACTTCCACCCATTTAAAAGTCACATTCTAACACCCACATATCCATATAAATACCCATAAATATCCACCTCCACCACTTAATATTGGGTGGAAATATGAAGTCCCAAAAAAAATCAACCCGCCTCTCCCTTCAAACTTGACGAAGGATCACCAATATTTTAAGCTTTCAAAGCCTCAATAGATTCAAATAACAATTGGGCAAAATGTGTTGGGCCTTATTTTATGTTTTAACCCATATTTTACACTACTTCAATTACCTATTCTCACAACATTTGAAGCCTATGTAGTTTAGGGCTATTTCAATTAGCTATTTGTCATCGATTCCATCGTTGATAAGTCTATAGCTTAATATCGAACATATTCACTTGATGTTGTAAACAATAAACCTTCATTCCAACATGCTTTCCTCTTCTTAATCATTTATTCATCACATCCTTATGTCCAAACAATAAGTTCAAAGGTCGAAACATTAACTTAATGAGTGAAAGCTTTGTTAATCTATTTCTATTAACACACGTCAATAGATCGATCAGCCAATGAATTTTTATGAAATTCAACTTCATTTTTAGTCAACATCTTTCCCCGCAGGGAATGGTTGTTCTATTTAATGCCCTTGTTTTTTTTATTTCTCGAGGATTAAAGTACCTATATTAGTATTGATTTCTACATAAAACTACTCTTAGGTTCAAAATTAAGAATTGGTTACTTTACTAGAATAAAAAAAAATTGTTTATCTCATGATAATATTTTTCATAATGAAAAGTATAATTTATCAAAGTATGTTACATTTTTTTTATGCAGTTTTAAGATGCGAGTAATGAAAAAGTTGTAACACAATAAAATATGAAATTACATCTTCTATGTTTTTAAAGTATCCACGTTATTAATGTTCAAATTAAATGCTAGAGTTGAATTTTAAAAGTATTTTTTTGTTATCTCTCATTGGGGCTTAATGTGGTTAATCTTCATTTACATCGCGCATTATTGTGGGTCAATATTTATAATTTATAGGTAAATTTGTGCAACGTCTTTTGTTTTTTGTAATATCCGATTTTTTTTTCCTGAGAACTCGACTCTTGTTTACATAGTTCAACCGAACAACCGGGATTTATGATCCAATGTTCTGAGCGGGCTTGACCACCTTTGACAATACACACATAATGGGCCCAATGTTGCACAAGCCACTTCCTCTAGCCGACAAGTCCTATGGGCTAACCCAAGAACATGATCTTTGATAACATGATTTATCGACCTAGTTTAGTCATGTATTTAAGTAGATTTTTCCTTCATGTATTCATGTTTTAGCCTTAGTTTGTGCCATTTATACTTGTTTTATTCTACTTTGCAAGAATAGATGTCTACACATGTTATTTATGGATTTGTAGGTGATTTGACGTATTTTGGAGCTAAAACAACGTATTTGAGGATCAAGCCTCGAAGTGGATGCATTGGAGCGATCATACGTGCACGGGAAAGGACGAAAGAATCAAGCTAAAGGCATGAAGGACGAATTTGGAGCATCTTGAACTTGAATCTCGACCGAGATCATGAAGACTGTACGAGATTTGCACAACAAAGAAAAATCTCGGTGCCAATCTCGGCCGAGATTTTGCCAGATGAGACTGAGATTTTCTAGATGCTGAAGAAATTGAAGACAAAGTTCTTTCTTTTCTCTCTTTCGTTATTTCCATTTCATGAATTATTTGTCTTTCTTAGAACTAATTGGTGATTTTGATATGATAATTATTGGCTAGAACTATTGTGGTTCCAAGGTGAATAGAAATTTGTTTATGGCTTGGACTATGATGGATTAAATTGTACTTTATACTTGGTTTGAATTGCTTGAAACCCTAATGGTTGGTTTGGAATGAATCTATGTTAGAACCTTCCAAGCTAGCAACCTGAGTTGGAATTGAGACTTCCTCGTTTATATTCTTTCTTAGATACAGAAGTAGATTGACTATAGGTAATAGAGGTGAAAACCTCTATTGGATTGAATGTGTCTGATTACTACATGAGTTAGGTAGTTTCCGAGACTTACTCGGTAAGGAGTTACTTAGTCCTTAGTTAGAGAATCCGGTTTGTGCATAATTTCCTCCCTAGATACCTTACGACTTACCCGGTAATAGGTAGTTATGATTGGAACTAGATGATCTTGTGACTTACCCGGTAATAGATCATCACTGGAGAATCGTTCATCCTTGTTTCTTTTCTCCCATAGATCCTTTGAGTGTCCTGAGTCCATATGTCATAAAAATGATATTTAACCCTTGGAATCCATTCTTCTATTAATTGATTATCCTTTGTTTACTTAGTTTTATAAAACTATTTTCGATTGAATTTAATATTCAATTGCGAACAACCAAAAACTTCTCAAAAACATTGATCTTCTTTCCCTTATCTTTTCCACCTATTTTTTAGTTTAGATCATAATTGCAAATTGAATCACCTAGTCCTTGTGTTCGACCTTGGAATACTTGCTCTATTGCATACGATCCATACACTGTGGGTTCACTACTATTTGAGTGATTGTTACAAGTTATAAATTTAAAGCATATCGTGTTTTATGAACATGTGAATTGTTATCATTATTGATAAGGATTCGTGGGGTCATAAATTGGCGAACAACATGTCTCCCTATTTTTTTTTTCTATTCTTCCTTATCCACAATGCCAACACGTACTCTCCCTTCAAAAACAACTGCCAATTTCGGGTGTAGGGACCATCCAAGACAACTCACTTGTACCTTGAGCAAGTTGGCCTAAAGAAGAAGAAACCGCAGAGGCCTCCCCTCGCCATTAAAACGCAACGTCTCAACCCGCTGCCCTAGTTATTTCCGTTGAACCGCGCAATAAAGACATCCCCTCCCTCCCGCAGTCACGTTCCGATACACCTCCTCCCTTGAACAATCTTCCTCCATCTTCATTTTCTGCACACCTTGAGGATAAGCATAACAACCCGACATTCGACTCGCAACTGCAACTGTAACAAGCGGCTGCACACCACCTTCTCTCATTCCTTGAGAAGTCTCACCTTCAATTCCTTATGCACACAACCGAAGCCATCTAAGGGAACTGCATATAGGAGCAACAACAACAAGTAACACCATCAAACTTCTTGCCTCTCGGATCTGGGTTGGTAAGTAACTTACCTCTCTAACTACGAATACGTTCAACAATTTAAACTCACCTCTACCTCCCTTCTCTTCTCCCTCCTTCCTAAATCAGTTTCTTCACTCATTCTATCTAGTTCGACTATGCAGAACCGGGGTGAGAGATGAATCAACAAGGTTGTGTAGCTCTCTTCTTTACCTCCTTTTGAAGACTCCCTTCAAGCTGCAAGGTTTCCACTTCCTTCTCTCTATTACACCCCGTAGTTTATGGTATTAGAAGCTCTTTTATCCCCCTGATACCCACAGAACACTCAAGAAACTAGGGTTTGCTTCAGTAGTTGTTGCCTTCCTAACTTTCGATCACCCAACTTTGAGGATCTTTTTAGGTATGATAGATCTATATTTAATGGTCAAAATTTTTATATGTTATACTTGGTAGTATGTAGTTTGCCATATTAAAAGTTTAGAAAGATCCAACGGTCAGATCGAGAATTATGAGCATCTAAAGTTGTGTCAAAAATCTATTTTGGGAGATAAAATATGAATATGGCTAAGTATGGTTTTGGATGTTAGAATAGTGACATTGGAGATTTGATATAGGCTTGTTGACTAGGATTTTGTGCTTTCCGATGCTTCTATCTTGGTATAGGCATGATTTAGTCTGCATAGGAATTTATTGCGGAATTTTGAGGATCGTTTGATGATACAAAGTTAAGGTCAAAGTAGCAAGTTTAACTAGTCATTTGTAAAGTGTTTTTTATGGTTTTCTTCGTGAGTCAAAAGTTCGGAAAACTTTCGAACTCGTTTGGGATCGTTTAACGTTCATAGTAAGTGGTTGGACTATATTCGGAAGATTAAAGACTTGTATAACCGTTTTTAGAGTTTTAAGGAAATTCGGGATCAAAACCGTAATTTTCGTAAAAGCTAGGGCTCTCTTGTTCTTTCTTTCCCAAGCCTTCCTTATCAGTCTAGAAGCTTCCTAGATGTTAGTACATTGTTGTTGAGACGCTTTTCGTTATGACTAGGCTATTGAGGTCATATACGAGTGGACCACCACTTATCGTTAGTTGGACATCGGATTAGTTCAGGTAAGTCTTATGAATTTACATAGCTAGCTCTTCCTTGTGTTAGCATATATTGCTATAGTGTTGTATGTTGAGTGATCTCTAATTATAACTTGACTAGGACGACTTGACTGTTTATTAGACTAAAGTGTATAAATAACGGGTCGTGGCATCACTGCCCAACTCTTCCACGAGCCTGGGAGATTCTCTACGACTAGTCCATACCGGTATACGGTGAGGTGCATCGTATCCACTCCGGTTGGTATACGGGGACAAAGGCGAGGTTCGGGAGATCCTTGTGCCACAAAATAAGTTGAACTAATAAAATTGAATTACCTAAATAAAGATAATAGTATGGTTGAGTGCAAGCATGTTGATGTGTTTAATTTTGCAATTATGTGTTTGTGTTATAGCGTACTATCTGATGCCTAGAATAGTTAGCTAATGGTCTATACTGTCTTGTGATAGATAGACTATAGGGTAGAGCAATTGAGAGTGATCCGGAGTAGGGTGGTCAGCCAGGTTCCCATACGTGTTAGTCGGGAGTTTGGGTTTTATCTTTATCTTGTAACTAGACTCGTTTCCTTGTCCTTGGATTTTGTCACTTGTAGTGTCGGGCTAACTTTTCTGTTTTTTTTACTCTTTCATGACTATTATGCACGTTTTAAACTTCATTTAATTTCTCCTTATTTGTGCCTTGTAAAAGATTATGTGATATTGTTGTCAGATTAGGGTCGGGACTCATTGTGAGGTCCTAGCCCATAGCGCCCCGATTTCTAGAATTTATTGTGTTACATTTTCAATGTGCTAGGACTTCTAGTTATGAACTTTTTGTATAACTTTTTTTTTGTTGCCCTCGAAATATTAAAATATTAGCCTAATGATAATAGTAGGATATATTCTGAAAATTACAAAGCACTATAACATTGTCCAAAATTTGGGGGGAAAAAAAATTGCGCATAATTTTTAAAAGTATGAAGTACACTATCCAAATTTAATCGAACAAATTCGTGAAAGGTAATAGTGTTCATGTGTATCAATAAGGGACCGGATTCGTTAAAAATCTCACCCGATTCATATCTAATTATCTATATATCTATACACTTATAAGACCTTCACATTATATTTCATTTTATTATTAACTTCGTGTCACATATCACGTGTCATTTTTATCATACATCTTCATTTTATAATTTTATCAATTAACTTATACATAAAACTCATTAATATACATAATAAATTAATCTTATTACAATATCCTACATATGTTAAGATATCCTTATCAAATAATTTTATTTAAAAAAAAATCAACTTTTAATTATAAGAGGGGATAAATTGCGGAAAATAACCTAACCTTTTGAGGGTGTTGCGGTCTATGGCCTAACCTTTTAAAAATGCAACTAAAAACCCAACGTATACAATATGTTGTAAATTTTAGCCTATGCTTGCCGCCGGTAAATTTTCCAGTGAAAGTGATGAGTTGTCTAATGAGGTGTATGTGAGTCATCTTCTTTCTTTAATGACTGGATAAATAGCGAAAAATATATATCTTCCATGAGTAAAATATATATCTTCCATGTAGACCGAGGAAATGTACCAATAATAGTGTTCTACACCACAATGAAACGATCTCTAGAGGCATGGGCATATATTTTACTCATGATACTAATCGTGCACACGTAAATGTGAGTATTCTAACACATTTATACATAAATAAAAAAAACTTGAACAAATTTATAGCTAACATGTGTTTGTTTGATAGCCTGGACTACCCGGTAATGTTTTGTTCTCTCAAATAAACTCTGCTCACGGGTCATCACAACAATGATCATTTATTGTCGCTCCTCCTACCACTCGATTAAGATGTTTAATTTTTTTCTTGTTTAGACGATGTTTTTCTGCATTTACTATTCTTATGTTTGGATGGTATCTTGCTACTGATGTGTGGCAATGTAGGTGATGATTTTCTGTATTTTATTGTCGGATTATTTTATCCTATTTGAAAGAAGTTGTTGCCGGCATCGATTTGTAAAGAGATTGATAGGATTTGCCGTTCTTTCTTTTGGAAAGGAGCTGAGTTGAAGCATGGCTCGCATCTGGTGGCTTGGTCCGAGGTTTGTAAACCTGTGGACTTAGGCGGGTTGGGGGTCAAATCCACTAGAGATAATAATCTCGTTTCTTTGTGCAAGTTGGCGTGGAGGTTGTTGCATAATCAATCTTCCCCATGGGCTCTGATCATGGCCGGAAAATACAACTTTCCGTCTGAGTCGGCGTTTTTGTCTTGCTCTCCTTTGAAGAAAGGCTCTTATATTTTACGTGGTATGTTGTGGGCAAAAAAGGTCCTTTTGCTGTTGGAGTTAAATGGGTGGTTTACGATGGCATGAAGGCTCGCTTCTGGCTGGATCGCTGGTGCCTGGACATGCCGCTGTCAGAGGTGGCTCTTAATTCGTTGGAGGATATTAATCTTTCTGAATTGGTCTCGGTTTACTGGAATGAGTCGTCGGGTTGGCGCTGGGAGTTACTCGGGTCCCTTCTCCCTGCACATGCGCTCTTGAAGATTTCTGCCGTCTCCCTTAATGAAGTCCCTGGAAACTCAGATTGTGTGGCTTGGTTGTTGGAAAATAATGGTGGTTTTTCTTCCTCTTCGGCCTACCGTAGCTTGTTTCCGGTTTGTAACATCGATTCACCATATATCCACCTCTATCGCACCATTTGGACTCTGAAAGTTACCGAGAGAATTAAGACGTTCTTATGGCTGGTGATTAAAGGGAGATTAATGACTAATGCAAAAAGAAAAAGGCGCCATCTGGTTGATTCCGATCTCTGCCCATGTTGTGGCTTGGCTTCGGAATCCATTATGCATCTGTTTAGAGATTGTACTTTGCTCTCTAGTCTTTGGGGTAATCTTATCACCGAAGAGATGGCCGGTCATTTTTACGCTCTTTCCGATGTGGATTGGCTTTTGTTTAATCTTTCCTTAACTGAAGATCATGGAGAGAATCTTGCTTGGAGCTGTTGGTTTGCGATGACGGTTTGGTGGATTTGGAAGTGGAGAAATGGGTTCATCTTTCGTCACCTCGTCTTCCCGGGTTCAAAAACTCTTTTCATAAGTTCTCAGATGAAGCAGTTGTCCATGTCCATCAAGAATGCCATTAAAAGCTCGACTGAGCGTGTGAAAGTCTGGTCTAACGTTAGTTGGAAAGTTCCCTCATCGGGGTGGAGTAAATTAAACTCAGATGGCTCATTCATCCGCAGTTCAGGTTGTGCTGCGGCGGGCGGTTTGGTTAGGGACGATTCGGGTCAATTCGTTGTTGGGTTTATGTTTAATATTGGCGCGGGCTCGGTTTTGGCTGCCGAATTATGGGGTATATGCATGAGATTACATCTTGCATGGAATAAAGGTATTTGACACATTGAAGTGGAGGTTGACTCGCTCACGGCTTTCAACCTGGTGAATCAAGAGGTCTCCAACACTCATCCTCTTTTTAGTCTGGTTTCTCGTTGTCAAGGCTTCCTTCGTAGGGATTGGATCATCCGATTCCATCATGTTTTTAGAGAAGCAAACGCCGCTGCGGATCATCTTGCTGCTCTTTCTTTTAATGTCCCGATTGGTTATCATTTGGTTCATGTACCCCCCGTTAGTTTAATTTCAATCCTTAAGAATGATGTCTGGGGCGTTGCGATCCCTAGATGTATCCCTGTTTAGCTGTTCTTTTGTTTTTCTAATAAATTACGAGTGAGAATTCGTTCTCCTCGTCTCTTTTACCAAAAAAAAAAAAAAAACCATTATTGGGTTTCTTTTATTTTTGTATCCGATACGCATTTGGAGATAAGCATGTCATGCATTCATATGAAAGTTTGAGAATGTATTATGTCATACATATGAAATTGTCATCACACTAATCGGATATTTGCCTTGAGGATGATTTGTTATAGAGGTTTTTGGTTGGGTATTGTTATAATTAGTATATGTTGGTTTTTATTTTCATTTTTAAAAGGTTAAGCTAGGTACAACAACACTCTCAAAAGGTTTGTATTTTTCGTTATTTATCCAGTCCTTAAAGAAAGAAGATGACTCACATACACCTCATCACACAACTCATCACTTTCACCGGAAAATTTACCGGCGGCAAGCATAGGCTAAAATTTACAACAAATTGTATACGTTGAGTTTTTTGTTGCATTTTTAAAAGGTTAGGCCATAGACCGCAACACCTCCAAAATGTTAGGTTATTTTTCGCAATTTACCCTATAAGAGGATTATATATATCCATATTATAACTTTAACATATAAATATATAACTCTTATATTAATTAATAACTATTCGCTAAATTATAAAACGTATAAATTATTACAATGTCACAACTTCTTTTTTTTCATTGTAATTTTTTTTCTTGCTCCGTATTTAAAATTATCTAAGATAATGTTTAATGTTGGAATTTTAAAAAGTTTTTATTTTAACTTTTATAACTCTATTTGAAAATACTAGCCGTTTCGTAACTTTGAAGTTAAAAAAAAAGAAAAAAGAAAAGAAAGAAAGATTCGAGCTAATGGCTAAACTGAAATTCAAAGCTGACCAATTCGTAAGTCTACGCATATTACAGTAACGCCATTATTAACCAAACTGTAAGTTGTTGGTAATGCTTCTACCACTCTACGGCGACTAGTCACCTCCCAAACTCCTAACAATTTACTAATATTTGCATAAAATTATTTCATAAATCATTTTAAAACACACTACGCGTCTTCCTCATATTGGTTGTCTTCCACGATACTCTCGCCCCCTTCCCATCTCCAGTTTATGCCCGCCAAACCTTTAGTGCCTCTCTCAAATCTTGGTTAAAAAGGCAATTCGCACCGGCAGCCACGATGACGCTACCTTCCTCCGCCGATCGGAAGTACCGCCGGATCCCTAAGGCTCCGCTTCTTTCCGGCAAGCACCACCACCGGGATGTATTCGAGGGAGCTGAGGGCGGATTAGATGGAGCCTCCTTCTCAGGAGCCGTCTTCAACCTCTCCACCACCATAGTCGGAGCAGGAATCATGGCTCTCCCTGCCACATTAAAGCAGCTCGGCATGATTCCTGGCCTGCTCGCTATTATCGCAGCTGCTTTCTTGACTGAGTCGTCGATCGACATGATTCTTAGATTCAGCCGCGCCTCCAAGTCGTCGACCTACGCTGGCCTCGTTGGAGATGCGTTTGGTGGATTCGGCCGCTCGATTTTGCAGGCCTGCGTTGTTGTTAACAACATTGGGATGCTCGTTGTTTATTTGATCATTATTGGTACTCATTTCTGTTTCAAATTTGTCCAATTGTTTGTTAATTCTCGAAATTTGGTGCTCAATTCTCTTCAATTGTTGAGCGTTAGAATGATTCGTTGTAATTAGATCGAACATGAAACAAGTGGTAGAAAGTGAAGAACTTAGGGCTGTAAATGGCAGGTGATGTGCTGGCGGGAACGTGGGCAGAGGGAATACACCACAGAGGCGTGATGGAGGAATGGTTTGGGAAAAGTTGGTGGACCTCTCGTTTCTTGTTGTTGCTGCTCACAACCGTCTTTGTATTTGGACCTCTAATTTCCTTTAAGCGTGTGGGTAAGGCTCTTCATCTCTAGTTGATTAAGAAACTCATTTTGATCATGTGAAGTATGTGAAATACCATCTTGCGTTATGTTTTGAATCTGCATCTCCTCCTTTCAGCTAATTAGCTCTCAATATATAACACGTTTGATTACTCAAAATGATCGAAACAATCAGTGGTCTGCTCGGGACACCAATGGACAGCTTATGAAATGTTAAGTCTAAACATGTTAGTCGTTGAGTACCCGTTTTGCCTAATAGTACCTTCTAGCATTATAACAGTACTGTAATGATAATACTAGTGATAACATATAATAATAGAAAATTAGCAATAATGATGCTAGTTATAATAACAATCATAAAGAATGCATTGTAGAGGATGCCACTATACATGATCTCAGGAATATGGGCTGATCACTCATTCACCAAACCCCTTAAAAAAAGGTTATTTACTGATGATTCTAGTTCAATATCTTAAGTTTGTCAGATTTTGTTATTTTTATTTCTTGCTCCTGAATCATTTCTCTTTTCTTTTTTTATAGCGAAATTTATTGCTTTTTTTTTTTCAGTCCCATTTTTCAATTGAAGTGGGACAGTAAATTGTAATGTGATATCTTTTTTTTTGGTAGAAGTAATGTGATATCTATGTACTTCCTTGAGACATTGACCAACTATTTATTGATGATTCCATATTTGAAGAATACCAAATCTGGAAATTACCTAAAGCAAGAGTGCATAATTTATGAAGCATGAGCTATCATCTTGTTTCCATATCTGGTCTTCTGTGTCAGCAAAAACCGGATAAGGTTCTGTACTGAAAAACTATTCACACGGTCATATATGCACCAAATAATAACATATCCTCTCATTTATCTATAACCAAATATGTACTTACAATAAGCTCGATGAGATCCATTTCGGTAGCAAACAGCACACTCGTTTCCATTACTTTTGTGCTTCGAATATAATCATACAGAGCAAGCGTGTTTAAATGGAATGATTTACTGAACATATTTAATTGAGTGAGACATCTACTTTTAGTTTACTACACTGCAACGTTTAATCCAATTTGCACCAAATTTAGTGAACCATTCATGTTTACTTGATGCTTCAGATTCGTTAAGATATACATCAGCCTTGTCAGTTGGTTTGGCCATTGTGTTTGTGGCAATCACAGCAGGAATAGCCATTGTAAAGATGATGGAGGGAGGAGTTCAAGTGCCGCCAATGTTGCCTGAGTTAGTAGATCAGGTGTCATTTTGGAAGCTATTCACAACCATTCCAGTTCTTGTCACTGCCTACATTTGTCATCATAACGGTAATTCATGCATCCCATTCCTTCCTCTGTTTTAGTTTTATAAGACATGAAGCACGCATGTTGAGGAATCATCAAAAGGTTATAACTGATAAATATCTCTGTAAGAACTTGAGAATGCCAAAGCGCCATAATGTGATGGTGTGACATCGCCTTAGATTTTGCTATTGTTTCAAATTATCCTTGAAGGTTACATTTAACATCATTAGATTTTACAGATCTTTTATAGAAACTTTCATAGTTTTCTTTTTATTTTTATTCCTCGTCTCTAGCAAATTACTGGATACATTGAATAGAAACTTGCAAAATGTTGTCTGCTCAGGTTCAAAACTGCTGGTCTTTGTGCTCAAATTGAAAGATGCAGAAAGTTATTTTCATGTAGAAGCATGTTGGATGAAAGATCTTTTATTGAAATTTTCAGAGTTTTCTTTATTTTATTCCTTCTTAATAGTACTTTGAAGGTTAGATTTAACATCAGGCGGTGGAATAGAATTAAGATGCTTGGGATAAATTATCAAAGACATCTAAAGAAGCATCTGTATATGAGTAGGGACTAAGAGTGAGAAAGACATTTATAATACTAATGTATACATTTTTATGGTTTGTTTTTCAGTACACCCTATAGAGAATGAACTAATAGACACCTCCCAAATGAAATCCATTGTACGAGCGTCACTCAGTCTATGCACGTCTGTCTACCTAGCAACAAGCTTCTTTGGTTATCTCCTTTTTGGCAAGGATACATTAGATGATATACTTGCAAACTTTGATGGAGATCTTGGTATCCCGTATAGCTCACTCCTTGATGATGTGGTACGAGTGAGCTATTGTATTCACTTGATGCTCGTGTTCCCCATTGTTTTCTTCTCACTACGTATAAACTTCGACGGGCTGCTGTTTCCGTATGCTGTTTCCATAGCATATGACAATAAAAGATTCTTCTTAATGACAGTTGCTCTGATGGGATTCATATTTTTGGGTGCCATGTATGTCCCTAGCATCTGGGATGCCTTTCAATTTACTGGTGCAACCACTGCTGTTTCGGTTGGATACATCTTTCCAGCTGCAGTTGCCCTGAGGTTAGTACTCTTACGTAACATCATTTGCTTCTTCAAATTTAGTGATGATCTGCAGCTGAAGCATCAATACAAACTCTGATGGAACTTTGTGTAATGTGCAGAGACAGTCACAATATATCTTCAAGGAAGGACAGACTGATATCATGGATGATGATATTTCTGGCTGTGTCATCCAGCACAGTGGCCATCTCAAGTGACATATATAACTTCATTTATGCAAGTGATGAGGAGATTAGATAGGGGCCTTAGCTTCAACTTCAGCCTACAAACATATGCTCGGCAATGTACGTGTTCTTTGTGGCTCAGAGTCCAATATACAGCAGCAAGTCTGCGCTTCTAAGATGTCAAAAGTGAGGCTTCATAATTTTTTTAATATTTCTTATATTACATAGAGACGCTAGTTATGTTTGTACATTTATTGGGTAGATATGACAAAATTATTGCATTTGATGGGCTCTTGAAATGCATTGCAGGCGGGCATTCTTTATCTTTAGTTGAGAAATTGTTAATATAAAATAGAACCATTTTTTCTCATGCTTCCGGGTTCTCTGATCTATTTGTTCGTGTGAATTGATGATCTAATCAGTATACAGCAAAAGGTCAAGTTATTATTTAGAGAATCTTTGGAAAAGTCATGCTTCTTTCTTTTTCCTTTTAGAAAGAATCAACATTGAAGACATTTATGATCGACCGAAAATAACGGTCCTGTGAGTAGGGATGTGAAATCGTTGATTTTGCTTAAACGATTGTTGTACAGTCTAGTGTTGAACATGCATGTACTGATTTCTAAGCTGCATTGCATCTTATAATAACATGCACATATACCCAATACAAGTAACAAAAGATTAGTAATACACAATGTTAAGAGTGATTAGTAAACGATAGATTCGAAAGGGATGCCTTAATAAAATGATGGACAAGGGATTTTGCTTAAACTTTTGGTGTCTTTAGAGTTTTATTTTATTCCGGTACATGCCCATTCTCATTCAAATTGTTACTTTCTATTAATTTTCTGATTTTTTTTATTAAAATAAACATGAAAATAAATACCTTTGTCGGAATGTTTTTTTGCAAATTGTTGATTTATATTTGTTTTCTCTGTTTTTTCAATCAAATAGTCAATTTTCTTATATATGGATTTGAGAAACTTTTTTTTTTTTTTAATTTGCATAGGTAGTGTTGAATGATTTTATTTTCGCCACTTTTAGGATTGTAGTAGCAGTGAGATAATCTATAAAGCCACAATCTAAAACAATATTTAGATTTCAATAAAGAAAAATCAATCTATCTTCTAGATTGTTACAGTGTTGGTAAAGTACATATTAATTGTAAGAAACCAAATACTGCAAGTTCACAATTGAGTAAATTTTAGATGTTCTTGTTATCTTCTGTAGAAGATGAAGCTCACTCATATCCTTTTCATGGAGGAAAATTAATGAAATTGAAAGGTCTGGAAATGCCTATTGAGGTTGATAAACTTGTAGTTAACCCACACCTCTGAATCCAACTACTCCTGATGTTGAAAAAACGCAAGCGTATTGTTGAGATGTGTGGATTATTGTGTCATACATCGACTATATAAGTAATGTGAACCTAGCATATAAGTACGAGGGTTAGTCCTCCTATTGTCAATTGGTTTTAGGAAGAAACCCCGAAGACTTGTGTGTAAATATTTACTTGTGGCGTACATCCCCTACACATCGTTGACCCGACGGATATAAAAAAAGATAAATTTAACACGTATCGAAGGGTATGATTTTCGAAGAGTATCAAAGGCAATGACCAGTGAACTTGGTATCGTCTCCAGATTGAACTTCGAAGAGGGACATATATAACCGAACTAGAAGAGAGGCAAATAGAACCAAACCCTCCTCGCCGGAAATGTTTTTGACTTTCCTTGCTGGAAGTGGAATGCGATCGAAAATTATTGTTGTCTCCTCGAGCGACGTCCTCCTGCGAAGAACCGATACGGAGAATGGGCGAAAGCATATCTTTCCTTCTCCCTTTTATTTTAACCATTCATTTTTTTATTAAAAACCAGATAAAATTAATAAAAATTAACAATTTGGATGAGAATGGGCATGGATCGGAATAAAATATAACCCTAAGTGCACCAAACGGAAAAATAAAACTTTATGGTCACCAACCGAAAAATGCAAAACCTCAAGGGCACCAAACGAAATTTCTCTCTTTTTTTCCAGAAACTTGGCATGCCAAAGAACAAGTTGAGTTGCTTAGGAAAAAATAGCGTGAAACACTCATTAGTGACGTTGTCTCAAAGCAAATTAAATATCGGTATATGCACCTCCTGAGGAAAACCTCTCCCGTGACATCTCTAACGAAACATGTATCTTTTAGATTTGATCCGTGACCATCAAATGTATGTTGTCACACACCAATTGAAATCCTCCAACACTCGAATCTTGAGTTTGTTTGAGTAATTTGTGTGCGGACTCAAACCTACAAAAAATAATAAAAAATATTAATTTTCCACAAGAACAAACTTTAATCATATGAGAAGCAAACGGATAAAAATAAACTTTCTCACGCATTTGTCGTCCTTGTGCTGAAATGATGATATAAGTCACACCATGCTCGAACGATTGCCTTCTTGTATGGGGCGAGCCACGTCGTCTCGAGCTAGTTCATTAACCTCGGATATAGTGTCCAATGGACCCTCATTTCCGTCAAACGTCGTTCATAGTTTTCACTCGATCTCGACTCGAACAAGGCATGTCATTGGGATGTGGAGACGGTTTGTAATTACAACGCAAAACGACACTCACTTTATGTCCAATGTTGCACTTTATATGAAACGTGCATAAAATATGTTTCACCTCATGAAAGACTTCACCCAAGACACATATAAGACCTAGCTCTCGATCGGTGGCAATCACCTCTGGTATTTTGCCGTAGCACAAATGACAAAGCCTCCTTAAAGTCCACTCGTAGTGATCTTTGTTCTCGTGTGCCATGTATATGAAAGCAATTACGAATGTTTTCTTCGAGCTTGTGATGCCAATAATATCCAATAACTTCGTATTATATCTACAAATAATACAAAAGAAGGATTAAGGAAAAGTGTTGTGCAACAAGATAGATGTTTATCAAAAAAAGTTAGAACAAAAATACTTACTCATTGGTCTTATACGTCGAGTCCATCACAATAACATAAGGGAACATTTGGAGCAAATGCCTAGAATCGGGAAGTGAGATAAAAAAAAAAACCTCATCAGAGTCCGGGCATCTCCTTGCACAGATTGTAACCTTGCCGGATGGCTGTGACATTTCCAGGGTCGTCTAATTGCACAGATTCAATATATGTCTCGGTTTTAACCCTGACCCAATTCACGCTCCCCTTTCGAATATTGGTTAGGAGTCAAACGTCCGGCATATGCATGACTCCTTAAAACCGATGGAATTACATGGTTGTGGACTTCACATATAATTCTCAATGTCCATTTTTGTTCTTCAACTTGTGTCACCTCAAGTTCAAACTTGCACATACACTTCTTCGAGGTCTTTTTCCGGCTAGTACTTGGCACGTGATCGGATCAACATCTTTCCTCCTTTCTAGGTGCTCCCTGTCTATCGCATGCCAAATGAAATATATGGAACCCCGTCTATCCAACCATGATTTGTTTATGACCAACACCATACTCATCGAGTACCCCACAAACCGAGTCCAACCCAATAAGTTAGCTCTATCCAAAAAAATATCCATGAAGCTCAAACTTGGACGATAAAACAGTACGATTACACGAGAATGTTAACTCTTTCACCATCGGATGTAACTCCGATCTCTTCAGAAATGTTGACATATTTTACGAGTTTTTTTTAATTAGGATGTGAATAGTGATTTGAATTTACTTAAATATATAATGAGGCGGCGGCTTGCGAAGAACACGAAAAAGAAGTGAGGCGGAGATTAGGGTAAGCGAGACCGGTGAGGCCCGTTCGAAACCAGATCCGGACGCAGTTGAAGGTTGACAACGGGCGTAGTTGGACTGCGCCTCCGGGGCACAGTCACAATGCGCCCTAGAGGCGCAACCAAATTACACCCCGGAAGCACAGTCCAACTGTGTCCGGGAGACACGCACACTATACGTGCGTGCTGCATCCTGTGTCTGGCCGAAATAGCTACCCCAATACTAAAATAAATTTCAATCATTGTAGAAAACTTGTAAATATTAAAGAATAATATGTATGTATAAGTATATGTATGAAATGTTTGGACATTATCTTTTAATTTATTGTTGAATCGATTTCTATAACCTCTTTCATTTTGTTGATTAGAAAACCCGAATTAACGTGAAGACGAAACACGTTGGCATAATGACAAGTTGACGCATAAGACAATTCACCTTAGGGATAAACACGAGCGTTGGACTACAAAAACGACGATTATACAATACCTTCAACCACCTATTTTTGTTTTTGTTTTTTGAGAAGTTTGTACATTACACTTGAATTAAATATTTTAAATCTCGTATTTTTACTTTTATTTTTTTTATATATTTTGGATAAAATTTACACTTCATATTTGCATAATATTTATTTGTAACATTATTCAAACTTTATAATTAGTGTGTACATTTCTAATTATATTTTAAAGTCCTTAAGGTAAGATATTTTACCAACCCATGCTTCCTCTCTTCGTCTATTAGGAACAACCCAAGTTACTTCCGGAGAAGCTTAGGGGGAGGGGAGTCACCATTAAAGGAAGGACTTGTGTGGAGTGTGAGAACAAATTGTGACCTCAATGTATAGAATGAACCATGGGTGATGACTGAAGGAGGAAACAAATACCGGGCTCTTACTCTGAAGTCGGGAATTAATCCGTTGTTGCATGCGGGTGAGTTGATCAATGAAGACGGTAACGGATGATAGAGAGATTTAGTGGTCAACACTTTCTTGGAAAAATACGCTGAACTAATTTTAGTGATGTCTGTCTCGAACCAGTTTATAGGTGAATCTAGGTTGTGATGGCCAAATCTGTTGGGTGATTTTAGGGTCAAAACAACTTATTTGCTCACTAGGTGCAACCATATGGAAGCTTGTCTAGACAACCTACATGGGAATACCCTATATGCTCCACGAATTGTGTGGAATTTGGCCCGAAGGTAAAAAAAATTTCTTGGATATTCAATTCAGGATCCAAAACAAGAGATAATGCGATGATTATTGTTTATTAACTATGTCACAAGAAATTTCTTGGATACAGGGTGGAGTAATAGTTGGATCTTCTTATTACTGAATTTATGGCAAAAGATGCTATTGCCGTGTGAGGCACCCAACATAGTCAAACGCTATGACCTTGTAATTAGCCATCATTTCATTCTACATAACTAATTACTAATTAACTAATCATTTTTCCTAATCTCCCATTCTAATTTCCAATTTAACAAACAAAACTGGATTGGGTAATTCAGGTTTTCACATTTGTGTCCATCCAATCAAATTCACCCCATAAGTCTAAAAATACTAAAAAAAACAAGGATTATAATCTCCTCGTCTCCCTTCCCTTTAATCATTTTTTGAAAACAGAGAATTCAGTAGGTGATTAATCCACAAAAGCGAGGGGAAAGGAAAGATCATAAGCTAACCCCCCTCTCTGTGGATTAGTCTTTCCTTCTCCTCCTTCATTCTTCAATCCCCTGTTTCATACCTAAATCTGGGGTCCTCTTTGTCGGTGCAATCCATGGATTCTTTTTCTTATTTTTTTATTATCAAAACTTGGCTCATTTAAGGTTTCTTTATTTTCCCTTTTTATATTTTTTTATTATTGTTTTCTGCAATCTTTTTCTGGGATTGTGGTGGGACTGTGGGAGCTCTCTCTGTTTCGTTTAATCTCCTCTTAGTTTACCTTCTTATTGTGACTTTGAGAGCTAATCATGACAAGGTTGATTTTTAGGGTGAGGTTGTCTTTATGCATTTGAATTTATTTTTCATCCTCAAAAGCTAAAAAAAACAAAAAAATTACTATCAAATTTCGTATTTTTATTCAGAAAAAAAAGGAACGTGTTGAGGTGTTACCATCTAAATTCTCCTCTCTCATCAATCTTCTGGTTATAATCCGAGAGAGGTAGCCCTCTCAATAATTCCTGCAACCTGTTTTTGAATGTGATATTTTTTGTACTCTTTAATAAAAATTAAACAAAAAAAAACCCTAGATTCATAATCCGTGATCGTCTTCTTCATTTTACTACCGAATGTCCCATCCAACTTCCATCCGACCATCCATATAAGCATTCTCTACGTACGGCCTCATAAATTCGACACTCATACAAACATTTTGCTTCAAATACCAACCTGTAATGGTAGCACCTTCATCGTAGTCGATCACCCCAGACAAGCAAACAAGTTTGTATTTTTCACAAGTTAATTTGTTTGGGTTACTGAAAGATCATTAAAAGAATGGCACCCTTTGGGTGGTTGGGTGGGACGAAGGAGAAGAAACACAGGGGAACACCGGTGGTAATTAAAATGGAAAACCCTAATTGGTCGATTGCCGAGATTGAAGCTCCATTGGAAGACGATTTAATAATTGGAAGAAGCAACCATGTGAGTCGGAGCAAAGCGAAGCGAAGAGGGAAGAATGTGAAGCAACTGACATGGGTTCTTCTCTTAAAAGCTCACCGTGCTGCTGGTTGCCTCTCCTCGCTCGCTTCCGCTGTATTTGGCGTCGCCTCAGCCGTCCGACGGCGTGTAAAGGCAAGGAGAACGGACTCCGATGACAATGACGTTAGAGTTGGACGGAAGGGGAGTCGAAGAGCGAAGGCTTGTTTCTATTCCTTCATTAAAGCGGTTGTGGTGCTTTCACTGGTTCTATTTGGCATTGAATTGGTGGCTTATTTGAATGGATGGCATTTTCGTGCCCCTAATTTGCAACTGGTCAAGAATATGATGGGGAGTCCTTTTGGGATTAGAGATTTATTTGATTGGATTTATGCAACTTGGGTTTTGATCCGGGTCGGATATTTGGCCCCGCCGCTTCAGATGCTAGCAAATGTGTGTATAGTGTTGTTTATGATTCAAAGTCTGGATAGGTTAATTTTGTGCATGGGTTGTTTTTGGATATGGGTCAAGAAGATTAAGCCTCAACCTAATTCCACTTTAGATGTTGAATCGGGTGAGGGTACGGGTTACTTCCCCATGGTGCTTGTTCAGATCCCTATGTGCAATGAAAGGGAGGTAATTTCATCTTTTTGGTAGAGTACTCTGTCTTTTATGTTTTAATTGATAAATTTTAAGTCTTGATTTGTGTGATCTTGATTTTAATATTCAGGTATATCAACATTCTATAGCTGCAGTTTGCAATTTGGATTGGCCAAAGGAGAAATTACTCATTCAAGTTTTGGATGATTCAGATGACCCAACTACACAAATGTTGATCAAGGAGGAAGTCCTTAAATGGAAGGCACAAGGTGCCAATATTATTTATCGTCACCGGGTGATTAGGCATGGATACAAAGCTGGAAATCTTAAATCTGCCATGAATTGTAGCTATGTCAAGGATTATGAATTCGTTTTCATTTTTGATGCCGATTTTCAGCCTAGTCCAGATTTTCTAAAGAAGACTGTCATCCATTTCAAGGTAATTTGATAAATTGGATATGCTTTCTTGAAAATGCTATAAGTAGAAAAATTGCGTGGTCATGTTATGATTATGAAAATTTGGCAACTGGGTAGTCTCAATTGTGATTGTTTGGACTTAGAATTGGGTTGTTTCAACATCACTACAGGACAATGAAGAAATAGGTCTAGTTCAAGCCAGATGGTCATTTGTAAACAAGGATGAGAACTTGCTAACACGGCTTCAATACATAAACTTGTCCTTTCATTTTGAGGTGGAGCAACAAGTGAATGGCATGTTCCTAAATTTCTTTGGTTTCAATGGCACTGCTGGTGTTTGGAGAGTTAAGGCTTTGGAGGAATCTGGTGGGTGGTTGGAGAGGACCACTGTTGAGGATATGGACATTGCAGTTCGTGCTCATCTCAATGGATGGAAATTTGTATTCCTTAATGACGTCGAGGTAGTTGATTGCTTTCCACATTAACTATTTGTGTGGCTTTGCTACTATTCTAACCTCGAGTTTACTACTTTGGGATTAATGGGATGTGCTTTCCTTTTTGTATGCGTTTTAGTGTGCTTGTGAATTGCCCGAATCATATGAAGCTTACAGAAAACAACAACACAGATGGCATTCAGGGCCTATGCAGTTATTCCGGTTTTGCTTGCCAGAAATATTCAAATCAAAGGTAGTAAGGAATTCCACACCTCTTTAGTATGGAAATGAATGTGTTCTTTCAGAATTAACATAATTTTTGTGTGTGTCAATGTTTGTAGATGGGCACTTGGAAGAAGGCGAATTTGATCTTCCTCTTCTTCCTCTTGAGAAAATTAATCCTGCCATTCTATTCCTTTACACTATTCTGCATAATCCTTCCAATGACAATGTTCATACCAGAAGCCGAGCTACCAGTCTGGGTAGTGTGCTACATCCCGGCAACCATGTCCTTCCTCAACATCATGCCGGCCCCCAAATCCTTCCCTTTCATCGTCCCCTACCTTTTGTTTGAGAATACAATGTCGGTGACCAAGTTCAACGCCATGATATCTGGTCTCTTCCAACTTGGGAGCGCATACGAGTGGGTTGTGACCAAGAAATCGGGGCGATCCTCTGAAGGGGATCTTGTTTCTCTTGCAGCTGAGAAAGATCAACCACCTCTTCAACAAAGGGGCTCGTCCGATTCAACTCTAATCGAGGTAAAGGAAGAGCTACTGAAACAAGAGAAGATGGGGTCGAAAAAGAAGAAGAAGCACAATAGAATATACATGAAGGAACTCTCCCTTGCATTCCTTCTTCTGACAGCAGCTGCTAGGAGTTTGCTATCAGCTCAGGGCATTCACTTCTACTTTCTGCTCTTCCAAGGGATCTCCTTCCTCTTAGTTGGTTTAGATTTGATTGGTGAGCAGGTTGATTGAAAAGGCTGGGGAAGGATAGTAGAGTTTGTAGAATACATACGAAAGAGTCTGAGCACTGTACAAACAAGAACAAGGCACTAGGATCCATCGTCCATTAATCAGCATGAAAACCAGGACTGGTGCTGGAGAAGGAAGCAGGGAAACATAGCGTTCTTGCATATTTGTCTTCTGCTCGGAGCTCCAATTTTAACAACTTGCCGCGCTACCAGAAGAATGAGATTAAAGATGTTAATACAAAGCAGAGAAGAGGGAACTTCCTTGAGCGTGTAACTATTTTCTTTCATTTGACAATCATCTCTGTAATTGATTCTTCTGTTTATGAGGTCAAATTCCTTTACTGTAAGAAAAAAGTTGTTTTAGACAGGAAAAAAAAAGTTCAGTTTTTGCCGTCCAACCAGTCCTCATTCTTCATCCATGTTAGTTGATACTACAAATTGCATGTGAGATTGGTCAAGAGAAACAAATTTGGTGAGGTGTTTTATCAATTTCTTGATTTGATGTCATAGATTCTAACTAGGTATCCATTCATGCCAATAATTTATTTGCAGGGCCGTCATTTGGTTCCATGTAAGTTGTTCAATTGGACCAGATAACTCTACAATTCCCCGATTAGATTTTTTATAAAACGTGACAAACAAAACCAAGATTTTACAAGGTAGCTTAGCTACCCTTAACCAACATCAAAGAAAGTGTCAATATTTTATGCTTTATATTGGGCCCAGATTTGCTTAGTAGTGAAATATTATTAGGTAGATCGATTAGCTATCTTAACCACCATAGTTATTACCGAAGCTTGAACTTGATGACATGATAGTACAAAACCCATTAAGTTACCGCCTAAACAATCTCAAAACCAGCATTTTCTCTCAACACATAATAATTTTAGCCATGGCATTGTGCTATAGCACAAACAACAGACCTAGCATTAAAGAAGGCTCCATCATCCTCTTCTCCACCACCTCCGACTCCAACGAAGAGTCAATCAGCTCCTCCTCTTCCCGCCACCACTCGCCTCCACCTCAGCTACCGCCCCATCAAACCTACAACCTTAGCATTAGAAACCTCTCCTTCACAATCTATCAAAACAAGCCCCTGCTTCCTCCGTTTCCTTTTTCTGAGCCCAAGCAGATCAACATACTCAAATCAGTCACATTCAATGCCAAAAGCTCCAAATTGCTCGCAATTGTGGGTCCAAGTGGAACTGGAAAATCCACCCTTCTCAAGGTCATCTCCGGAAGAGTGTCGAACCAAGATTTCGATCCCAATACCATATCAATCAACGGTCATATGATCACTAGCTCTGCCTGATTGAGAATGATTTGTGGGTTCGTTGCGCAACGAGATGATCTTCTTCCCCTTCTTACGTACTGTAAAAGAAACCCTAATGTTTAGCGCCCAATTCAGGCTCAGAAACATGGGTTCCAAAAACATAGAAGCCAGGATTGAAGCTCTAATCATGGAGCTTGGGCTCGCCCACATAGCTGATAGCTTCGTCGGCGGTGAAGAGAAAAGAGGAATCTCAGGTGGTGAGAGAAAAAGAGTATCGATCGGAGTCAAAATCATTCACGATCCTCCAATTTTGCTGCTTGATGAACCAACTTCAGGGCTTGATAGCACCTCTACACTTCAGGTGATTGAGTTGCTTCATTCCATGGCAAGATCAAAGCAGAGAACAGTAATCTTTTCGATCCACCAACCAAGCTACAGAATCCTGCGATTCGTGTCGGAGTTCTTGATCATGTCTTGTGGCTCGGTTGCTCATAGCGGAGCCATCGAGAAGCTCGAAGAAAGGATTACGCAAATGGGGTACCAGATTCCCCTGCAACTCAATACTCTTGAATTCGCCATGAAAATCATCACAAGCTTAGAAGAATCCCACCAAAAAGAAAACAATTCTCCTCAATTTAGTAACCAAATTAACAAATTTCATTCGAGCAGTGACTACACTAACTGGGCAGAAATCAGATTCCTCTGTTCAAGATTCTGTAAGATAATCTACAGAACAAAGCAACTCCTGTTCGCAAGAGCTCTTCAGGCGGTGGTTGGAGGATTCGGGTTAGGTAGCGTATATGTGAAGCTCCGAAAAGACCCAGTATGAGTATCCGAAAGGCTAGGATTCTTCGCCTTCAGTCTCAGCTTTCTTCTTTCCTCAACAGTCGAAGCTCTCCCAATCTATCTCCAAGAAAGAAGAGTGATAATGAAGGAAATCTCCACAAACTCATACAAGATTTCATCATATTTAATCTCAAACACACTCGTCTTCCTTCCTTTCCTCCTTCTCGTCTCCATTCTCTTCTCCATTCCTGTATATTGGATCGTTGGGCTTAACTCTTCTGCGTTCTTGTTCTTCGTGTTAGTCGTGTGGATGATCGTGCTGATGGCAAGCTCCCTCGTGCTTTTCCTAAGCGCGATTTCGCCGGATTTAATATCAGGGAACTCGTTGATATGCACTGGATTGGGCGCCTTCTTTCTGTTTTCGGGTTACTTCATACCCAAGGAAAGTATACCAAAGTACTGGTTGTTCATGTACTACGCTTCGCTTTCGAGGTATCCTTTGGATGCGATGCTTGTGAATGAGTACTGGAGTGTTCGAGATGAGTGTTTCTCGTGGAAGGGATCCGAGTGTTTGATGAAGGGAAGAGGTATTCTAATGGCGAGAGGGATTGGCAAGGATTGCAGGTGGCTTAATATGGGGATTGTGCTTGCTTTTTTTGTCTTCTACAGGGTGGTCTGTTGGATCATTTTGGCTAGAAGAGCTTCTAAGACATATTAATATGAATTTGTTTTTTTTTTTGTCTGATTATCTAAAAATTGTTCAATTCATAGTTTTATCAAATTAGTGCATATTGATATGAATTTACATCCCGTAGTTTCGAATCTCTTATTCTTGTAAAGGGTCACGAAACACTCAATTAGTTTATTTTGAAACCGTACAAAACCAAACATATATATCTACTTAAGAATATATTAGTCTATTGAAAAAAAAAGCTGCAAAATGCAAAAAACCTCATTCATAGTCATCATGCAAAGTGTCTTACATGTTACATATCTTGCATTTACAAAAGTTGCAAGACTCCACCATTTAACCTTGTATATAAGAAAAGCCCTTCAAAAACACAAGAAACTATGCTTACTCATTGGTTCCTTCTTTTGTCTTTCTCAATATACTCTCCTCTTTGTTTAATTAGGAATCTGTGTGTGCAGTTAGGTGTTAAACTATATGAACATATTACTCTCAGGATGCGCCGTCATCCGGTACCTACATCTATGCTTCTCATCTTCCTGCTAAGGGAAACACAAAGAGTTTTAAATTTGTTGGGATGAAACCCCAAAAACAACTTGTTGTTACCCTGTTGTTGGATTAAGGTCAAAACTCATAGGATGCACCATCCCACATACCCTACAGATATAAGATGTAATTATTACTCAGTTTGAATCAACAAAATTACAGAAGATACCAATTCGTCTGCTGACAATGAACCAAACTTGTGCAAGATGTATTTTAGTTACCTGAGGTATTGGATGGTACAGGGATGTTGTATTGGAGATGAGTGATAGGGCTTCTTGATGTATTCTGGGTGCGCTAAGATGGGTATTAAACCCGAGTATACCTCTAGAATCAAGATTCTGCACAAGTATCCAATTATGCAGTTATGTGCTGCTATGTAAGTTTAGTTTGAGAGTGATCAGTGGGTCCTTTCGGATTCATTACTTACATCCTTTGCAAGAATTTGGTCAAAGTCAAAGTTCAGTTGTGGAGTCACAGTTGCGAGCTTCATAGATAGAAACTGTAATCAACAGAAGCACTGTCTATAAGTCATCACTACAGGTTTTGAACATTGCTGAATTGAAAAATACTTGAAAGAGTCCGATATTTGTGTTTCTCAAAAAAATTGAAATTAGAATTTGAGGCTTGAAATGCAAAATAACTCAACCTCAACTTGGCGTTGGAGTGACTGTACATAATTAATAATCTCATCAAGCATCACTGCCTTCCCTGTAATCTAGACCCAACAATATAAGCAGTAAAAAAGTTAGCAACTATCAAAACTATCTACCCAACTGAACTAAAGAACATGCAACTCCTGCAAGTACCTTATTGCAACCAGGAACTAATTCTTGGAGCAGTCTCATTCTATCATTGATTTTTTCTCTCCTGACCTGTAAGGGAATAGCATTAAACTTACATTCACAGTTAAAACCGGTTAAATCTCAATATTATTATTGTGCATTCATGCATTAGGTAAAAATACCAGAAATTATACCCTTTCAGCCAAGCTATGACTGTTTGTAGCCTGGCCCCTTCTGGCTCTCACATGAATATACCCTTTAGAGTCCTCTTCCCCAGAACAATTATCCTTATGTTGCTTATTAGACTGATCACAACTCCCACTCTCTTCAATTTTCTGCTTCTTCTCATCCAATTCCTTCATTTCTGAACTTGAATCCCTCTGCATATCTCCTCCTGAGTTCTGCAAATAGTTAATCAAGAACATGTTAACCTGAACCGTTGATGAACAAAACTCGGATCTACAACAATGAAACTCCAAGGAAGAAGATATCACACACCCTTTTTCTTTTGGCTATCATAGATCTCTCCCCTGTTGAATGATGGGTTTGGAGCCCAAAAACACCACGATTATGGGCAGTGCCAAAAGCACTAGCATCAGATGAGTAGTGCATCCAAGGAATTGCTAAATCGCCACGAAAAACCATCAAAGATGCCCCTAAATTATCTATTTCGCTCAACGAAACAGTTGGGTCCCAGCCAGAACCGTAGTAGCATGCCTTTCCTCCATTGGAAGAATCAAACATAGCTCAAGATTTTTACAACAGAAAACCCTTGGTTGTGAAAATATAAATAATCTCCTCCTCCAATCATACGCTCACCTTAGAAGGCTATAAACAAAGCTACGAATGTATTTTATTTAAAAAATTACAAGAAAAGGAAGCTATGGAGATGAAACCAAGGTGTTTGACTAAATTTAGGCTGCTTTTTTAATTTCTTGCGGAACTCAACAAGGAACAAAGTGTAATTGCAGCTTTATAGACCTTTCAGAGCATCCTAGATTAAGAGAAACCCTAGGATCAATCAACCCCTCTTCTCTCTACTGTCATTGAAATGCTTTCCTACAGACA
Organism: Fagopyrum tataricum; assembly: GCA_002319775.1. Taxonomy (NCBI): domain Eukaryota; kingdom Viridiplantae; phylum Streptophyta; class Magnoliopsida; order Caryophyllales; family Polygonaceae; genus Fagopyrum; species Fagopyrum tataricum. The sequence goes on along the minus strand of CM008279.1, from coordinate 9,936,508 downwards.
TCAAAGTGAACCTTTCAGAGCATAAAGCAGACTAAGAATAAGTAAATGTCCTGCCTACCTTCTTCATAACAAAGCAGATTCACTTTGGTCTGTTCTCAGCTCAATTTTAAACCCAAAGTTTATTCCAATGAGAAAGTTGAGTATACTGAAATGGAAATCCAAACGTGTGTAAAATTAAAACCCACGAGAAGGGAAATAAAACGAGATCGGAACCCTATTCTCAACACCTAACAAACAACACTGAATTGAATTAGGTAAGAGGGAATCAACAATTTCATCAGATGGGTGCTTGCAAGAAACTTTATAGAAGATGACACTAGTGTTTATACAGACAGCCAAGGCAGAAGAAAGTAAAATAGAAGTGAGCCCTCTTTTGCTTACCTGCCCAAGCAAACAGGTAACATGATTGCATGAATATTAATAAAGCAGCATCCGTTCATATAAACCTGGTAAATTGCACAACCACCACTACTGCTTATATCTGCTTATATCTATATAAAAGGATAAAAAAAAACAGCTCAACCACCACTACTGCTCTCAACTGCTCCCGTTTGGTAAAATTATGTTATCTGCACACAAAGATAAAGAATACAACTTAATCTTCATCGCATTGTGGTCCTCAAGCTTTCTTCTTTCTCTTTAGCAGTTTAACCTTTACCTATTGTAAATAATATGAATCCTGTTCTTGTTAATGATGCTGTTAATTGGATAGTTTTTCTTTTCCTTTTCAGGTAAAGTTATGTGGAGCAGTAGATATATATATTTGTGATGATCAAGGTTCTTCTCTTAATCCCCAAGCCTGGGTTTGCTTTGGCTGTCAATATTGGCAACCTTTTGTTTATTCTTTCCTACATGTTTACTGACACCTTTACCAAACAAGCTTGGGTTTAAATCTTGTTGATGTTACACACTCATCTTCTCTTATACACAAACAAACTACTGAACTAATCATGACTGTTCATATATTTGTAAGTGAACCACATTACCCTCCATGATCTCCACAGCTGTCAACCCTTGCCCTTCCCTTCACTAAGTGGGCCCTGCCATGTCATCCTAAGATGACTTCTTCTCCAATCTACACATCATTTGGGCCCTTTGTATGTTCCATGTGGGTCAAATATATTCAAATGCTAACAATAAAACATTATTATCAAATTTACCAATAATTTTTTTTTATTAGACTGTTATCTATGTTTTCATCTTAAAATCAATTGACACTAAAAAAAATCTTTTGACTTATATTTTTGGGTCACATATCTCGTGTATTCACGATGTGGGACAATTATTCACGCATCTCAACAACTTCATTGCTACCTTATACACTAGTTCTTGGCATGTAACTATTTCTCCATTTTATTTTTTATTTTATTTTTATGCAGTGTCATAAGAGAACGTTCCAATCACGTCTCTTCGATGAAGCAACATAATTCAAGTAGAATAATTACGTTGTCTGTTTAGCCTTGACATCCAAGGATTATGACTTTGTTGTTTTTAAGATTGCAAGCGTGTTACTGATTCATTCAGATTTGAAATGATTGTACTTGCCCATAACTACATTCTGTATATGCTACTTATGTACAATTACTATGTTTTTAGGCTTCTGATGCTATTAGGCCGACAATTAAAATCTTTCTACAGGCATTAAGATGCTAATTAACCTCCTCAATGTACTTAAACGTAATCAATATACTTAATGAAGCCTAACATAGTCAATATACTTAACAAACCAATTTAGTAAAAGTCATATCTTGCATCTAGGCAGCATAGATGCATTTTGTTTTGCTCGATTGTCTATTTGGCTATTTCATGCTTAATTATGCGCATAACGTGGTTTATTTAATCTTAATTTTGGGGGAGTGCTCCTGGTAATTAGTTAATTAATTAAGATAATGATAAGTTAACGAGCACTTACAATAACGATGTCGATAAAAGTTATAACTCTCTTCTGTCAACTAGATGTTTTTGTCTTTAATCAAGTTATATTTTAATAATATTGGATGTTCTAGAAAAATAATTAAAAAAACAAAGCGAAAGTAAAAATTTTGATGATATTTTGCTTATAAATTTTTCTGTCTTTGTTAGTCGGTCTATTTACAATGATAAAAATAGATGAGTGAAACATGGAATATAATTTAGCCTCGATCGATTTCATATATGGATTTGACATGCATATGTACATATCTCTAATGACGCAATAATAAAAGGAGTTTGTTCCCGTCCGTAGAGAACTTTTTTTCTCGTGTTCTTGATTGTTAGTTTCAAATGGTATTGGAGTTTGAATTGTTAGTTTCAAATGGTATCGGAGCAGGAAATTGATTTATAAATCGGTTCTTGTTCATTTTGGTCAAAAAAAAATTTCGGGCATAAAGCTCTTGGAACTCTCAAAATCGAAGATCATGGTGACAAGTTCGTCGAATTATGAGCCCAAATTGTAGGAATTTCGACCATTAGGGGCCGGAGTTCACTAGCAAGAAATTTTACAATAGATTATCTTCAACAATCCATTGGCTATGTCAACATCAAATCATCCAAGTTCACAACTTGTTTCATTGCATTTCGATGGGCGGAATTTTCTTAATTGAGGACCTAAGGTAGATCCTTGAAAATGGATTTAGGTGTCAAAAATAATTTGGGATTTATTGATGGATCATGTAAACAATCTTCATCTGTCTTTTTTTTTCTTTTAGTCTTATCCAGATAACCAATCAGCTTGTAACAATACTACTTAGCATGACACATTCTCATGTACAGTCATTTAAATTATCTACCAAATAGTAGTGTTGAGGATGTTGATACCATGGGTATTGTGAGGTTGACTAATGGAGTATTTTTACATCATGGGCTAATTCCTAGATTTAAGCATTATAGTAGTGCTAAGGATGTTGATAACATGGGTATTGTGAGGTTGACTAATGGAGTAATTTTACATCAAGTTTATGCAACACTTATCAAATCGTGTTAGTCTACTTCATTGTCCACAACATTGTAACTCTATTTATTATAATCTATTGTTTGTGGTTGTTCATGGTTGATTAGGCCATATTTATGTAACCAAGCTAAGTAATGACATGTATATTAGTCGTTTTAGGAAAATATATGACTGCCACCCTTGACGTATGTTTGTAGGTACTTTGGATTGGTTATGGAAACTTTATAGATTATATCATGTTCATTGGCATGTTGGAGGATTAAGAATTACATCAAGGTCACGAAAAATATTAGTTTTCAACAATGTTGGATTTGAATTTTTCTTATGAGCTAAAAAGTTGTAGACATTAAAAATACCGTTGAAAGTAGTACTCGTGGGTCTTTTAGTTCCAACCGCAACATTGAAATGTTTGCTTTACTGAAATGTGAAAAAGCCGACAAATTTATCTACACTATGCAGTTACGGAAAAGGTTGTGCAAATTACGGTTGTAGCTGTTTTGCTTTTACCGGTAACCATATCCAGAGAGTTTTACGCCTACGAAGCTACATGTTAAGCCACAATGACTTTGTCTTTACCCGTAATATCCATTGTTTTTAAGGGTTTAATATTGTGTCTGGAAATCCTATAAAGAGAAACCTACAATTTTTAGTTGTCAATCTCGAGACTTTTTTAAGTTTTGTTTTTAATTGTTAACTGAATTATTATTTGTGAATATTGTTTTTATTTTATCATAGCAATGTTTGGCTAATTCTCTAGTTGTGAGGTTGGGATGATCCCAACGATGTGTAAGTATTATCCCTGGTAAACCAACCTAGTATTAAACTTGAGACTGATCACCTTCTAGCTATCGTAGAATACGTAGGTTTTATATTGGTTTGACTTTCTACAGGAGCATAGTCAAGTTAGTTTATTATCTAGATTCTAAGAGCTTTATTAGTCGATCGTTTATCTGCAATTCCGCGAGTGTCTGTAGTCGACAATTAAGCATGATTGTTATACGCTATGAATTGGTAGTGACAATATTAGATAGTTACATTGATTAATTTTAGTCATCTCATTTGATTGCATGTTTCTTGTTTTCCGAATAATTGTTGCGGTGATACCTAGATCTTAGAATTAGATACCTATCCTTATATATTCAAATCTTATTTGCTACATTATTGTTATTAAGTTACAAATCACTATTATCAAATTTATTATTATTTGCCTTAGATCTATTGGTTTGAAAGTGCGGTTGATATTCACATAGTCCTTGTTATTCGATATTACGACTAATTCAGCCATACTTGGAGGTAGGTTTTACTCTATCATTAAGACATCATGCTTGTTGTAAAGATGTTAATTTTTCCCAATTTTCTTGTAATTCTTGTACTCTTGCTAGCAACATCGATCCCCCATCAATAAAAGTGCATTGTTAGCTAGTAAATGCTTTGATTTGATCCGTATGAAGATTTGGGGGTCCTTACAAGGTTTTCGATCTAACATACGCTTCTTATTTCTTCACCGTAGTTAATGATTGTGCTATATATGGGTTCACTATGTTGTCAGAAATCATATGTTTTTGGTTGTTTGAAGTCATTCATTGCTTATCTACAAATTAAATTTGATAGATATTGACAAGGGATGAAATGTAAGACTCAAATCTTGCAAATAGTTAATAGACTCTATCATAGGATAGGGTTAGGATCGAACTTAAAGAAATTGATATATTGAATTGAATCATTAATTGCAAAGACAAAAAATAAAATAAGAAATATAAACTGAACAACGTACAAGTGAGAACACAAGGTAAAATAAAGACACGCATTGATCGATTGCGCTGAACAGTTGAGCCATTAATTACATCGTTTGAAGGAGGATAAGGCATGGGAATATGTTTTTATAGGTTGATCCAACAAGATACAACCAAAAAAAACTTAAAGAACAATACAACGACAATACATAATAGAAACTCAAACAAATCCAAAGTAATGTAATCATATCATGAAGGAAACATTCACATACAACTCTCACATTTTGTAAACAAACACCCTGAAGTACCAATAGACCTAGGAAATGTCCATGTGCAACTCTCATATCTTGCATTGGATGATCGTTAGACTACCAAATATATGATTTAAGACATATAATCAAATAGGATATGTGGTGGAAGGAGATATCCTAGTATGTCTTGTAATTTGATGTGATTCCATTTACTATCCACGATGAATGTGCTTACGAGCTCCTCTTCATCTCCTACCTTCCACCAAAATCAGTGTTCTTTTAGGCAATTATTTTTTCAAAATTTAATAGTCATGTCATCTCCTACCTTCCACCAAAATCTTGATTCAAATTTTTGTAAGAGACATTATCTTCCATAAGTCTTTTTCATTACATGAGTCTTTCTCAAAGCCATGAAGCGTTTTTTCCGTTTTTATAGTCACAAATGCGGGAACCTCTTAGGTATTTTTTTTTATCGATTACATTCATCCATGTATTCTTTAGTTGTGACAATATCGTAAGTCCTTTGTTTTTTTTTTGTTTTTTTATTTGAATCCATGAAAGATATTGTGGGCAATAAGGATGTTATCGTGGATGAATGTTCCTCGAAGATGTTGAACTAGTTTTAGTATGATAGTCAATCTTTACCCTTACTATTAGAATTTTCATAACTATTTCATAGATTGTTGAGCATAGATTAATAGGTATGTGGTTAGTTGTGAATGTGTCACTAATTTTGGGAAATAGGATATAAAAGTGGGTTTATAAAGTTAAATATCATCGGGCTTATATTTTTAGTTTTAAAAATAATGATATTTATGCTTTAATTATTTTGTGTCATAAAAAAAAATAATCTAAATCATAGTTGAGCTTTACTCATACAACAAGTGCAGTAGCTGTTGACCTGCACAACCTTGTACCATAATACTCCCTGCTACTTTTTTTTTGTAGTAAAATTAAACAATTCAATAAAGAAATGCATAAAATGTTGTATAAACAAGATGAATTTGGATGTACAATGATAGTACTAGGAGTGATGGATTACGGCTGCTGCTTTCCTTGAAAAACCAGAAAATAGTAACCACTCGTCGCCGACAGACATCCTGTGAAAGTGAAACCTTGTAATATTTCATCATGTCGTATGCTTATGCAGTTATGTCCCATGGGACATCTCCAATGCTATGATTTCAACTTTTTCCAGCGTGCGCACACCAATACAAGTAACAATTATTCAGCATATTTGGGCTTTTCTTCACCATAAGCAAACGTCAATGGGCCCAATTAAGTATTTGGGCCTATCCAACTATAAGACCATGTCCGGCCCATATCCAACCCAAAAATATGAAGAGCCCAAAATGAAGGTACATGTGTGCTGTGTGGGGGCCTTTATAGATCTTGGTGCTGGATAGTGGATACGTTGAATTAGTGAATTGACGTAGTAGGATAGTTGTCCAGTCACATTTTCCACCGCTTTCTCTTTTTATAACTAGCTTAGTGCACGAAGTTGATAAAATTTTAAAAAAATTACACTGTGGTAAAAATTTACTAAATAATAGTTATAAATTTAATAAAATTATATATATATATATATATATGTATATGTATGTATATATAATTTTTTAATCTTAAGAGTTCTAATTATGTCATCAACTAATTTAATTATTTATTTTTTGTAATTACACTATTATATAATATAATTGTATATTCCGACCAAAAAAAATATAATAATATATACCATCTTTTAAATGTAGGAATTTTACGTAGAAATTATCAAATAGTTAGATTTTGCATTAAATACTTGCATATACACCAAAGATATGATTGATATCTTCTTACAAAAAGGATAATTGGTATATAAATATTAAAATAGATCAATATAATAATATGTAATCTAATATTCTCTTAGAACTGGAAAAAGATGAAAAGAGAAAATGGGTAAATCTAATTATGTAAAAAATAATAATGATATAAATAAGATTTATAGATAATATGAGAACAAATTATGGATATGAATCTTAAAAATCTCCTAAAATTACATACATCATTAAACAAATAAAATATTATCTTATAAAATCAATATAAATTAATTACTTTTTTTTAGATGAATATGACTTCATTTATTATCTTGATTTAAAAATCTAAAATAATAATAAATTATGTCAAGATAGGTGGTGTAATATTAGAATGATAAATGTCTTAATTCACTTATGCTTTGGTATTATACTAATTTAATACTCGTGTCTTGTACGAAATTTGTTGAAAATTATGTGATATTATATAATATTTTTATAAATTAATTTGGGTGACTTTAGGTGAAATGTCATTGGATTTATGTAAAGTTGGAGTATAAACTTAGTATAATTAAATTAATGTTCACATTATTTTTCTAAAAATATACTTATTTATATAAATTAATTTTGGCAATATAATTTATCTATATATTAATAAAAAATAATTGATAGGCTTTTGTCTAATATATTTATCAAATATTGCCTCCGTTTTATTATAATTGTCAAGCTCAAAGAAAGTTTTAAAATGATTTTCCATGAAAATTCAATTATTTTTATAACTTTCTAAACGCAAAAATTATACATTTTATTATTCTTGAAAATAAAATTTATATTTATTACTTTCTTTTGTCTAAAATAATAATTATCTCCTTTTCTTTTCCTCTTCGGTTTCTACTATGTAACTTTACATTAGTTTACATATAAGTAATCTTATATAACCTAACATCAATTTACATATAAGTAATCTTATATTAATTAAGTGAACAAAAATTAAAATCATATTGCATGATATTAATATGAGATGTGTTAAAATGGTAGTCTTAGAAAGAAAATTTCTAAGCCAGTATAATAATATGTAGTTAACATTGGCACAAATCAATTTCTACAATAACTTTATTATCATCTTCATAAATATAATATAAAAGAAGGTGGCACAACCTAAAGACGACACGTGATAAAATCTGATGTGACTTAACGTGGAAACAACAAGTAGATGTGACCCGGATCAAATGTTCACGTCCAGACTGGTTGAATAAAAAAAAATTCCAATCTTTTGGGTCTTTAAATCTTTGAGTAACTGAAATGGACCTGGACCGGAACGAATATTCAAGTCCGGTCTAACAATAGGTTTTCGGTCCGGAAAAAAACACATTCCTACTTTTTTTGTGTCCTGTATTATTTCATGGAATATTGTTGGAATCATTTTAAATGTAGTGTCGCTGATTTTCGCCTTTTTCGGACACAATCTCGATGGGATTAGACCTACGTTAACGTAAAAACTTCGTCTGCCAATATGTTTGAACAAAGGACTTAGTTCCGGCCTCTAGACCCACGCACGTAAGCCGTGTCGGGTTTAAATATTCTAAAGGGTTACACAAACACTCAACATTAGTGATATTTTGTTTGAACATTCTATAATATAGTGAGAATAGATATAAGTACTTGAGACTTAAAGAGGTGATATATTGTTTGATAGAGTGACATAATAACGTGTGTTAAACTGTTTATGACAAGGCCAGTTGGAGCTTTAAAGGCAAAAAATTGTAGTGACAAAACTAGCAATAATACAGGTTTGGTTTGACCATAATGATAACGATCTACATGAAACGGTAGGGTATTAAGGCCATCACCTTAAAGTGTTTGTGTCCTCTTTTTTCAACTTTATCAAATAAATGCTATGGGATGGGATGTAACCCATCTCTATCTGCTCCCCTTTTCTGCTAATTACCATTTCTCCCCTCATATTTCCTTTTTTTTCTATTTCACCTCTTTTCTTTTATTCAATGCCACTATAAAAGTCAGATTTTAGATCGAAGGCCATTAGGGTTATCAAGTACCTTGGCCTTTGTTTTCTTTCCTTTTGCTTAATGCGTTGTGCCTCCTAATTCTCTTTGCAAGAAATCAAAAGAATATACAGATGAAAAGAAAGAGCTACGTAATCATCAGAGCAAGTGATTCATTTCAGTGTTATTATAAATACCCATTTCTGCTGATCACACCTACAGAATTGTATTTTTCTTTATTTGATAGGAAGGTGATTGCGTTCCTGCTACTGTTGAACCCTTAGCAATGAAGAAATTATTAAGCATAAGTAAAAGAGAGGCAAAGGTTTGGTGATTTTGAAAATTGCCGACTTTTAGACCAACACACTTAACTTTAAACTTTGGGTTTGAATCATTTCATTGAGAAGAATGGTCAAAGATTATAATCAAAACCCACATGCAAACGCACGAGCCAATCCTGAAAATATAGAATCCTAATGATTTGTAATAGTTATGGCGATGGTGGTGTGTACACACCAGGACATGGGTTTGCTTTCATCACGATGATTACTTATAATTACCAGCTGAGTTGAGTTCGCATTATGGAAAGTGATAATAATATGTAAGAGAGGGAGACAAACCGGGTCCAACCTAATAATTACCCATTAAAATTCTAAGAATCAAACCTAACTTAATAAAGCCCTTTATCACAAGAATCTCCATTAGCCCTTTAACCCTTTTGTGCAGAAAAGTTGGAAAAGAATGAAGGAATTAAGAGTAGTAGTACCTTTGGAGAAAGCACAGATAAGAACCCTAAAAGTGGGCATTTGCAATTATGCATGCCAACTCTTTATATATTTGGTTTTTGCATTATTTGACAGCATCAACCTCAACGTATTTAATTAGTGCTGTAATTAAGGTTTTTAATGTGATGAGAAATAGATTATAGATGAAGATAGATTTGAATAATGCAAAGAGTGGGTGGGGCTCCACTTTCTTGTATTAATGCTAAAACATAATAACAGGGAATTTAATGATTAGCACCTTCTCTAAAATTCTTCCCCTAAAATCTGCATAATCTCATCCAAAAAGGTGTTTAAGTTTTGACAAATTTTCCCCATCTTTTGATTTAACCTTCCACTAAAACCCTTGAAAAGTAGCCAACTTTAACCCACTAGAGAATTTCCTTTTCACCTTTTGTTACCCTTCATTTCCATGCAAGAAAAAACTAGTGTTCAACAGCTAGGCATCATTCCAAGCAGCATATCCCGGCAAGTGAGCCATGGGGATTGCTGTCGGAGGCCTAAGCTGAGAAGCCGAAATCCATGAAACTGGAGCCTTAGGAAACAGAATGTTTGATGTCTTGTCAGGACTACCTTCCCTTGAACTGTTCAAACTCGTCACAATAGACGAAGCATTCGAGAACTGAACCGATCCGATCTTGTTCGACTCGTCCACCATCGACGGGTGATGCTGTGGAGGAGCCGAGTTGATCCCTATAAGATCCTGCAACGCCATAGAGAAGCTTGATCCATGATAAACGTTGTTCTCTTGCTTGTGTTGATCGATTGTTGTCTGTTGTTGTTGTTGTTGAGAATAGTCACATAACACCATTTTCCAATCACATGAGTTGTTGTTTCCATCAACATTGATCTGAGAAACCGGGTTGTGATCTATTGGATCAGGGATTGGCTCTGTGGCTTTGATCCTCTTGGCCTGCTCACCAGCTAGAAGTGTGCTGCTAGACATGATCTTTTCAACATCGTAACGTGTTATGTCAAAGTTAGTCACAGCATTTACTCCTCTAAACTTGATAGCAGCAATGTCATAGGCTTCAGCTGCCTCCTCTTGGGTACCTGTTTATTCATAATAAACATATTTTAATTATACATGCAATAAATGCAAGAATATTATAATAATACACTATTCATTCCTCTTTTTATAAAAAGGCAAGAGAAAATGGAGGTGTTAGCAATATAGACCCAAAGTAGTATCAGAAAGACAGCCTTATGTAAAAGCACAAGGGAGCAGTAGTGGCTAAAAAGAGAAAACATGGGAACAGAGAATCACATAAAAACAACTCTTTTTCAAATGCCCTTTTTCTTTATTCAACTTCCCTCTTGTCCACAACTGCACCTCACATAGCCCTTAAAGCTAAGAGATTTTAAAAAAATATTAATACTTCATTTTTATTTTGTCAGTTCATTGAAAACATGAGAGAATCTATCTATTGTCAAAGCCCATTTGTGTGTAATCAATGCAAGCAGCTGAAAACAAAGGCTCTACTCTACAATTCAGGAAATTTAAGTGCTACAATACAAAACTCGGAAGATGAAAACTTACTGAATGTGCCAAGATATAGGTCCTTGTTACCAGCAACCCTCCCTATTCTTGCTTGCCACCTTCCATGCTGATGATGTCTGCATAGGATAAATCATAATCAAATTCATATTCAATTTGTGTTCAAAATCAGAAGTTGCATTTGAAGAAATCAAAGACCTTGTAACTCCTCTATACATGGAAGCACCTCTAGAGAACCCACTGCTCTTCCTGTTAAATCAAAAGTTGAGATTTAGTTTAAGTTCTAAATGAAGCTTTGTTTTATTGTATATGATCGATATCATACCTTCTCAAGTGAGCAACATATTCTTGACGGCTCATGTTCTTCATTTCTTCTACTTCATCTTTGTAGTTTTCAAGCTGAAATGAGATTGAAAATCACGAGGGTTTTATTTCAAAAATTCAGGATCAGCATACTCCATGTACAAGACAAGAAAACGAAATCATAAGGTTTGAATGATTTACTGGGAAGTTTATATGAGTGGAAGGGCCCCAGTATTTCAGTGCAGCTAGATCATAAGCTCTTGCAGCTTTCTCTTCCATATCATATCCGCCTAAATTTATTCAACACCCGATAAAACAAAAGATTTACTATCCCTCCTTGAATGAAAGCAATGTGAACGATAGTTTTGACCAGAAATAAAGCAACATGAACAGTGTTACGAAAATATATATATGCTTACCCAGATAAACTGATTGAGTTGAAAATAGCACCCAGCAATACATGTGAGGATGACAAACCAACATTAGAAAAATGAAGTCAGAAGCAGTAAACCCAAAAAAACAGTCAAATAAAATTAAAAAAAAAAAACAATATATTTGAAAATAGATAGACTTTCACGATTTAAGACTAACCTTGTCTTCCTTTCCTGGTTTGACCTTCTTTCTTGCAGCTATTATCCCAGAGATGAGCTTCATATCTACCAGTCCATCTGTGCCTGAAAAACAAAGAAGAGATTCAAAAACCATAATGTTACCGCCGTGTAAAAGGATAAAAAAGAAAGAAACTTACTTGGTGACGCCTCTATACTGAGAAGTTCTTTGGCCAAAAGTGTCAATGGACTTCCTGTGAACTGGTTGCTTCTGACCCAATTTAGGAGGGCCTCTTTTCTTGGTTTCCATAGGCAAACAATCAGGACCACCAGAAGGTGAAATCTGAGCAGTAGGAGTAACAGAGCTTGACTGAGAACCAGGACTCATTGACAAGGTCAGTGACTGCAAATCTCCACACCCCATTGAAGACATGGACCCAGTTGACGAACATCCATTGTCAACAATGGCAGCAGAATGATTGGCATTAGCTACCCCCATGATAGTCTGCTCCATTCCTTGGTGGGTTGAATAGTTCCTCGCAACCCAGTTAGCCATTTGAGAGATCTGGGCACTGCATTCATTCATTGGGTTTGTTGTGTACCTTTCTTCCTCTTGGTAAAGACCCCCATTTGCAGCAGAATAATAAGCTTGGTGCTGTTGAAAAACCCTATTTGCCTCTTCTTGCTGTTCTTCGTGATAGTAAATGCTGTCTAAGCTTAGAGGCATTGTTTCCCTCTCATACTGATGATGATGATGATGGTTGTGTCCTCCCAAGTTTGCACCGCCCAAGAAATTCTCTAGCTTTGGGGGAGATGTTGGTACCATACCTTCACATTTTATAAAGAGCCATAAGTTATTGAAAAACTCCCAACAGTATAAAGTGGAAAATAAAATAAACAAACCTTCAGGTTGGGATCTGGTGAGAGCTTCCATGATGCAAAGAGAGCCATCAGATTTGATGGGCATAACTGTGAGCTGAGATCCGCCAGGGAAGCAAAGAGCAGAAGAAGTGTTGAGCTGTTGAGGTGGAAGGAACATGCTTGTTGAAATAGAGGTTTGCTGGGTTTCATGTTGCTGTTGATGATGATAAGAAGAAGCAACCTCCATTTTCATGTGGGGAGAAAGAGAGAAACCTAACCAACTGCTACTACTATTACTGTCATTACTATTGTTGCTGTTCTCATTCATGGACTTCATCATCTTCTCAATGACTTTACTGTTTCTTTTTTATTTAAACAAGAAAACCAGCAAGCAAGCAAGCTCAATCATAAACTAATCATCTCAAAACACATTTCAGAGGTTTGCTTTGTGAACTGGGATTTCGTCACCCTCTATAAAGAAGAGAAGAAGAAAGAAAGGATGAGGCTTTAAACTAAACAAAGAGAATGAAGAATGAGCACAAGCAAATGCTGGGGAGAACTCCTGCTATCTATCCATAGGGATCTGTGTTTTTAAATTGTTTTTTCGACAACTTCCAATACAACTAGAATTGAAATTTCCTTGTTTTTCCTTTTCTCTTAAACCCTTGAAAAACCCATCTAACATTTCCCAAGCAAAGGAATGAGATGAGGCCTATATATGCAAAAGCCACAACCCCACACCAACCATCTGTAATTTTACATTTACCCAGTTAAAATCAAAATTAACTCCTCAACAATTTCCAACACCCCACCCATAAAGGTAAAAACTTTATCTTTTTCTTTTTTATATTGATATAGTATTGAATTGGCTCTCTCTACTGTGCAGAGTACAGCTCTATTAATCTGTCTAAGGAGGAGATAGATTTAGCTGAAAAAGGGGGCCTTGGATTGGATACAGAAATACAGAGAGAGACTTAAAACACAAATAGGGAATAGGGAGGAGAGAAGAGGGCGAATTAGATTTGACAGGCAGAGACATGTATCTGCCCATCCAGTCACTTCAGACAGTACAAAATAATAAACCCGTCTCTCTATCTTTCTTGCTGTGCATGTAGACAACCTCAGCTCTGCGTTCTGCGCACTGCTATGCATTTGCTAGAGATTGGTTAAATTTCAAATATCTGTTTACAATAATGTTTTAATCACAAATTAAAGACTCAAGTAGTTAAGGCCTTTTGACTATCCAAAAACTTTATGTTATTATATACATCAGTGTTGAGTGTCATACACCGTGTCTTTCACCGAAGCTTCATATATTATATGTTAATCGGGTCGGGTTCCATCAGGTTTTCAACTCGCAATCCGGATACATTTGAGTCTGGTAAAATCATGTTTAAATTTATTTAAGATTCCGGTCGATGGGTTACACAAACCATGTTCGTTCAGATTCACAGTGACTTTATTCTAGTTTTTAGTTAAATTCTTAGAAGCTCATCGATGATGGCAATTGTTTACCATCCAAAATTCATACAAAAGTCAAAACGACGTCGTTTTAAGATGCTTCGATAAATGCATAAACGAACATTTGTCAAATAGCAACCGTAGAGGCGTGGAGTACGACGTTCCCTTATTGGATTCCACATATATCAACAATTCTCGATTTATCCGGCCGGAGGAGATTATCATCTATAGCTTATTTTCGTGTGTATGTGGTAATTACATTTTGCCAATTAATATTTATAATTTGTTTTAAAGATAATTGAGTTAATATGACAATTTTTCTTTGAAAAACTAGGACCCTTCTTAATTAATATATTTTTAATTAGTTAAAATAAATATGAAAAATAAATCTTATTGAAAAATTTGGTGTATAAACAATAGGGCCTTTTTTTTATCTGAGATACAAACTAGGTCTTCACCATTAACTAATATATTAATTAATTAACTTAAATATAAGGCACAATTTATATAAGGAAATTGTACTGCCAAAATTAGGTAAGACTAGTTAGATTAGTTACAAAATTTGTATATAGGAAATTGACCCTATTTTAAATTTGGGTAACACTATTTTTGGGTAATTAGAGATTGGGTATTATTAAAAGTGGGTAACACTAATTTATAAAGCTAAAATTGGGTAAAATTGGGTGATTACAAAATTTGTGTAAATTAAAATTTTAACCACGATTAAAATTGGATAACATTGATTTGAGTAATTACAAAATACGTGTAAATTAAGAATTTAACCCGCGAATTTGACCTACGAATAAAATTGGATTACACTAGTTTGGTGATACTAGTTGGATAATTATAAATTGAGTATAACCATACAAAAATAACAAGAGAATATTGAGATTTAATTAGTCCACTTAGTATTAGTGTGAGAGGGTGACCGCATCAACCAAGAATGGTAAATCGAGTACATTAACTACAAAATAAGAGTCATACCGAATATATTTAATATAAATTATAATTTATCCAAAATAAAATATATAAGTATGTGATTTACTTTATAATGATAATGGTTTCATTGTAAATATAGTTAGTATAAATAATAATTTATCTAAAATAAACTTTAGGTATTAAACACGCATTATCGTTTTAACGAGTTATCTCTTCAAAAGTACATTGAAACCCGATAATAAAAACTAACTAAAAAATTTTGGATTCCGTCAATGAGTGATTTTGTATCTTTAAATTTGAAAATAATGAATCAATTAGTTTGAACTAGGGAAGATATTTAGTGAATTGGTTAACAAGCATTTTCGGTAATAATGTGTACTAATTAATTGGCCCTCTCAAAAAAAAAATCATTAACAATTTATTCTCTTTCTCCACTAACTTTTATTTTCTCATTTCTCTCCTTCTAACTACAAAGAGAGTAAATACTTATAAATTATTGAAGAGGACAATCACTTATTTGGAGTATTTAAAATAGATACATCATTCAATTTCTCAATATATTTCAATTGTAAAAAAAAAACTTTTCTGAAGGGAAAAAGACTAATCTTATATATATATTATAGGAGTAGCACTCCTTGCCACATGTCACGCAGAAAATATATATTATAGGAGTAGCACTCCTTGTCACATGTCACGCAGAAAATTGATAACTGTCACGTGTCATTTCAGCATTTAACCTGCCTTCAAAAATATTAATTAAGTTTTTTTTATCTTATATATTTTGTTGATTATTAAAAATAAATTAATTTTAACAGACAATAAAGATTTTGAGCAACTAGATTATCGGTATGCATATCTTAAATTTTAGAATCTTATATATTTGATTTTGATATAAAAAAAAAATTTGAGTCAACCAATTGTATAAAATTATTTATATTTGATTTCTTTTTTTCTTCAAGAAAAGTATAACGACAATGTTGAATTTATAATCTATAATTCCTTATCCATAAATCATACTTACCTAATAATTTAAACAATATCTGGATATTTAACAAATACTTTTTTTTATAAATAAATTATTTTCTACTCTTATAATCACACTATTTCATCAAGATGGGTTACTAAATGAGTATTATTTACTTTAATATTTTATTATTTTGTTGTCTTAGAATTGAGTCAATCAATTGGACCAATTATATAACTAATAAAGTTAATCACATTAAGAAGTTCTTAGTTGATTTTCATATATTACTATATGTATATAGACCCGAAATATTACTTAGAAATTAATAAATTATATTATAAAATAAATTTCCTATATACACTATTTAATTTGGTTACAATATTATTTCATATATATATATATATATATATATATATATATATATATATATATTTAAATGTATATATAATTATTATAAAATAATATCTAACTATTTTATGTTAAGACAATATGATATTTTATACAGAAAAACTCAATGAAATATATTAAAAAGATAAATTTATTGAATCTCGTGCAAGGCACGGGTAATACACTAGTATTATTTTAAATCCATAGTCGCTAGCTCAACTCAAGTAGCGGGAAAATCATAATGATACAACAATTCAAATTCAAGAGGTAGTAAAAGACGAGTTGTAGAATGAGCTACAATGTTTCCAACCTTGCGGATATGAGTACACAAACATGTATTATAAGCACGAGCAGCTTTCCATAAATTAACATCCAACAATGATTCATACGATAGATCTCCATGTGTAGCAATACTGTTAATACGCTAAACACCCACCAAAGCATTAGATTTATCCCTGGCCCGAAGTCGCTGAAGAAGATCCATTCCGAACAACATTGCTTCCAACTCATCCATGGATGGTGTGCGACGAACCAACATAGACTTTACCGCTACAGCCACCAAGAGGCTCGAAGAATCACACACCATAACCCCTAGAACGAAAGAACCATTGATCGAGGCATCTATATCAACCTTGAGAAACCCAACCGGTGTTGCTAACCATTGTGAGTGTAGCATCGTTGATCCTTCCATGGGGCTAGTTGCGGGGAGCCTTCCGGTCGCCATCGGCCCAGATAGTGATGCTTTGGTCTATTATAATACACTTGGACCTTTCTTTAGAAATATAAAAAGCAGTAATCTAGTTGGTTCATTTTATTAGCATACAATTCACACACTACCCTAGTACGCACTCAACATTATTACGGTAGCCAAGTGAGTTTGACGAACTCACCTTATCCGTACTTGTCTCCAACTTTATGATCGATCTACTAGTCAATGATATTGAATCCTGAATAAGATGTGTCGACATCTTAGTATTTCTCGATCTATAATTCTATCACTATTAAAGTAGGATGTCTATCATCACTTCTCTTATCATTATCTACGACCTAGGTTCCGTAGACCTAGACGTCCATTCCAACTTTTCTATATCAACTCGGAATCATTCTCATGGTTTATCCAATTCCCATCATCTTTACGTTCTCAACATTCCAATTATCCATCTACTTTCTTGGGATTCCAATATATCATCGAACGCTACAAACCGTTCTAACTTCTTAAGGTTCCAATTTCGATTCAATTCTACACCAAGCATCCACAAATTTTATTCCAAAAATCCTCAATCTATTCCGATTACTCTCTACTAATTCCACAATAATATTCCACATCTAAATATTCCACTAATTATAAATACTTTCCGAAATTTGATTGCAAAAGGGTTACGGTACCAAGTGGCACCAGACGGCGTGGCAGGAGGAAGCTTGAAGATTCAGGTTCGAAACATGTTGGAATCAACATTTTCATTAGGTGCAGAAGGGCATAACGTCTCGTGTTTGAGACGTTTAGGCAACAAAATTAATCAAGACGACAAGGTTACAAGGAACCAAGACGTTAGGGGATCGACACTCACCGGGCGCTAGGAAGAGCAAGCGGGAAGCGTGGAGGCGGGGGTTCGATTCTTGCTATGAAACTGCATATTTTTTGTTATAATAGTGTGATTCACGCTCATGAACACTTATAATGGACCAAGATCTTGAACGCTAATTTATAAATCATGCTTCTCATAGAAGTTCTTACACCCTACACAAGAATATGTTCTCATTTGAACTTGATCATATGTATGTTTGTGTATATATAGGGTTTGGATATAGTAAGAACTTGTGTTACGGGAAGAAATAGAAACATCTTAGGATCGTCGAAAGCACGAAGGGCTAAGATTCATTTGCTACATAAGGAATCTTTATATACAAGTTATTAACACATTCATGCTTATGGTAAGATTCTATATTCGGATATAATATTTTGCTTGAATAGAAATTATATTAATGTATTATTCTAATTAATTATACACGATTGTTAAGTCTCACCGTCTGAAAATCACCATTGACATCATTAGTTCTTTATATGTTATTTGATTAACATTATTAGTGCACGGTAGTTTGATGTATATGAATTAAAAATTATTTATTTGTTTTATTTTCATTCGTTCTTTGGCATTTTTTTTTTCATGATCATGCACATTTAATTTCATACTACGGGTGACACTATTAAGCTTCATACAATGCACGTTTAGCTTCTTTATTATGAAGTTGTAAAATTTAGTTTCATATACTATGCACGATTAGTTTCATATTCCAAAAGTTAACAAGCACGACCGTTATATATTGAGTAATAAACTATGCACGTTTAGTTTCATTCATGCATATTTAGTTCCATTCATCACATTAATTAGCATGCACTTAAAATATCATGCACGGCGGTCACTTATAAGATTATGCTCGACATGTACAACACGTCATATAATTTATTTTTAGTCGGGTTATTTCAATAGTGTTACATGGAAATATTAGTCGTGTGTATGCAATGTGATAATATAATGTCCATGCACATAGAAGTTCAAACATGTATATTATCATTAGTTAATCCATTGCTTATTGAGAATTGTGTGCACGAATTTATGGTTGTGTGAACATTTTTTGTGGCAGAAAATGAAAAAGTGGGCAGTATATAAAAAATGAGTTAGTCGTTCATTTGATTAATTTTTAATTTCATAAACACGAGAGCAATATAGATCCACATGTACTATTACAATACAATGGTTATAAAATAAAATGATAATTAGGTAATAAATGTACTTTAATAACATCTTAGGTAGTGGTTTATATCATAATAGAAACTAGATAATTACATTTTTAATAGGCAATTTAAGTATACAATAAAAAACTCATCACAACCGTTAGATCTATTCAAACTTGTGGCTGAAATAGGTTCTCATTTTTTACCGTAACAATGATTCTTACCTAATCTCAACCATATATAAAAGGCCCACTCTTGTCTTCATAAGCAAATTGCAATCCAGAATTCGTGGAAGTTCTTATATCGACTACTTGTGTGATGATAATATTGCTTATGTTCCTTCTTACACTACCGTATCTTTCCAGCATGTTAAATATTCCGCTTATACTCTTGCTCATTTAGCTAGTCATTTATCTAGTTCGTGTATTTGACTTGTTGATTTCCCGCATTCCATTATTGATGCTGCGGATATTGACTTAATTTAATATATATCTTCGGTTTTCCTTCAAAAAATAAAATATAAATAAATCAATGATATTGATTGAGTTGATGCGATCATGTATGGTTCATTTGTGCACCCATAATACACGATTGTGCGTTGTGTTATATGCACGAACAACTAAGGTCTGTGAATTTGCACCACTATGTGCTCAATCGTGCACCATGTACAACGATCGTGCATTCTGTTCATTTTAAACAGACGTGATATACTCGTTCGTTTTAAAAAATCATACAAGTTGTTCAAACTACATTGTTGTAAATGTCCGAAGTTGGAGATGAAGTACAATTTATAATATTTAGTCTTCAAAAGATGTGGTTGACACGTGAATAATATGTTCAATTATGAACAATGAATATAAGTACATTTGTTAAGTATGGATTCGGTGGGAGAGACCAAGATGTTGGAGATAATTAGTTCCCACATCGAAAGATTGGGACTACCCAACCTAATATACAAGGTCGGTGGGCTAATCCTCCTATTGTCAATTGGTTTTAGGATGAAACTTCATCGGCTTTATGTGTTGGGCTTGGGCCTAATGCGCATGTGCGCTCGGATGCACACGGCCTCCCTCTACCCGGTCCGTCTGTATCGGACTTTGACACAAGATGAAGGCTCGTAAAGGTTAATACGATGCAACGGTACAGGGAGGATGAACGCACGTTTTTGGATTTTTCACCTTAATTGAGGTCTTGTTTATACATTTTAGTCATAACTGAAATATGATTTTGCACCTTCTATGTCTTGTTCACGAGGGAGAATGAACAAGTTTTGGATTTGCCAATGCACAAGTTCAAGGAATCTTGAACCCGTACATTGAAAAAATAGGCCTTAAAAATCGAATGGAAGTTTTAATCATGAGATTAATGATTCTAATCTTGTTGGATATGATTTGATCAAATCCCTCTTTCGGCATTCTAAACTATTCTAAGTTGGTATATTTTAGACGAAGCCGTAATATGGGTAATATCAAGGTTTATTAGTTTGTGTAATTTAGCGTATTTAAGATTAATACTTGAGAATTATGACTAAAATATCAAGATCAAAAATCAATAGTTGTTTTGAAAATTCTTCTTCAGGATAAAGATGACCCAAGTCCCCTCAAACAGAAGAATACCGAGAGATGAAAAAAAAACAATGATTAATCAAGTCCAAACTAAAGAATATTGAGACCGTAACCAAAATTAATAATATATCTTCTCGATTATTAATCTACATAACTTTGAGAAAATACTATGACTCATATACATGGTCGCAATCTGAATTTATGCATTCTAAAATTGTAGCGGCTTCTAAACGGATCAGTGGGGACAAAATGTTGTCGTATGTTGTTTCAAAGGTCTTCTTGGTCACGACTTGTTTATCTCAATGGTGATTCTCTTAATAACTCAATTTATTGTATCTTGGATTGAACTTCTTGTTCTCTCACGCATCGTACACTCACATATTATTTTAGCTTCTTTGTTAGTCTTCCGTGTATTTCATTTGTCAAATCCGAATATCGGTTTATGATCTCGTCTTGTGTGATCTCTTTTCACGCAAGTCTTCTCTTCATCTTACGGGTAATGAGGTTATGTCTTGTTCTACTTCAACGCATCTAAAAAGCGATTGTCAAGCTGGTTTACATATTTTTACTTTCCAAAACATATAATACACGAGTTTGTTTGTTATTTTATACAAATCTACTTACTAGTAGTACCATTAGTGCCCCCTTATATAAATACATTGAGCAACTAGTCGACATTGTGCAATAATCAATTTTCTTATCACCTCTCCATGCGAGACATTTGTAATTTGCATGTTCGAAATTAACAGAGGGGTTAATCTTCTATATTATTTGATTTATCTCTTGATTTAGAATTAACATGTTTAAGTACTTGACTGACTTTGACACGTGTAAATCGCCTAGCTAGTAGCCTATAACATATTATGATACGTACGGAGTATTATTTTATTCTAATTGTTAATTTAGTTTACTACGTAGCCTATGCAATAACGATGGCAGGTTATATAAAATCCATTGGTCCAATCCGAGATATGCAAATCTTTGTTAAGTGAAAAATGTCATTCTCGCCAACATTTAAACGGAGAAGCGTGCACTGTTCTATTTTATTTTTTTTTCCGAAAGAAAAAGGACGAAAATAAATTGATTTTTAAGTCAATAAATGGGAAAGTGAATAGAAACTAAAATTGCTTCTTTTTTTTTTAATTTATTTTTTCTTTCTTTTACTTTACTGAAAAGAAAAAATAGAGGGAAGGCATGCATGAGTAGTCAAAACCGGCTTACAGACAAAAAGCAGGAGAGGATGTCTGGGGCCCACTCCACTATTCAAAATATTCCACCAATGATGATCCAAGGCCCCTCCCATTTCCTCCTTTTTTCTCTCAATAATTTCATAATAAACAATGCCCTAATATTCCAAGTTATCTTCTTTTTTTTTTTTTTTAATTTAATTAATTTATTATTTTTATAATATATATCTGGACCGAACTGTGGTTTATAAAGGCTCAAGATAATAAAATGATTTTTTTTTTGAAAATCTAACTTTTGACACTTTAGGTTATAATTGATTAATAGTGCTTTTACCGATCTTTCGATCTGTTATAATACTTTGATTAAGTGCAATTTATTCATTTATATATTTGAATATCCACCGAAAAAGAAGAGCAGGAATATCACAGCAAGAGAATATTACTAGTTTACTACAGAATCCTTTTCAGTCCGCTAACTACGAGGAAAGGAGAAGGAATATTTTTGTCGATCACATTAGAAAATATCAAAAAGAGACGATCAATATTTTCCAATAAAACTTTCAAATTCCTTTTAAGAACAGCAAACAAATTAATCGGTAAAAAAAAAAAATTAGTTGGGTGAATTTTGCATGCAGAATTTTGCATGAAATTGAACGACAGAATTTCCAAGGGGAATGATTACGATCTGGGTCGGAGGTTGAAAGCGAGTTACAATTTCGGAGGAAAAATAATATATTGATGCAACATTGTATGATTATGGGGCAATGATGGGAAAATCCACCTAACAAACTACAAGCACAGAACACCACACCCACATATTTTTATTCTTCTTCCCCATATATATATATAACGTACATATTGAGTCACCATTGACACTGAAACAGTGCAAGCTGCATGGCCCCCGTTCGTTTCAAATCAAGCTTACTTCCAAAACAACGTGAGTTGTTTTTCATATTTCAAGTCTCTAGTGGGAAACAAATTAGGTCTATATTGGATTCATCTGTTTTCTGCGTTACAGTTTATTTATATATGTCAGATCGATATCTCTTAGTTTGAGAGGGTACACAAAGATTAATCTTTTTAATTAGTACATGAGGGTAAAGAGTGAAGCTTTGTTGTTGTCATAATTGAAATGTCAGTACGTCAAATTCTTGGATCCATTTCAAAAAAGAGTGGTTTATTTCCACACAGCATTTGATCGTTAAAAATGTTTTTTGCCTTTACTCATCTCACTACTGTAAAAAAAGATGCAAGGCATCCACCACCAAATTTGTGTCAGTTTTTACTGTAGCTTCATTTATCTCAACATTCAATACGACTCGGGTTAATAATGATGTGGAATGTTATGGAATAGTCACAATAACTCCTCCTCTTTTGCTAGCTAGCTTTTATATATCTATATATCGCTCTCGAGTTATAAAGATGGATATCAACCTATACAGGCTACAGTACGTACTAGTTATTAATGCTTAATTAGTTATATATTATTGTTTTGTTGACAGTTTGATGCGCATATGAAGTAGGACATTGGAGTGAGAGAGAAAAGAAAAGCGGGAGAGAAGCGGTTAACCGAGTGGTGAAGAGGGTAGCCGAGCCGTACGTAAATGGGCATTAAATGAGAAGGAAGTGATGGGAAGTCACGTGAGAAGCAGAAAAATCAGGAAGAAAATCTAGAGAAAGATTTAGGGAGAGGAAGAAAACAGTCGTAAAGACCAAAATAACAAAACAATCCAAAAATGGAAGCACCGTAAACTTTCTCCCATTGCCTAGTTGAAACAGTGATAGCAGCCCTAGCATTGCAGTCATGCTTGTACAATCCCTAACCTTTTTTTTTCTTTTCCTTTTTATTTTTATGCCCATGCAAATATTGAAATATGCAATGCATTCTTCATTTTCCCATCCCATCGCCTATTTCCGAGCATTAGATGTAGACACGAGCTCGCTTTTACACAACATTATTAGCTTTTCCATAAGATAACATATTTATAGCCCCTCCAATATCAACATATAACAAATTTATATTAATATACTCTTATAACTTGTACCCTCTATTTAGTTTCAAAATTATGTTGCCATCAAAAAAGTTCTATATTGGAAAACTTACAACCATATATCACACGACTCCACCTATCGATAATTAATTTAGATTTTGAACCTAAGTTTATTGTTCATGTTCGCTTCAGAGAGGAACTGAGAAACCAACTACCTCAGTTTAATCCTCTTGCATCCACTAAAAATATAAATAAACGATTAGAAATCTATAACATATCTATATGGATTTTAAACTTCAATTTTTCACCTTCTCCTTTTCGACCACGTTATTTTTCAAAAATATTATATATTTTTTCTCGCATTTTAGATTTTTAATCCGATTTTATAAATTATATTTATTCTAAAATTTCAATATTATTTTCTATAGATAAAAATCTATATATTAAATTTTTTATTTTTTTATAAATATAATTAGTTAAAATTAAATAAGACTAAATAATCCAAGTTGAGGTTTTTATTATTTCGGTACTATGTTTTAATAGTAGTACAAAAGTCTTATTATAGGTAGTCTTAGATAAGAAGGGTTAGATGAATAGTTGTCTCAATCACTTTTTCCTTAGAATTTGCAAATGGACTTAGGAGTGGGTGGTTCGCCGCTCTCGTTGACTCAATTTTATTTATTTATTTTATATTCTTGCTACCTATTTAGCTTTGTTAAATTACTTAGACGACGATGTTACGTGGAGTTGTCATGATTTTTATCATCATAATTTTTTTAATTAAATTACTAACTAAGTAAATAATATTTTTTTTAACTAAAACTAGATTCAAAAATAATGTAATATAAGTATTTGATCGATTAATTTTAACCTAAAATTTCAATAAAAAATAGTAGAACTTGTGGTATAATCACAAAAAATAAAACTTCTCAAATAAACTATTTTTAACGTAAAATTTACGGGAGAAGTTCTATTGTAACTTCGTTTTACTTTCTGTTATATATGAACCCTCTAAATGTGATGAATTCATCATTATCTTACGTTATTATAAACATAATTCTTTTCACTATTCCAATTAAACAATCAACCTCTTTTTCTTAAATTTTAGTATTCTCATGTTGAAAGACTAATAAACTAGTTGCCTTAGAGAAACGAAGTCTCCATATATATATATGAAATATCTTTTGAAAAAAGTGTCTTAAAACTCAAAATATAGATTGTTTAATGTTATGATCATATATGACTTTCTCATAGTAAATCAACTATATAGGTTTGAGATTTTTTTTTAGTTAAAATGAAACAACTAATGTTTAAAGGTTGTTGGAATATTATATTTCATTTGGAAGATTGAAAACATAGTATATATAAGAACTTGGACTACTTTTTTTTATTGTTAATTAATATTAGAAGATTGAAAAAATATGACGTTTTCTTGATCATCAAGAGAATTGGTGTCGGGGACTATATAATATTTATGAAATAAGAAAATACTTAGACTTTTGTACTCTAGAAAATAATAAAGATTTTGCGGTACAAACTTAATCACAAAGTTTTTCTAATAAAGATTTTATGTTGTCAAGTTAGCTTTTTATGAAAATAGACATGTATGCACATAATATTATCGATATAGATTTGTATAAACTAATTGTTAAGTTGATATATCGAGAAAGATTAAGTATACACATTGATAATAAAGTTAAGATTCAACCTTGTTAAGATACCGTTTGTGAGACTTAAAATCATCAACTTATGGAACTTATAAATCTTACGGAAAAAATAATAAGTTAGGAATTGGTCGTTACATAACATAATTTACGAAGATTATGATAAATTATTGTAACTTATCTTCTTTTAATTTCATAAGATACTTAGGGTAAGCTTGTGAAAATTATAATAGCCTATTCAATGATATATTACAAATATAACCCTATAAAAAATTATATTTAAATAAAAGATAACATATTTCATGTAATTTTATATTTACAACAACTTCAAAAAACTTAATTCTCTCAAACATCAATAATTATTAAAAAAATTGTTCAATCAACTGCCCATTATGTTTCAGCTACCATAATTTTCAACTTTAACTACAACTTCAATAAGCATGACGTTCCCATAAAGACACTATGGAAGGATGACTTTAATACCTCTATAGTTGAAATAAATACTAGTTTGTGAAGTTAATTACTTATGTCAGCTACCAAATAAGCTTCACCTAGCAACGATATTCGGTTTCAATTCCAATAAGTTTGGATTGTCCAAACAAACCCTACGTGGACACTAAATTCATCTTAATATAGAAGAGATTTTAGGTTGCTAGTTTCACCTTAACGTTCATAGCGAAGAAAAAAGAAAAACAAGTTTGAAATTAATATCCAGCTTGTTATTTCGATCTAAATGCAAATCAATAGCACTGAAATTGTGGTCGATCTGAGTACGAAGGGGGCAAGCACACTCTCCTAGCCTTACTCGGGGCAAACGTTTTAGTTTAACATGGAAGATGTAATATTTTGATTGAACGGAATAACAGCACCTATGACCGTGTAAATAACATATATGCGTTACCTGTATTTGAATTTGATACCGAAAACGGGAAATATTGTCCTTTATTAGGTTTGAAGTTACACACATTCTGTTCGACATGGGTGTAAAAAAATAGTAGAATGGAACAGTAGATTCATATATGAAATAGTGTGAAACTGAACTTTCAATTAAGGATGAAACATGCAAGAAGAAGAAGAAGAAGAAGCCTTAATGAATTTGTATCCATCTTCTCTGCATGGTTGCACGAGAAGGTAAGGCCGGTATTGTAACGTCACCATCTTTTGTCCAGTCAGTATCACCCTTTCATTATCTAAATTCTACTTGTATACGATTTTCAATTGATCTTTTAATCTTTCTTCTTATCGGAGCCTTGATGATCTGAAGAAAAGTGTGTTCATATATATCGAGTTTCTTGCTTCTCTCTCCATCAAACTCATTGAATTTAGGAGCAGTGGAATGAAGAGAAGTTGCTTGAAATGGTAAAAGCTGTGTCAAAACAATGAGATATGTCAAGTCGTGAAAAATGTTAAAATGCAATTGCATAATTTGCATCCTTCCCACCCAACTACCCAACAGGCTTCCCCAGAAGCAACATTTAAAGAGACGGTGTACGTACATTATTTCCCTTAGAAAACAAACAAGGCCTTAAATTCGTGGACAAAACTGTTCACGTGGTGCTCATGAAATCTTCATTTGATAGCAATAACATGCCCTACCCCATAATGATGGAAGAGTCTGTAGTCTGTACCTTGTTTGGTTAAATGGCATTTTGCATCCTTCCAAAATCCACTGGGTATTACTCACAACTTTGGGTTTTGGACCCACGTCCCAGGTGGCAACTGCCGATTCTTCAACCCAATCTAACCCCACCATACTGTAATCACACTCACTATAATCCAAATCTTAATTAGTTTTGATTAAGAGTTTAACGTTCAATATCAATTGGGTACCAGTGCCAGTGAGGGAAGAAGAAGAAGAAGATAAGGATAAGAATAGCAAATACTTAATATATATGTAAAGCCCTACAGCCAAGCAGAAGTAGAGCAGTAGATGTGCTGCAGATATTTGTCCAACTCGATCTAAAGGATAAAAATGACTGTTGAGGGTCAAGAAGAATCACTGAAAGAGGGCAAGTGATAAGTTGCCATCTTTTCTGCGAACTGGGTTTATTTGCTTCTTTCTTTTTATTTTTGCATCATATTATGGATTTATGATGATGATCCCAAGAAAGAAAAAGAAAAGGCCTAAAAATAAAGATGGGTTTTCATCCTATTGAAATGGTAGATACAAAAGCCTTTAAAAGCTTAATTTGGAAGCTTTGTCAAAGCTCCGACTAGCAACCAACGTTCAATTCAAGGCCGACGCTACAAGCCGACCTAAAGCCAAAGCAAGCACCTTCCTCCCAATCCCACTCCTTTTTTTTTTTTCTTCCTTTTTTTGTGTATCCTATTTTTTATTTCATGCTTCAACTAAGAAAACCAAATATGTGCACAAGAGAATTGATTTTGTCGCTTCTATGATATATCACAAGACTAGACTTCCACATAAATTGAGAGGGAAATATCT
Source organism: Fagopyrum tataricum (assembly GCA_002319775.1). Classification (NCBI taxonomy): domain Eukaryota; kingdom Viridiplantae; phylum Streptophyta; class Magnoliopsida; order Caryophyllales; family Polygonaceae; genus Fagopyrum; species Fagopyrum tataricum. The sequence continues at coordinate 9,908,475 of CM008279.1, read as the reverse complement.
ATATTATTGTATTTTCAATCCATTTGTTATGTTTTCAAGTTGATTCAAGTCTACTTATGGGTATGTCCATTCTGAATATCAAAGTACGTACCACTTAATGGTATGTTTGATACGTACTTCTTGAAACAATAGATGAGTACCATAAAAGTCCTCATTAGTTAAAGATCGTCACTTTCTCAAAATGCAATCTATAACGTACGTTAAGTTTGTCTTTTTTAATTTCAATTTTCTGAATATCCTTCTTCAAGTTTGCATGGATAAGACCCTTTTGAAGAATATAGACTCGGTCTTAAATACAAACATATTTGTGAATTTACAAAGTATTTTACTAAAACTTTAATAAAAGGCATATAGAACGATGGATCCAAACGCCAATGAACCATTACTCCACTTATGTTAAGGGTTTTTATAAATTTTTGAGGAAGCAAATTAAGTAAAATCCTTAGGATATAGAATTTGTATATAGTTAATAGGATGCCTTTGCGATTGACGGCAAGAAAGTGATTACATCATGTTTTTTTCTAAAGCATATTCTTTAAATTAGTTTCTTATTAGTCTCAGGGACTCCCTGGAATATCTGGATAGTGGAAACTTAGGTTAGAGATTTTTATCTTATTACAGAATTCTTATAGAGCTAGTTGAACTTGTAGGCTTTAGTCTTATCCTAAATGCATGCTAAAAGAAAAGATTGGATACTCCTAAACTCGTACTATAATATAGTACGTCGGTCTTTATCATGGTAACTACATATATAGTTATATAAGCGTCACACCAAACTTTAGAATATAATACATCTCCAATACGATACTACACACCGATTGACACTAAAAGATAAAGTAAGGATAGACGAATATGGAAAAAAGTAGGAAAGAGGCTCCTTATGTTAACACTTTATGTAACAAAAGTAATTTGTGCCATAGTTTTAACATTATACATATAATAGCACTACATTTATAGTCTAAGATGCAGTGCATGATATGAAAGGGCAAGTTTGGGAAGGAGATAAAGAATAATGGCACTAGTGAAATTCATGTCTAAACATAACTCCATTATAAAATTCCGAAATAGTCAAAAAGAATGTTTTTAGATAAATAAAGAAGTGACAAAATTTTCAAATATAAAATATTAGGACCAATCAAATGCCAAAAAACAAGATATCCTACACTATGGCCCAAACAAAGTGGGCATGCGTACAATCCATACCCACTTGTAGTAGGATGTTCAAATTAGGCCGAAAATTTGTAGTTGGACCTAACCTGAACGAAATATACAAGTTTGGTACCGGTTTGGACATGTTCTTCAATTTTTTGTAAAAGGGTTAAAATTAATCACAAATAATCAATCCGTATTAGTTTAGGCTAGACCTGGGAACTTTAAAATTAATCACAAATAATCGATTTTTGATCCCATTATATATATATATATATATATATATATATATATATATATATATATATATATATAATGGGCCTTTAAAGCCCATGTTTAGTGATTTTCAAAGTGGGCCGAGCACAGGAAGATGAGTCTTTGCGGGCCTTTTCCAGCAAAGGGTTACAAGAGAGTAAGGTCGAGAGTGAGATCTCTGGAATTGAAGAGCGAGAGGAGCGATCAAAGATGAGTGGTTGATGAAGGAGAAGAATAGATCGATATTGAAGACAGTATTTAGACTAAGGATTGGCAACGTTCCCTCTTGACGGTTATCTCATTCTATTCTTGCTTTGAGTTTGTGTGATTTGGGCTTAATCTGATGGTTTATTGTGTCAATTTGGTCTTTATGTTGAGTCATGGTTGTGTCTGGTTTGTCTTAACGGTCTTTGATTCGGGATTGCTGACCGGTCACAGAAACAGGCAAAGCATGCGCAATGCGCATTCCGTCACTTTCAGTGTGCATCATCTATTTATCGGATGTCACATTTTAAGTATGATAAAAATTCAAATTATTGTAATTACACGTTTATTCATAACTAGTACTTTGTGATTTCAAAACATTTATTCGATTTGCTAAAATTTATATATTATCAAATATCAATTAGATTTGTACATGTTTGGACTAATTAAATACAATGTTAGAGTAAATTTGTATATTATCAATCATATATATACATGTTTGAACTTGTAAAACACAATCGGAACATAGTGTTCAAAACAATGATACACAAATTATTATTTTTAAAGTTTAAAAATACATGATATCATGTATCTTTAAATAAACATAACCACTAAAAATACAACAAAATATATGATTATAATATAAAATTTTGAACTAATGCAACAATGTTGAAATAATAAATGTAAAATATATGTTCCATAATATTACTTAGAAATAGTAAAAAGGGTAAAATTGTTATAAATAGCACAACTTTTAGGTGTTAGTTGTGTTCCATGACACCAACTTTTAAAAAAGCGAAATAAAGTACAAACTTCGGGTGGTGGTTGCGTTTTCTAGCACGAGTATTTTTTCGGCAATTAACTCCATTTTTTATGAGTTGGTATGAAATTGTTGACATGTCTAACTAAAATAACTTGTCAGCACTTTCACATTAATGTTTTAAGGAAAATTAAAGAGTTTATGGTCTTTTATACCATGAGTTATTTCAAATTCAACAAATGCACACCACTTCTTCTTTATGGTTGGTCTATATGTATTTGCTTGAATTTTAAATCGAGTCTCCACTTCATTAACTCCTCGTCTTAGCAATTTCTAACTCTCACCTTTCTTGTCTTCATCTCTACTACCTCCTCTCCACTTCATTGTAAAACTTTTGAAATTGTTTGCTGGGACTCAGATTTGGAAATCGATGATTTTTCTAAAATTAATCTTGGGATTTGATAAATGAATACGTGTATTTGAATTTGTCTTAGTTGATTCTTGTAAAACATATGTTTTAATGGCTAGAGTTGTGCAATTTATTCATCTTCTATCACGCATTTGATCGTGTGCGGTTGGCAAAGACGGTCCAAAAATATTCGAGGGTGGAAAAGGTCCATTCAAACGATGAGTGAACTACAGCAACAGTGTTAGGTGGTGGCTAGCGGAATTGGTAGTGTTCTTCAATCGGAAAGTAATATTCCTCTTGAGGAAGATGACAATATACAAAACGCAGCATTTTAGTAACTACACAAACCCTTTTAAACCGACATTTTAAACACTTGATAAAGTAACTCATCAATTATAAATAATGTAAAAACTATTAACTAATTATTTAAATTTTCCATGTCATCATTCCGGTGTCAAATCATCAAAATCAATTGAAATTGAAATTAATTACCAAGGAAGTATATGTGCTAAAAAACGCATGCATCCTATAAAATAAAAAATAAATGTAAGATTTGATGAAAGAATCAAAACACTCAAACAAAGTTTATAAAATAAGAATTGATATCTAAAATAAGAATTGAAATCTAAGACGGTCATGTTCATATCCCACAACTCAAAATAATTTCATTTTTTTTCTTCTTAAAAGTAATGGTTAAGTAATACTTTATGACTTTATTTTGTAAGTACATTTGTTTGTGACTTTGTGTTATTAGATGACTTGGAAGAAAATGAGAACTTACCAAAATTTAATAAGTCAAGACTAATTTTTTTTTTTTTTTTGGTAGGAACAAAAACTTAATTTGAATACTCAGATGAAAATATAAGATGGTATGCTCGATTGAATGTCAGGCAAAGGTGTTTGTGTAAGCAAGATACAAGTGAGATCTATGAGAGGACAATATTCTGAAGTACAATAGAGGCCCATTCACTATTTAAAACACTGGTTAAGACCTGCACTCACCCACAAGTACATCGCGTGGAATCTTTACACAATGTTCTCTAGAAAAACACAAACAAGTAAGTTACAGCAAATGACTTAACCAATAATAATGTTGAAGCCCAACAGTTATGCAGCAACTCAGCAAGTTGCCGAATTTAGTTAACTGTTAAACTTACATTCATATTGGGGCTATATTCATCTCAATGGCACTGTATAACAGCCAAACAGTCAAACTCAAGCCCCATCACCCAACTCTATCCTCAACTGCTTCTAACATCCAGTTTTCAATCAGGCATAGAAAAATCATTTATTGTATAATACAACGCATTTGGAGGTGTGCGTAACCCGTATTCAAGGTTTTCTCAACACAAATAAGGGCTTTAAACACCACATCAATCAATGTTAAGGAGCAACAAAATCACAGACATTCATTATCAACTCAATGTCAATGCATTTAGTTGTCACTCCATACCAATCAAAGATAAAGATCAAACTTTTGTTTACAAATTTAAAGAGGGCCTTGTTGTGCTCATATACTATCCAGCTATAAATTGGTGTCTATCATAAATAATTCAGTGTTAGCAAATTAATTATAATCACTGCACGTATAACCCTTCTATTATTCTTATTGTAAGTGTTAAAATTTCACAATCAATATCTGATTATAATTCAAAAATAGGAAAAACACTGATTGAATGAAACGAGTTAAGGGGGTAAAAGCTCATATTCTATGGGTGTAAATTGGGTCTGTCATGCCATGGCAATAGCATTCAGAACGAGGAATTTTTTATAATCATCGCAAAATTACCCCTTCGCAATCTCAATCTTGAAAGTGAATTTGAAAAAAAGAAAAGAAAAAAAAGATAGATCATTACAATTTACAGGGAGGCCGTGTAGATCGGAGAATCTGTCTGTAATAGATGAGAAAAACCACGAACCTCGAAAGCCTCGGATGAAATTCAGAGATGCATGAGGCGGCTGTATTGCGACATAGCGCATATTAATATAGGAGAGGAGTAGAGGAGCCCCAGGAAAACCCTAGCCTTTACAACTTACTGTTACGGGCCGAACCTGCTCGGACTTCCGCCGCTACTTTAAACGAGTTTCCAAATATAGAAAGGAAACAATAGAACGCAAGAAGATGGGCCTTCATCCACATCTCATCTAAACGGGCCAAGTATCTGGGCCACTGTTTGGGCCTTGGTCTACAAGTTAACATTTTTTTTAAAAATAGACCGTACTATCTAATCGTGCACAAAAAAAATTATATATATATAAATTGAGTCTTATATCAAGTTATAATTTAATATTTCAAGTAAGAAAATAATTATGGTCAACTAATTAGTATTAATTTGAGGACTTATCTTCTTCTTTTAAATATTAACAAATGTTAGCATATGAATTGATAGTAAAAAATTATAAAGCTCATAGAATCATACAAAAGCTGAAAAGCTATTTGACATAATTAAAAAAAGGTGTAAAGTATAGGATACTATTTGGAATTTTTTCTAAATTATTTTAATGTATGTGTTGATAAGAATTGAAATTATTTTAATATTTGGGTGGTTTCAACTTTCAATTTAATCAAAAAAATTTACTCCAAACAAGGTTAAAGTTCATTTTAAAGCATAAATTATTTGAACAATACGTCAAACCCTTTTGTAAACATTTAGATTGTATTATTCTTAAAATCCAACTCGGTTAAACAAAGCAAACGAGTCCTAATTGGATTTGGTGGTATAGTGGAGTAACACCAAATGATTTGTGACACCTTGATTGCATCTTAGGTCTTGGTAGATTGCTTCATTTACAAATTAGTGTTTTCACTGGAGAGTGGAGCTACTAATGAGAGAATGTGATTTAAAGTGTTTTGGATTTATGTTAATTGGTCTATATAGTGGACCGACCAACCAAATTTGTTCTCTTACATTCTAGATTGTCTTTATTCTGGTTTAGTCTTCTTCTTTCTTGATTATTGTTGACAATGCATATGCTTCCAGTCTGTCACTGTTTCTAGATTCTACAGAAACTACACTGTATAACAAACAAAAAAGAGCCTTCTTCACACTATAACAAAGCCAAGATCTTTTGTTGCTGCTTTTGAAAATGATGATCACTCGCAATGAATTTAGATTCAAGCATGGCATATCATAGCAATAAGGGGCCGTTTGGTATCCATGCGACCATGCCGTATCAGGTAACAATAAATCTTATATTTTGGTATGTTATAATAGAAGATATGGATATCAAATGTTATTAAGGGCCTTCAAATGAGGCCAGTAATATATTGCCAAAACGAGTACAAGTAAAAACGATGAAGTTGTCAATCTTTATTTTGGCATATATTTGCAGGCCATTATGTCTGGTGCTATGATTTATGATTTATGATTGTGTGTGAAAGTATGACTTTTCAATCCCATAAGATCTAGAACCATTAAAAGCTGAAAGTGAAGCCAATGGGACAGATGTACGTACTACATATTGATAATGCTAGAACGTGATGAATGGGTCAATAATATATATATGTCAAGTCCAGCAAATCCTCATCTTGCTGATATATAGTTTAGCAGCAAGGGCAACCCTAAGTTTGTATCTTGAAAACTCGTTTTGACCTTTCGATTATCTAGACATCTCGATCTCGGGTCACATATTCTGACTTGTGATGCCTGAATATTCTGTAATATATAATTTTCCATGGAAAATTCGTTGAGAATGGCTCATTTTCAAACATATATGTTTAGTCTGTGATATTGTGGTCATTCTCCATGATAATGACATTGATGATTTTTGAGCCTACGAGTTTGACACTGCTCCTTTTTGGTCTTTCACTGTCAGCTTTCATTTGACCGTAGTAGTTAAGACTTCTGACTAATCTTCACACACGTCAACTTAGGATCAGCGGCTCCTATGCTATTTCACTGCCTTTTCAACCTTATCTCTTCACCTTTATTCTTAATTTTCTCTTCCATTTAATCATCTCATAACACAAAGGCTACTTAATTACGATTCCCAGAACCAAAACATCTTCGCTTCAGTTTATAAATACATTACAGACATATATATAACTTACATGGACAATAAGGGATGTATTCATACAGCTCATTTTTATTTATTTATATCCAAAATATCTTCTTTTATCTATGTATATATAATATATGATGATGATGAAGAAATAAAAAACTGAACTTTATTTTGCAGCTGCGACATATCATGGCTTGCTGTGGCTTTGTGTGTAGATATAGTCAACATGAGCAACGAGCGTTCTCCTCATCAAACAATCTTCTTCGTCTCCTCCCTCACAGCTCTCCTCACCCATAGCCTCTCCCACGCTTTCTGTTCCAACACCCTGCAAATCGCAATATACGGCAAATTAAGGACTTTCTTCTGGTTGATTATTATATATACTCGGGTAAAGGAGAATCAATAAAGAAAAGGATGATTACGTACCGCATGTTTCGCCGTCGGCTCAGGCCGAGCTGCGAAGCTGATGATTGAGCAGAGGAAAAGGATTAAGATGAAGGTGGTAAGTTTGGACATTATTGTTCAATTGATCGATCTTCTAACTTTAATTTGATTCTCTTTGGTAGTTAGAGAGAGAGCGAGAGAGAAGTGAATTTATAGGAGTTAAAGGAGACGTGTAGAATAATAAGTGCAATATACTGCTGTGGTCAAGTTCAAACCATTGTGCTCTTCTAACCATAATTGCCTCCAAACTGTGGACTGTAGTTTTGAGGTTCATGTACTTCACGAGGAATATAAATTAATTGCTGAAAATATCAAAAATATTGATATTAACCAATAACCATAACACTCAAAGGATTTCACTAGTTTATTTTTTCAAAATTCATGAATATTTATATTGTGAAATATAAACTTATATTCCGTAATATTTTGTAGTAAAATATTAAGAGTGCATTGGCTAGGTGGGGAAATTACTTTTTATGCTTACTTAATGATTGTATATCCTATTTATTAATATGTTCTTATTTAAATTAGTTTAATTTTCATATCTTTTATACGTGTTGATTTGTTAAAAATGATTTATTTTATGTTTACAATTTTTTAAAATTAAAATTTGTATATATTGATTTTGATAAAATTTTAAAAATATATAAAATGTAGACATAATATCTAGATATTATTCAAATATGAGTTATAGTTATAACATAATTAAAAATCTAATCTAATATTTTAGTACAGGTAAGTCGTATGACTTACTTAGCCGTATATTCATCGTGTTAGCATGTATTGCTAAAGTGGTGTTTGTTGAGTGTTTCGTAATTATAACTTGACTTGGACGACATTATTTTTTATTAGACTCAAGTGTATGCATAACGGGTAGTAGCATCACTGCTCATTCAATTCTCTGCCAAGAGATTGGGAGGTTCTCTCCGACTAGGCCAACTCGGTATACGGTGAGGTGCATCGGATCCACTCCGGTTGGTACAGGGACAAGGGCGAGTTTCGGGAGATTATCGTGCTACAAAATAAGTTGAACTTATAGAAGTGAATCACCTTAATCAAAGATGATAAAATGATTTCAATGCAATATGTTGATGTGTTTACTTTCCGCCTATCTATGTGTTTGCGCTTTAGTATGCTTTCTAATGCCTTGATTATTCAGCTAACGGTTTTTACCGTTATGTTGTTAGATTTTCTGTAGGGACCTAGAAAGTTATAGGGTTATCCGGAGTGGATGGTCAGTGGGGTCCACATATTCTTTTATATGGGGCGGTCTTTCAATTTTGCACTCATATAAGATGGTTTAGCGTCTTAGGATGCTACTTGTTTTCGTTTCAGGCTGTCTCTTGTCATGCATTTACGACTTTAATATTTTATAATAAGTTTTCATTTGTTTTATTTACATTTGCATCTTGTTATAAGATCTAATGAAATCGTTGTCAAGGTAAGGCCGGGACCATGGTAAGGTCTTAGCCCATAGCATTCTAAATTTCTGAAATTTAGGGTTTTATCGTTACTGTTTTAACGTTTATCACGTGAAGTGAAAATTGTCTTCTAAAAGAATGGTCTACAATAATACACCTCTAAAAAGTGAGCACGAATAATTTATTTTTGTCTTGTTAAAAAAATCCTAATGAAGAAAAATTTATACGAAAACATATTATAAATCCGACAATTCTTCACGACGCTCAAAAATCGGCAGCAGTGAGAAAATAGGCTAAAATCCAAAATCCAAGCAACTATGAGTCTATGACATGCAAATCAAATTACTGCTTCATTTGTCTCGTAATGTTTTTGCATGCCAATGTTAAACCACAATCTCTTTGGGCCTAATTTTTGCTTTACACTGAAATTGATAACGAGAAAAAAAAATTTTAAAAAAACCTTTCCAATTATGAAAAAATTAATTAAAATAATATTTTCGGTAAAAATGATTGTAGCTGTTATAATTCTATCTACAAGATGGGTTACAACTCTCCAATTTTCATAACAAGAGAATATAGTTTTAGTCAATGAAAAAATGATTCATTTATATATGATTTATGGTGATGGGCCTTTATCAGCCCAAACTCCAAACCCACCATATGGCCATACATAGAGGCATATAGCTTTTTACCAAAAAAAAAAGAGGCATATAGCTTTAACTCCTTCAAGTACATATATTCACTATGACATGTAGATCCAATCATGTTTGCTTCCTAACTTTTTCGTTGAGCATTAATACACAATATTCAAACCAAGCATGAATGCAGTATGCATGTATAAAATGGGTTTGATGCATGTTCTTATCGAGACCGTTTCGGATGATCAATATCAACTTCAAAATGCGACTTTTATTAACTTTAAAATATATTTTATGTGAGAAAAATAAAATAAAAAGAAGGGACTTTTATTAATTTTAATTATTCTATTTTAGGAGAAAAATAAACAAAGAGAAAATAAAAAAATAACCTCGTACCATCTTAAATGAACCCATATATTTAATTTAAACATCTCTCTAATTTTGTACCCGAAGTGTGAAAATAGTTTTTAATTAATTTCGCATTTTGGGTCTGAAAACAAAATTGGGTCCGTACTTGGGGTTCGAAAATCGAAATTGGGTTTAATCACTTTCGCACTTGGGGTCCAAAAGCGAAATTGAGTTTAATTAATTTTCCACACTTCGACCCCGAAATCGGAATTGGGTTTGATTTGATTTTTCACTTGGACCCTGAAATTGAAATTGCGTTTAATCAATTCCACAGTTCGCACTTGGGTCCAAAAACTAAAATTGAGTTTAATTAAATCCGGCACTTGAGCCCCAAATTCAAAATAAAATAAAATAAAAATAGTAATGACGGATTTGATTCCGCACCTAGCGAAAAATGGGTATTTTTTATAAATAAAATATATGGTTCACACCAAAAATAATTAAATAAAATAGATGGGTACGATCTAACAATCTAACATACCCCTTATATAAAACATAAGTAAGAAAATGAAAATAACAGGACAAAAAGGAAATAAAATATAAACTCCTAACAACAATATTTAAGTTTTAACTATTATAACAAAGTTATTATAAACTAACTAAAATTAAAATATTATAAGTCTTTGAAAATTTTTTCCTATTTTATTTGATCAAATAACACATAATATTAGACGGGTTTAGGGCTCGTTTGGTATGACTGTATGATTGAGGTTGGAATCAGGGATCGAAATTGAATAAGAAATTGGAATAAGTCACTCCTCATAATTTGTGTTTGATATGATGTTGGAATGAAAGATTCCTGATACATGTTTTTGATTTTATATGAGTTACGAAACGAGAAATCATATCATATTTGATGATATATGTGTGACTGTTCATAATGTAAATATATGCTATTTTTTAAACTACATTTAAGAAAAATGAAGACCAACTAATATCTTAAAGTATAAACACTAAACAATCGACAACCCAAATAAATAGGTTTATAATTCTTCGATCTAGCAAGCTTATTTTTCTAATTGAACCAATCATATTGTTTTCGAGCTTTTTTTGGTTACATTACATATTGACCGATGTATCCGTATTATAGTTAATTAATTAATTATATAATTTTTTAACACCCCAAATTCTGAGAACTCGGGGTGTCACGGGCTATGACCTCATAGTCGCGGTTCAACGCTGGACAGTGATGCCACGACCCGTTATACATACACTTGGGTCTAAACTAAATGTACGTCGTCCTAGTCGATCACGTTATGATTAATTATTTCACAGAAACACACACCACTATAAAGATTCACTTAATACAAAGAGACTAGCTAAGTAAGTCCATAGGAGTTACCTAAACCGATCGAAATCCTGAATACCGCTAAAACTCGGTCCGCATGTTTATGACCTCAACGCTTGGTCATAACGGGAAACATCTCAACAACAAAGTACTAACATCTAGGAAGCTCTAAAAAGCTTCTAGACCGATAATGAAGGTTTTGGAAAGGAAGAACAAGAAAGCCCTAACTTTTAAGGAAATTACGGTTTTAACCCCGAATTTCCTTATAACTCTAAAAACGGTTAAACAAGTATCTAAACTTTCGAATATAGTCCAACGCCTATTATTAACGTTAAACGATCCCAAACGAGTTCGAAAGTTTCCCAAACTTTCGACTCACGAAGAAAACCCTAAAGAACACCTTGCAAACACCTAGTTAAACTCGCTACTTTGACCTTAACTTTATATTACTAAATGATCCTCAAAAATTCCAAAATAACATATGTATACAAGGCCATGCCTATTTCGAGATAGAAGCATCGGAAATCATAAAATCCAATTCATCAAACCTACACAAAATTCCAAAGGTCACTATCCTAACATCCATTTTCCGAAACTGGTTTTTATCACCACTTTGTAAGGTCATAGAACTCGATACAACCGTTGGATCTTCCTAAAATTTTAACACTATAAACTAGGTATCACCAACTATACATAATATCCAAAAACCAACCATAACAAGTAAGTAGATCATACCTAAACTCAACCCCGAAGTTGGTTGTTCACTGGTTCGGAGAAACTTGCAGACAACTTGCTACAAGGACTGGGAGGTATCATATCGGTCTAGGAGTGGTCTTGTGCAAGTATAGTGAGGTTAAGGTCTCCACTAATGTCTTGGGCTAGTAGAGAGAGAAGGAGTTCACAGACTTACCCACATCACAAGCTAAGAGTAAGAAGGAAGGTTGGCCATTTCTGGGCTCTTGAGGTGTTTGTTCGAGCGATTTCCTTGGGTTCCAAGCGCAGGAGAGCGAGAGCTAGAGCAAGGCCGGTGATCCACTGTTATCGGGTCCTTAGAGTTTTGTAAAGTCTCTTATGAAACAAGAGAATGGTGAGTTGGTGTCTAGATCAGAAGGAAAGGGTGAAGAGACTTACATTCTTCGTCCTTCTGCTCAGAGAGGGTATGTGCTGCGTGGAGAGGTAGTGAAGCGGGTGTAGCTGCGGTGACCTGCTGCCCGAGCTCAGAGAGACTGAGGGAGAGACTATCGAATAAGATCCGTTAAGAGAGTTGTGGTTGCTTACTGGTGCGGCTCGTTTGCTTGGAAATGGTGGATGGCAAGGGGCGATGGTGGCAGTGGGAAAGAGGAGGAAGTAGGGGAGAAATTGAGATCGTGTAGAGTGGAGGTGATTGGCTGGCTTGTATATTAATATTTTTGTCACAATCATGATTTTTACAAAATAATAATATAATTTAAATTAATTGATGGACAATTTTATTAATAAAAATTTATTAAATTTATTTTTTAAACTAAATAAATGAGTATAAATATATGTATGATGAAAATATATAAATATAGTTTTAAATTTAAAATGAATTTATGTTGAAATGGATGATACCTGGCTTTAATTTATGAAATCTAACTTTTTCTCTAAAGTTAGAACGAGTCATTTCATTAAATCATTCTCATTCCGATTTTAAGTCTTACCAAACACGAGGTATCAATGTGACTCATTCCGATTTTGATTATTGATTTCATGGGAATCAGGTTTCACCCCATAATCCATATATATATAAGAACTATATGACAGGATTGACAAAGATATTACGAGGCTTCGGAAAAATGACTCTCTAATAAACTTTAAAAAAGAAGACGTGTTTCAGTATTGAATTATTGTATGTGGAAAAATGACTCTAATAAACTTTATTCGAAATATCAATAACACAAATTAATCTATTTTTTTCTTAAAAAATTATATTATTTTGTAACTTCCTTACTAATATGTAAAAAAAAATTATGAAGCTGCATTAAAATATTAAAAATAAAGCAGAGACACAGGCGGACATTATTACTTGGCGCATCAACCCTAAATGGGCCTACTACTTAATAACGCATCTCCTCCCACCTCGCCTGCAAGAAACGATATAATTATACCAACCCTCTCACTATAATGTGCCTTTTCCATATTCCACTTCCCTTATATTCTACTACATTCTTTAGATGCTGGTTTTAAAATATATTAAAATCGATATAAGTGGAGTATTCTTCACTATAAAAATCATGGATTACAAAAGATCAGCTTTATTCTTTGTGACAAGATTCAAATTCGTGAATTATAACCTAAAAGGTTTGTTTTTTATTTATTTCTTACTACCCTTTTATGTGAATTATAAATCACAAATTTGGTAAGTATATCGATCAATAATACGCGTAAGTGAGATGTGACCCTAATTTATACCAAAAATGTGCATACACTTTTTATATCGATGTTTCGAGTATAACTCTTTTTCTAAAATCCTATGATGCAATGTAATTACAAGAAACCCAAGGGCTAAAACTGGAATTCCATGTCAACAAATAACACGGTTATCTTATAAGAGTGTCCTGTCCACCATTAAGAAGCTGCCTTAATTCCCTTGGAAAACAAAATGGCAGCTGCAACCTCAACAAGCTGCACCGGCTTCTGGAACTTCCGCTCGATCCGCACGCCGAGCCACGCCTCCAGCCCCCCGGCTTGTGGAAGGGTCGATGGTGTCGCTACGTGGCTCTTCAACGGCGTCGCTACGGCTTTTTTCGCTTCCCTAGAGAGGTGTTCCTGTGTGCGCGTCACCACCGTAGATGATGCAGACGACGTCAACGAACTGCCCTTGATCTCCAACGATGCTAACGTCATCAGATCACAAGATCAGGGAGGATGTTCCCCGACCGTCCGATCTAGAAGATTGAATGGAAGAGGAAAGAGATGATCCATGAAAATAATGAAGATCGTCATAATCGTACGTACCTTCAAAACTTGTACCAATATATATATAAATATGGGAAACCTCAAAACTTGTTTTTGGTTATTTGTGGTAAGTTTTTTAAGCCTAAATTAAGAATGGAATTTGCAAGCCTTTACTGTGAAATTACATAAAATATAATCTTGTTTTAGTTTCACTTTCTTATGAATTCCAAGGGTTAAGCTCCTTTCTCTAATATTCCTTCGGATCGATTAGTTGTTGACTCATAGTCTTATCACATAAATTAGTTAATATTAGCATTAATTCATTTCTTGTTCCCCGAGTATCAATATTTTATTCATATATTTGGGACGAAATCGTGGCATCAAACCAATATTGTCTGGAAGATTGGCGAGCTTCGTTGTCAGTTATGATTATTGAGCTTAATTAATATTCCATCGCTTAAAAATCTATTTTTTAATAATCCATTCATTTGAATTTCAGTTTTGAAATGGAAATTTTAACTATAAAATTGTTGTTACTCGTAATTAGTAACAAAATAAATATTTAATATACTTGTTTCAGTAATAAAAACTAAGAACCTTGATTTTCTACAAATAAACCGATAAACCTATAAATATACATCAAGAGATAAATTCCTATAAAATACTTGATTTTTATGTATTTTAAATAATCTTGTCTAGCATTTTTTTTTTACCTGTACGTCTATCAACTCTTTTTATATATATATATATGAATGAATTAAAACATATAAATATATTAGCCACTTTATTTGAGTGCTCACGACAATTAATTATACATACGAAAGGGAACGGAAATATTTTGCCTTATTATATCGGAAATACTCAAAAATAGTGTATAAAATATATTTATAATGTATAATGATAACGATAAAGTAAAGTTCTTATTAGATTTTTATGTCTTGGACCTCTTGGTATAGTTATAGATTAAATCATAAATATTATTTTATAAACTAATAGATAAATGAATTCTAAATTAACTATGCTTTTAATACATAAATGTGTAATTTTTGGAGAAAAAAAAAATTATGTACAATGTAGGGGTGAAAGGAATAGATCATAAAGTAAAAAAATTATTTAGTGGATAAAGGTGCTTTAATCATCATATTTAAACTTTCGTTATTTAGTTTTGTCAATTATGGACAACAAAATGATGATGCTGGTTGTCTTGTTTGGTCGGGACCTATAAGGTTTCCTTTTCCCCTTTCTTTAGGTAATTTGTTTTTGCTAATTGATACGGAATCTATTATATTAAACTACAAAATAGATTAACTTTTTCTTTTTTTAATTTTACCTGTAAAAAAGAACATGACAAAGATTTAACAACCGAAAATCTTGTATAGAATCCAATGCAAGTTTTTATCTATTTTTTTAGGCGATAGTTAGACGTATCAACAAAAATCTTTAATAATACCGAAATTACATCGTTCGTTTACGCAGTTTTGGTTCTTTATGTTAAAGTCAATATTATAGGAATGACATGCAAGTCAATATGATATGCTCAGTTGTAGTGTTAAAAAAACATCACAACTTCGGTAATAGTGCACGTAGTTGGAGTCTATCAAACATGTAAAGCAAAGATGTGTTAGTTCATGTGTAGACTCCTAGTCAGTCATCAGTGGTAAGCATGGATCAGTCATCTGTGGTATTGTAATCAACAAAGTTAGTACACCTCTGATATGCAAGGGAGAGACCTTCAAACAAACACCACAGTACGTAGGAGAATGAATTCAAACAAACACCCCAATTAAATAAATCCAAACACGTAACATGAAGAACCCGAAGCAGGAATCCAACTATGCTTTTGGGTTTTGATTTGATTGTCATCACCTTCACCTGTCAACACTCAACACAAAATTAGGATTTCGATTAGAAATCGAACAAACAACAAACTGATGCTTGCAACAACAAGAGACGCCACAAATTTAGGTTTTCGATTTGAAGGGATGAAATCATGAATTCGACTGCGCTTCTGGGTTTGGTTTTGATTGTATGCTTGTTGATCGAAATGGGAGGAAGAAGACGAAGCTTACTACACCATTCGAGAAGAGAATTGTAGTCAAGCTTTTTAAATGAAGACCAAGCTTCTAGGTGGAATGGTTGGACAAATTTTGTTTAAAAGAAAATTTTCTGAACTACAACTACGTGTTATATATATATATATATATAGGTAAGCGATTCTTATCAACTTGAGATTGGCTAGCTACAACCACGCATGATCATAACCTTGATGTGAAAGTCGAAGCTACTCACACAAACTGCGTATGTTAGTGCGCGCATGTTAGTGCTGATTAAATATTTTTATTGATACGTCTATAAAACCCTTTTTATTAATATAACTTTTAAATTCATTTTACTTTATGACATAAATTAGAAATGTTGATTTAAAAAAATTCTACTAATAGACAAAGATTTTTAAACTCACGATCTTGTTTAGCACAAACAAGACAAAGATTTGACAATCAAAAATCTCGTTCGTGCACTTGGTATTCTATAAAATAGGCATACGTACGGTCGTTTGGTATCGTACGTCCGACGTGCGTCTTTGAATCTTGTAAATTATCTCGTTGTAAACTATCTCGTTTTTTATGATCCTCATTGTTCATTCGAGCACAATATATACACTGTGAACAACAATGAACATATATCAAATCGCATTCAATATAATAATCATATTTTATGTACTGAAGAACTATTTAAGAGATCTAACTAGTTAAATTCAAGTGTTAGAGAGAGAGCTTGTTGTAACATATATCCCGGATTTCAAAACCCAAAGTGTCACGGATGGGTACCGATTCTAAATTACCAACAACTTCACCGGATCTTTCAGAAAGCACACGTATAAGGAAACCAAATAATAGTCTAAAGTCATACGAAATAGTCATGACATGAAAGAAGTGAATACGAAAACCGGAGGCAACATAGACTAGAGTCCCAAAAAGGAAGGACGAAAATCAAGTCTTGCTACATGCAAAAAAAACCCAAACACCGTAACCTATCATGTACGACGACCCGACCGACCACTCTACTCCAAATCACTCTACATCTGCCGTACCCGGCAAGGTATCTAACAACATTACAGTAAAAATTTTAGCTAACAATTCTAAGACATCAACTAAGTACTATAGTAGAACAATCACACGTCAATGCGGAAAGTAAACACAACGACATGCTTGCATACAAAACCTCATTATTATCTTTATTTAGGCGGTTCACTCTAAATTCAACTTACTGTGTAGCACGAAGGTCTCCCGTCGTTCGCCTATGTCCCGTATACCAACCGGAATATTAATGGATCCTATGTATCTCACCGTATACTTATATGGACGGGTCGTAGAGAACCTTTCAGTCTCATTGCAGAGCTGAGCAATGATGCCACAACTCATCATATATACATACATTTGGTTTCATAATATAGTAACGTCG
Organism: Fagopyrum tataricum; assembly: GCA_002319775.1. Taxonomy (NCBI): domain Eukaryota; kingdom Viridiplantae; phylum Streptophyta; class Magnoliopsida; order Caryophyllales; family Polygonaceae; genus Fagopyrum; species Fagopyrum tataricum. Next base: position 9,891,116 of record CM008279.1, on the reverse strand, counting down.
TCCTTTTCAAGTTATTATAATTCATAAAGCACACACCACTGCAATAACACATGCCAATGCGAGGAAATCTAGCTAAGTAAGTCCGTCAGACTTGCCTGAACATGTCGAAAACTCGCTTTACTACTACATCGCAGTCCCTGCACGTATGTGATCCCTGGGCCTCGCCAAAACGGAAATACGTCTCATCATCGCTCTTTTATCTTTTAGAAAGGCTTCTAGGGTTAAAATTGATCAATCGAAATTTATTTGCAAGTAGCCAACTTTAAGGTGAATTACTATTTTACCTTAACATTTCTAAAAAAATAACGACAAAGGCCCAAAAGGCTCCAAATCTCCAAGTATAACCGTATAACATGATATAAATGATAAAAAAAACTATTACGAGTTTTGCAATTCCTCTGAGCTTTCAAAAATATACTAATGATCCCTTATGCTTTCAAAGCAAAAGGAGCTGAAGGCCGCACTTTGACCTTCCGTACCTACCCTTCGACACTCCAAACTTTTTGAAAATTATTTCTGGGAAATACTATGTCAAAACAAATATTAGCTAGTCCAAGAGGAATAACTAAATTCCTTCCTTGAAACCTATAAAAAAAAAACCAAAGTTACTACCACAAGAACCTTTTCCATAACCATTTCAACACCGATATAGGCATACATTAGGTATCCAACATCCTGTAACATCTAATCTAACCATTGTATCTCAAATATTCTAACTCAATTCCAAACTATCACATAGCCTAAACAACATATCAAGAGTTGGATGGTTAAAGTTCAGCCGAACTAACCCAAACACGGTCTCAAAGTCGGCATCTCCCCAAGATATTAAAAAAATTGGGTAAAAATAGATTTTTCCTTCAACTTATGGGACTCATGACCAAAGATCTAACCGTTATGATCAAGTAGGGTATAAGAACTCCAACATATCAAAAAAACAACCGTAAAAGATTTGTTTAACATACCTAGAAATTATCCCGAAGGTGATTGTTAAGCAAGTTGTGAAAACTAGAATGAAGGAGGTTTTTGTGGTATGATCTGCGGTGATTATGTGTGTCCATGGAGGATGAGAATGGAGCTCAAAGGCAAGGATAGTTTAGAAGAGATTGAAAGAAGAAGGAAGAGAGGTGGCTTTGTATTTGCTTGTTGGGCTCGAACAAGAGGAGGAAGAACCGACCTATAGTTGTTGTGTTCGAGCAGAAGAGGGAAGGAAGGCTCCTTCTTGGCTTCATTTGCCCATATCCAAATGGAGGCTCCTTCCTGCAACTGTTGTTCGAACGAAAGGAGGCGAGGATCGATATGTTAGTCTGCAGCTCGCGCCTGAGAGCCTTCGTGCTACAACGTTGGAGGAGATGAAAAAATGGAGTGTGGTGTGGTGTTGCTCTTGCTGGAAGAGAGAAGTGCTGGTGGTGCTACTTAAGATTAGCGTTCATCCAAGGCAAGGAAAGAGCATGAGGCAACCATGGGGAGGGTGTGTAAGTGAAGTGAAAGTAAGGGTAAGACGTCTCCCTTTTCTTTTGAAGATAGGCAAGGCAACAAAATAAGGTAAGGGAATGGACAAGGCTTATAACATAAAAAGGGTTGAGTTAAATCGGATCACCTTGTATTGAGATTATCAAAATGAAAATTTTCTAGAATGCACTATCTCGTGCTCATGAAATTTCCAGGTATTACACTTGTTAACCACGATGCAAAACTTTAGAGTTGCTCAACACTTAGTTTTTACACGTATATTTTCATCATTGCCTCTAACACCATCAAGCACGACATTGCTAATTCGTACATGACCGTAACTAAGCATTATCGTTCAAGCCCATAAGCACAATCGTTGATGCTTTTGAATAAGCTCACATTTAGATCGTGCATATCCATAGACACACGATCATTGTGATTCATTCGCACTCATAACACATACGCGTAAATCGAGATTGTCTTTTAGGATCACATGAGAATCTTTCTTACAATAAGTAGTGAAAATCTTTAAAAAATATTGTATAAAAAAATAATAAGATTATATCTCTCGATTTGACCTTGTATCTCGCATGTGGGCAATAGGTGCAGAAATACGCTCATCAGTTGCACGGTACCTTTGTTTGTTAGGAGGTGGTGATCTATAAGGGTGCATATTGTGTGCATGACTATGTTCATCAAAAGCACGATCGTGTTCATTGTGCACCTTGTTCATGTCAAATATCCGTGTAAGAGTTTTGAACTCTATTAATAGGCGCACCCTCCTATCCTATTACGAATTGGACTAGTTGGATCTCTTTAGGTTTTATTCAACACATAAAATATAATTGTGCAATGAGCTTTGCTATATTATTCATAACTTGTTCATGATGTGTTTTTCATCATTCACGAATGAACAACGATGGATGAAAATGAACATGGGAGTGAATGATTCGTGACCGCATGATCATGCGCTTGGTAATGACTCCGAACATGATCGTTTATACATATATTAGGTGAATTTTGTATACAAAGAATCTGACAATGATACCATATAGAAATTTCGGGTGACTATAAACGGATTTAATTTTGTAAAAAGAGGGATTTTTGGGTATAAATAAAAATCCGAAATGGTTGAGGTTGGTTAATTTTAACTTATTGTAACTTGATGATTATACCGAATATAATTTTTATTAATTCTATTTTTTTCCAATTTGAGTCTACCAAATTATTCGAGTGATGAAGGGGCCAATTAGGGTCTACCAAAGATGACTGTCCAAGTGGCCAAGATAATTGAACCGATCGGGTCTACAACCTGGTATTTAGTATCTCGACCCCCTTTGCAAGCTTTATCTCTACGAACCAAGGCCATAAGAGGCCTCCACCTGTGCATCACTCCTAATATTTGTAGGAGTAGAGGCGTTTCCTAATTAAACTATATACACTATCCATTTCTACTTAACTAAATTTAATATAATTAATTTTATGCATTTAATTAAATTTTATTAATTAAGTTTAATATAGTTAGATTTAAAGATTTTATTAAACTAAATTAAATTAAATTAATGTCAAATTTTAATTAAATTAAATTTAATATAAATTAATTTTATAGATATAGTTCAACATAATATAATATAATTCCGGATTCGCGAATAGCGCCTAACGCGCATCCAGAATGCGTAACTAACACGCATTCCGAATGTGTGTCAGTCGACTCAGTCACTATTTATCTTCCCCGATAAAATGCCGTTGGAGGTTTTCTTTCGAGCTCAACTTGATTACAATCAAACCTAAACTACCCTAATCTACTCAATTCCAACATAATCTAACCTACAAAAACCATTTCAATCTCTACACAAACTTGTTTCAATTCCGATTCCAGCATAAAGTACCGTAAAACTCGTAATCGTTTACCTCCGTCGCGGTGTGTTTCCGCTTGTTTAAGGGTCGTCCATCGTCACCACTTGATTCATTGTCAAGTTTACATTGACGTTGCGAATGCATGATGACGTTGAATGGCTTCAATTTCCCTCTTTCGTTTGACGATGGTAAATGGTTGTCACGGTCACTGGTTACGAATGTATAATTTTGTAGGGTTTATAACCCGATATGCACTTAGACCTGGGCAAACGCGGGCAAGTCCGCCCGCTCGTGAAAACGGGCGGGTATGGCGCATAAGGCAGACCCGGCCCGACCGCTAAATCTTGCCCGCCAGGCGGGGTATGGGCAAGGGTGCAGGCCCATCCGGGCTGCTCCGAAAGCCCGTGTTTATATATTTTTTAATTTAAATATGTAAAATATATATGTGCGAATAGTTATAAATCAAACCCGATACCTCAAGATAAGGGTCAAATGTTCACGATATTGAGCTACTTTAAATTATGTGTAATTTTATTTATTTTATATTTAATATGTATAATTTTATTTTTAAAAAAAATATATATAAAAAAAATGGGCCCGGTCCGAAGCCCGCTCCGGGTAGATACGGACAAGACCTTAGGCCCGAAGTCCGGCCCGCAAAAACTGGTAAAAATTTTATGCGAGCCCGGCCCGAGTCCGGAGATGCCCAGGTCTGATGCACTATAATGCTTAACCGTGATGGTTGCACACTTGCACATTGCGGATACGGTTGTCGGTTGGTAAATCTATATAGGGGTGTTATACGAGCCGAACGAGCTGAGTAGTAACCCGAGCCGAGCTTTTGGCGAGCCGAGCCGAGCCGAGTACCTCGTCTAAAATAATGCTCATATAGTGTTATTTTAGCCGAACGAGCCGAGCCTTGACATGCTCAAACTCGGCTCGTTTATAAACAATCCGAACCGAGCTTTTAACGAACCGAACGCGAGCCGAGCCATGTAACGGCCCTAAATCTATACCAGTCCCTTTATAAATCGGAAGTTCCTAAATTATAACAGTATGTTTACTGTGGTCCTGACCACACAGAATAAACTCTATCACGCAATCCATGGATATAAAACGGGGAAGAAATTCTTATAACACACTCGAACAACCCGCCTTCTCTACCAGTCAACTCGATTGACTTCCCGCTTTCATCTTCGATTCCATTTATGGCGTTTCTGATTTATGTTCTTCGTCCTAAAACCCTAATTCGACTACTTGAGTTTCCAATTCCGTTCGTAATTCGTCTTGTTACTTCTCCGATCAGAGGATTCCGGTGACGCAATGATCCGCGATGGAGAGAAACCCCCCTCTAGGTACAATCCAATTTCTCGCTTCTTTTCGTAATTTACTTTATTACGCTACCTTATTTTGTCTTGTTCATTTTCTTTATGGCCTGAATATGAAAAATTCTAGTAGATGTATTGCAATAGTAAATTATCGAGTGTCCGCTACTGTTTGATTATCCCTTAATTTGAAATTTAGGCTTTGGTTTCAGTCACCAACCATTACCTGCTCTTCCATTTATGTGAATTTTGTTATCAGCTAGGGGAATAGACTGTCAGAAATTAATCACAGTTTTCAAACCACGTTGGAATTCCCAAAACATCGAAAACTTCAAATGTAATCAAGTAAACCTCGGAATCCATAATGTGATACATTTTATTGAATTAGGTGAACCTTGATATCACCGAAGAACAATTTGTTTCAATCTTTCTTTGGAAGCAGTCGAGCTATATAGTTACCAAACATGTAACCTCCCTTCTGAGATGATTACTAGTGCCATATGGTAAAGATAGTGACAAAATTGGATATTGTCATGAAGCAGATTCTCGTGGTGTGTCCTGCTTCTACTTTACACTAACATTCACCACAGCATGGCATAATATTCCAGAGGAAATTGGAGAAACTTTCTTTTCGCAAATAATCTTCCAGATGTTGATCTTTTAAATGCCTAGTGCTGGTTCCCAGCTTGGCATGTACAATTTGACACCAGAATTAGCATTCTTTTGGTTTATATGGAAGCGGTATGGTGGACCTTCGTGATATGAAACTCTACGTGTTTAAACTTTACAGACTGATTTATTTAACATTTGTGTTTTAAGACTCGGACCAATTGCTGGCAGCGCATTCCGCTGTTAGAATTGCTTTAGTGTTTCTACAAGACCTGAGATAGATCATTGGGTAAAGCTTTGATGGAATATTTTATGTGGTTCTTGGTAGGAATGATCTGATAAATGTAGTGAAGAAGCACTCAAATTTTCTGGGAAAGACAATTGTTGATGAGGAGGATGCAGCTGGTATCGAAATGGATCAAGATTTTTGGCATAATCTTCTCAATTTATACTTCGTTCTTGGTAGGGAATCTCATGGACGCCATGATGATGACCTATTATTTTTCGTCAAACGGATGGTGCTTCTCTTTTCCTTTTAGGTTTCTCATATCACTCTCTTATAAGTTACAATCCATGTTTTCCAAATTTTGTTTCTCACATCACATATAGTCAATCTTTTCTACATTTTGTACGTTGTATTTTCTGTTCTAACCTCTCTTTTCCCTATTAGGACGGTAATGGAACACGATCCCATGGTGAAAATCCCCCTTACTTTGTGCGTAGATGGGCAGCCAAGGTATATTTTAGTTGTAGTTACTAGTTCAGCTATGAATCTACAAATATGATGTAAAATGAGTATAAGCTGTCTCATTTTGGCGCGTGAAGCTTAGATAAAGCATCAATGCAATACATGCAAAATAAAATATAGAGAATTATATCTAATTACCTTGAGTTCTTCAGGATGATCTATTTCCTATAAGTTGAATTCACACATTATATCATTTTGGATCATTTATTCAGGTTAAAAAGCTGATGTAATGATTTGAAACAAATCAGGTTGAATAATACAATGACTATAGATTGCTACACTATATTATTAACTTTTTCCTTTGTTATTCACGTCAATCATCTGGGAATTTGACAAATGGTATTATTGAAATGAAAATCATAAGGTGACATAAAAATTATAAGATATTTATGATACTATGCATAGTACGTATATTGGGCCCAAGTTTGATCTTATCACCTTGAGGGTTCGGAATATGATTCACTCAAAAGTAAAAATGTTCAGCAAGTTATTGTTCACTTATAGCACAATAGTTAGGCTTTCCATTGTCATGATCTACAGTTAATAACTAATATTATCATTTCGTGCAGCTTGACAATTTGTTGGGGGAAATTTCAATTGAAGTAGACTGGATGCGATCATTTTATTTGAACCTTATTGCACATACTTCATTCTCCGTGACTGTGGCAATTTGCAGGTATTTCCCTTGTTCTCCCTGTTCACATCTGTGCTCTTTGGTCTGAAACTTTGGTTAATGATGATTGGGGTATCTCTCATATCTGTTTTTGTGTTGTCCATAGTATGTCTGTTAATATTTGCTCATCAATATCTTTCTATTGAGAGCTTGAAGTTCATGGGATAATGCATCAACCATGATAGCTGCTATTTGTATATACTGTTGAAATGAAACATTATCTTTCCTTAAAACATCTTGCTAATGACTTTATATGATATGGAAAAAATTCTAAGGAAACTAAAGGAGAACTCTAATGCATTTTACCCCCAGTAGCTTCTGAAATTATCTAAATTTAAAAAGAATGTTCTTATTAGTCATCAGGTCCTTGAAGATCATCGTGCTGGAGGCGCACCTTTGACTCCTATATATAAGGTGTGTACAAGTTATTTTTATGTTTGCTCCTTTTTTGTTATCCCGATCCGGAGCCATAGCCTTCGACATTGTATTCTAGGTAATATTGAATCATTATATTGAGATCCTATCTTAATTTTTTGAGGCTGTGTGTTTGTTTACTATGCCAATTGAAATTGGATAACCTCAGTAATATTCTGGTTAGAGTTAGAAACAAAAAAAAAAAAGTTCAGTAGGAGTTAGGATCCGTTTGAATCCTGCTATTGTTTTAATGGATGTTGCACAAATGGAACACGAATCTATATTTAGTGGAGAGAAAGTGGTTCACTAAAAGGGTATTTACTTGAGGAACTTGATGATTCTTCTAGTTGTAGAATGTTTGATCGTAATATAGTTTTGCTTAGTTGCTTGTAATTTTCCATCTCGATTTGACAAGCTTTATGCTGCTCTCTATTAATATTGGTCAAGAAGGTTACTAGTAATACACCTGCTTAGCTGTCTAGTCAAGCAATAAGAAATGACAAATCTGTTTTAAAACAGTCGGTAGCTTAAATAACTACGGATATTATCATGGGTATTCTCAGTAAAGTTCCTCATATTTATGAGTGTAGAATTGATTTATTGCACCATACTGATTATCAAACAAGACGCTAGACCTGAAAGATTATATAGGTATAAATTCTCATACTGTATGCTAATATGATACTGTGCAGGTTGTAAAGACAGTGTATGCTTCTCCAAGCCGGATCAATTTCCATGTAGATGCCAGAAAGGCAAGTGTCAGTGGGATCTGAATTTTCAATTTCTTTGCATCAACCATCTAATGGTTGGTTATTTTGTCCAACATTTCATCAAAATCGTGTGTCTAGGAAGCAGAAACTGCCCATGCCTATCCTGATATATGCTTTGCTGTTGATGACTTTGATTCAACCTTCGACACAGTGGTAATTTTATGATCTTTTTATTATCACTACTAGTAATTAGGTATTGTCTAATGTATTAGACAATGACTCGAATTTCCACAACTATGATATATATGTTAATTGATTATGCTTTAGTATGGGTAATTGCTGAATAATGCAACCTCACACACTGAGTTAACGTCACTGGCATTTTTGCTCTCATTCTTGCAGGTCTTATCTGATAGGGACCATTGCTACTGTGTGCTTCTGAATGCACATGATGGTGCTGAGTATATTCCTAGGGAAAAACCGGAGCAAGATTGCAGTAGTGGTTCTTTAGTGCCAATTGAACCAGTTCCTGAAAATTATGATAGAAAAAAGGTCTGGTGTCATATTCAAAAGACCTTTAGTCCAAAAGAAAATTGTTTAGACTAGAGACATCCTGCAATTTGATATTTTCTGTGCCTTGCTCAGTACTTGCTATGATAGCTTTTGCAGAAAAACTAAAAAGAAGTTTCATGCAATATTTGGTGTGTCTTCAATGAAGTATTTTTATAGCATGCCCAAATATCTTTGAAAAAATTATGGAAGTAATCTATATTTAGGGCAATACTGTATTATATATGTCAGTTTTTGCCTAAGATAAATTGGGAGAATATTTTGTGTCTTATGTGTGAAGGGTTCTCGGGAGGAGAAAGTAATTAGAATGGTAGTATAATTAATCATCTCTTTTCTAATATCAGTTTCATTGTCGCTAGCTTTTTCTTTTCTATTATGCTTAAATCTCGGCGATGGATCCAATACCGATGGCATGTAATTTTAAGATCTTGTATAACTTTTAAAATGGAATGTCAAACTAATGACACAAAGCTCGCATTCCTATTGCAATAATGTGTAATAGCCTTGTAGTCTGACCGAAAATTGTGTTTTGCAGGTGACCATTTTTTCAGGATTTGTTAGCTATGAATTGGTTCGAGAAGCATATGATGGTAACATTTATGAAGTGATGTCCACCTTTCTTCAATACGAAGTGTTAAATGATATTCCAAAACAGGACAATTTTTAAAAAATAGTTTTGCAGTTTCTCTTGTGATTAATCTTTATGCTTCAGAATATCCAACGAGTAGCTTCTAACATTTGTAGGTGGGAGATCTTGGTTAGGTAGCCTATTAAATCCCTCTCGTAAATCTGCGAGAACCGACAAAGTTTACATGAGAGGTCCTGGTGGACACGGGGAAGTTGAAGTAGCTGTTTCAGGCATTGAAGGTAGGTAGAGTAAAAATCATGTATATGATACATTATTTTGGTTAATTTATACTTAAAAAGGATTGCTTAATATTAGCAATTCTTCGAAACAGATCAGACCCATCATATCCATGTCCCAGTTATGTCAAACAAAGTGTTTGGTATTGGTACAATAGTTCAAAGAGCTGCTTTTGTAGCATCTGAGGTAGCAAAGCAGGCTTACGCAGCAACAAATGGTGCTTCGAGGAGTTCTGAGAAAGAGATGTTGCCTCTCAAGTGCTGCTTGATGTCTGTAACTTTGCCTTGGGAGCACATCGCTTATGATCTCTTGTTCAAGGTGTGTGAATTGTGATTATAGCCCTTCCCCTAAATAATGTTGACCTTATGTTATATCCTGGTACTTTCTACTGCAGACAAGTCCACCGGTAAATTTATAATCACAAGAAAAAGAATGCACACGAAGTTCCGACTGGGGAATGTATAGCATTGTGATTGTATATAGAATATTTACGTAAAGAGAGAGCCTCCGGTGTTGTAAATGAAGTGGAATTATGGGATTAAAGTATTGTTTTGAAGAGGTGCTTCGTTGGTAAGCCATGATGGCATGATGGCATGACGGCATGAGTGAGGGCGTCGTGTAAAGTAGAGAGCAAATGAAGATAAAAGAAGGCTAAAAGATGAAAAGTGTAAGTACCCATACTCCTATTCCTAATTTCCTACATGCTTACACATGTTCATCTGAAACAAGGAGAGGGAAATATTAATGGGCGCTGCTTTACTAGGTTATCAGTTAGGTATTCAACTAAAGTCTATTGCGAATCCAACTGGGAGATGATATAAATCCACTAATTTAATTTAGTACCCATTTGATACCTATATCTAAATATAATATATCAAATATCGATATTGATATATTATGAAATTGTATATATACGTTTGTTTGGCATGATGAGGAATATCAGAACTAGTCTACACTCGTGCAAGTAGGTCAATATACCGAATATTAACCCGATATAAAGATTTTAGCCAAATAGAATTAACAGTGTGTCTAAAAAACCCTAATAATCCAGTCTATACATACCACACGACTAAATAGAAAATAAACACAAATCTATGAGAAAAACTGCATAAATTGAGCGATACAATATTGAAGCAAACCTGAATATGTGGTTTATTTACATTTGGTATGAAATAGAAAATTATCTCAAATCTTGTGGTAGTTAGGAGAGATCAAAAAAGGTAGAGAAGAATGTAAATCCAAATAAGGATACCAAACGTGCTATTTTGTGAGGATTTATTGTCGACAATTTAAAAGGAATACACACCGAAATAAGTAGAAAAAATAATGCTCAAATTCTGCCTCAAATAAAAGTTTCCATCTCCATCATTGGACGAGGCATAGACCGGTACATTATTATGTTAGATTTTCGATTTTTTTTTATAAAGTTTTGGGTTCAGCCTAAATCGATCCTTTAAAGAAGAAATAAAAAAAAAGGACCCAAGATATAGATACATGACCCAATAAAAATGAGTGGATCCAATGATTGGGTGCGGTTCAAAACGAAACCTGGATCGGGGCGGACTAACCGATCCGAATTAAGGTCTGTGAAAGCGTGGTGTTTCGGTTCAGGGTCATCACGGGTGTGGAGACTCTGGACCGGTGAATGATCCTAGGCGCGCGTAATAGTAGCCATTGTGCTAAAAGGCCTCCGGAAAAGGTTTGAAATTATAATTGGGGAAGTAGAGACAAGCAAGTTCACATGGGGAGGACTGCCTTTTCAAAATACAACTCAACGCCCACAGAAACTATATGAAGGCATCTGATTCCATTTCCTAAATTATTCCAATTAATACCCTAATGCACATTCCATGCAACTTAGGAACTGTAATTACCATACATTAATTATACGAAAAGCAGGGAGATTACTGGAGTCATTAGTGGGATATATATAAGTTGGTCTGCTCCTCACACGACGACAAAATTGATTCAACCCCTGCTTTCTAACTAGCATTAACTTCTACGGAATTTTCCCTTGTAGTATGCATATATCAATTTATGTTTCTAGATTAAAAATATAACTTAAAGATATACATTTTCTTTGGTTTATTATAAAAAGTTATGTTGTAGTCTCAGTCAAGTTAAATTTGAGTTGGAAAGAAATCTACCCAATCTATTGTTTTAGAGAAGGTATACATATAAATATTAAATACATAATATATAAAGTATATCATTAATGTGTGAGCAAATAACAAGTGATTTTAAGAAGTTTTGGGTTTTTTTTCTGGTTGTAACATATGTATATACTTATCTATATGCTATATATTATATCAACTTACTAACTGGGGAGAGAATTGATGTCCGAAAGTAAGTGATATATTTTAATAGAGAAGACCACTTCATACATCTCTATACTATATAAAAGTAGTTGTATTATTAACGTGACGGCCTCTTTTTTTTTTCTTCTCTGAATAAATGCTTTTTAAATAAGATATTTTTTATTAAAGATATATCTAAATTATAAATTGTATAATCTAAACTTTGTACAATAACTCAAATATATTTTTTTGCTTTAAATAATAAAATTTTTAGATTTCTTTTTTTCCCTGGAAAAAATTTCAGTAACCGTTGTCAAATTTTATTAATCTATAGGGATTTCATTGTCAATTCTTTTTTTAATATAAACTTTTGATAACCGTTTTATTAAAAGAGAAAACAAACCCTTTGATTTTACAGTTTTTTCATAAATTCTCTAATTCTGAAAAAAATAAAAATAAAGAATCTTTTCTTGTTTATATAAATCAATTTTCATATTCTTTTATTTTTGAATTTTTTGGTCCCGACTTTGTTTTGGTACGTAAACAAAACTTCGGTATCCTATTTAATTTCTAAAGATTTCATTTTCAATTCTGAATTATTTTTTCATAAAAATTAAACTTTTTTTTTTTTAATTTGAAGATAAAAAAAAATCGAAAAAAACTCATATTTTTTTTAAATCACTTTTATCTTAGAATTTTTTTTAAAATCCTATCATACCGAAATAGGTATACCATTATTTTATATTATATATATATATATATATATATATATATATATATATATATATATAATTTTCCAGATCAGTTCAATCTTCATCAAGATGAAGGACTCAAGAAAATCAGTTATTAGTCTTAGATTTATATTTATTTTTTTATTTATATTATTTATATTCCTGTTAAACTAAATGTATTTTTTGACCCCCTTATTTTTAGTTCGAAAGAGGTCAGTTATCTTTCACGCACCCAAACAACATATTATATTATTGCGAGTTTTTTTTTCTCTTGTCTATTTTACCGATATCTTATTTGTTTCGAATCATACATCTGTACCTTTTAGGTCTGGAATTCTCAATGTTCACTTTTTAAAGTTTATTTCTATCTTCTGATCAATGATATCAGTAAAATAATTGAATTTTTAACCTTGAAGTAGAATATATAATGAGAAGTACAATATATAACATTATTCCCAAATTAAAAATCATAAAGTATAGATTAAAAAACGTGAAGGAGATCTAAGAGAGAGTGGCTCAGGTGTTCCTAAAGTAGAATGTATAAATTTTATCCTTATCTTGTTGGAGACAAGTGGAGATAAAGGCTTTTCGAGACTTTATTATATTTATTCATGTATCGGACTAATTGGTCCTTCCGGTGACCGAGAGGCCAAATCTAACTTTTATTCATCCGCTATAGCCTACAGGCCTACACCACACGTGGAGTATACTTCGTTCAAATTATCCGCCTCTAAAGTTTAAGCCATATGTAAAGGCATATTGCACGTTTTATAACATTTTTATTTTTATTTTTTTAACATAATTTAGTATGTATAATGGATTTACAATCAAACCTAAACTACCCTAATCTACTCAATTCCAACATAATCTAACCTACAAAAACCATTTCAATCTCTACACAAACTTGTTTCAATTCCGATTCCAGCATAAAGTACCGTAAAACTCGTAATCGTTTACCTCCGTCGCGGTGTGTTTCCGCTTGTTTAAGGGTCGTCCATCGTCACCACTTGATTCATTGTCAAGTTTACATTGACGTTGCGAATGCATGATGACGTTGAATGGCTTCAATTTCCCTCTTTCGTTTGACGATGGTAAATGGTTGTCACGGTCACTGGTTACGAATGTATAATTTTGTAGGGTTTATAACCCGATATGCACTTAGACCTGGGCAAACGCGGGCAAGTCCGCCCGCTCGTGAAAACGGGCGGGTATGGCGCATAAGGCAGACCCGGCCCGACCGCTAAATCTTGCCCGCCAGGCGGGGTATGGGCAAGGGTGCAGGCCCATCCGGGCTGCTCCGAAAGCCCGTGTTTATATATTTTTTAATTTAAATATGTAAAATATATATGTGCGAATAGTTATAAATCAAACCCGATACCTCAAGATAAGGGTCAAATGTTCACGATATTGAGCTACTTTAAATTATGTGTAATTTTATTTATTTTATATTTAATATGTATAATTTTATTTTTAAAAAAAATATATATAAAAAAAATGGGCCCGGTCCGAAGCCCGCTCCGGGTAGATACGGACAAGACCTTAGGCCCGAAGTCCGGCCCGCAAAAACTGGTAAAAATTTTATGCGAGCCCGGCCCGAGTCCGGAGATGCCCAGGTCTGATGCACTATAATGCTTAACCGTGATGGTTGCACACTTGCACATTGCGGATACGGTTGTCGGTTGGTAAATCTATATAGGGGTGTTATACGAGCCGAACGAGCTGAGTAGTAACCCGAGCCGAGCTTTTGGCGAGCCGAGCCGAGCCGAGTACCTCGTCTAAAATAATGCTCATATAGTGTTATTTTAGCCGAACGAGCCGAGCCTTGACATGCTCAAACTCGGCTCGTTTATAAACAATCCGAACCGAGCTTTTAACGAACCGAACGCGAGCCGAGCCATGTAACGGCCCTAAATCTATACCAGTCCCTTTATAAATCGGAAGTTCCTAAATTATAACAGTATGTTTACTGTGGTCCTGACCACACAGAATAAACTCTATCACGCAATCCATGGATATAAAACGGGGAAGAAATTCTTATAACACACTCGAACAACCCGCCTTCTCTACCAGTCAACTCGATTGACTTCCCGCTTTCATCTTCGATTCCATTTATGGCGTTTCTGATTTATGTTCTTCGTCCTAAAACCCTAATTCGACTACTTGAGTTTCCAATTCCGTTCGTAATTCGTCTTGTTACTTCTCCGATCAGAGGATTCCGGTGACGCAATGATCCGCGATGGAGAGAAACCCCCCTCTAGGTACAATCCAATTTCTCGCTTCTTTTCGTAATTTACTTTATTACGCTACCTTATTTTGTCTTGTTCATTTTCTTTATGGCCTGAATATGAAAAATTCTAGTAGATGTATTGCAATAGTAAATTATCGAGTGTCCGCTACTGTTTGATTATCCCTTAATTTGAAATTTAGGCTTTGGTTTCAGTCACCAACCATTACCTGCTCTTCCATTTATGTGAATTTTGTTATCAGCTAGGGGAATAGACTGTCAGAAATTAATCACAGTTTTCAAACCACGTTGGAATTCCCAAAACATCGAAAACTTCAAATGTAATCAAGTAAACCTCGGAATCCATAATGTGATACATTTTATTGAATTAGGTGAACCTTGATATCACCGAAGAACAATTTGTTTCAATCTTTCTTTGGAAGCAGTCGAGCTATATAGTTACCAAACATGTAACCTCCCTTCTGAGATGATTACTAGTGCCATATGGTAAAGATAGTGACAAAATTGGATATTGTCATGAAGCAGATTCTCGTGGTGTGTCCTGCTTCTACTTTACACTAACATTCACCACAGCATGGCATAATATTCCAGAGGAAATTGGAGAAACTTTCTTTTCGCAAATAATCTTCCAGATGTTGATCTTTTAAATGCCTAGTGCTGGTTCCCAGCTTGGCATGTACAATTTGACACCAGAATTAGCATTCTTTTGGTTTATATGGAAGCGGTATGGTGGACCTTCGTGATATGAAACTCTACGTGTTTAAACTTTACAGACTGATTTATTTAACATTTGTGTTTTAAGACTCGGACCAATTGCTGGCAGCGCATTCCGCTGTTAGAATTGCTTTAGTGTTTCTACAAGACCTGAGATAGATCATTGGGTAAAGCTTTGATGGAATATTTTATGTGGTTCTTGGTAGGAATGATCTGATAAATGTAGTGAAGAAGCACTCAAATTTTCTGGGAAAGACAATTGTTGATGAGGAGGATGCAGCTGGTATCGAAATGGATCAAGATTTTTGGCATAATCTTCTCAATTTATACTTCGTTCTTGGTAGGGAATCTCATGGACGCCATGATGATGACCTATTATTTTTCGTCAAACGGATGGTGCTTCTCTTTTCCTTTTAGGTTTCTCATATCACTCTCTTATAAGTTACAATCCATGTTTTCCAAATTTTGTTTCTCACATCACATATAGTCAATCTTTTCTACATTTTGTACGTTGTATTTTCTGTTCTAACCTCTCTTTTCCCTATTAGGACGGTAATGGAACACGATCCCATGGTGAAAATCCCCTTACTTTGTGCGTAGATGGGCAGCCAAGGTATATTTTAGTTGTAGTTACTAGTTCAGCTATGAATCTACAAATATGATGTAAAATGAGTATAAGCTGTCTCATTTTGGCGGCGTGAAGCTTAGATAAAGCATCAATGCAATACATGCAAAATAAAATATAGAGAATTATATCTAATTACCTTGAGTTCTTCAGGATGATCTATTTCCTATAAGTTGAATTCACACATTATATCATTTTGGATCATTTATTCAGGTTAAAAAGCTGATGTAATGATTTGAAACAAATCAGGTTGAATAATACAATGACTATAGATTGCTACACTATATTATTAACTTTTTCCTTTGTTATTCACGTCAATCATCTGGGAATTTGACAAATGGTATTATTGAAATGAAAATCATAAGGTGACATAAAAATTATAAGATATTTATGATACTATGCATAGTACGTATATTGGGCCCAAGTTTGATCTTATCACCTTGAGGGTTCGGAATATGATTCACTCAAAAGTAAAAATGTTCAGCAAGTTATTGTTCACTTATAGCACAATAGTTAGGCTTTCCATTGTCATGATCTACAGTTAATAACTAATATTATCATTTCGTGCAGCTTGACAATTTGTTGGGGGAAATTTCAATTGAAGTAGACTGGATGCGATCATTTTATTTGAACCTTATTGCACATACTTCATTCTCCGTGACTGTGGCAATTTGCAGGTATTTCCCTTGTTCTCCCTGTTCACATCTGTGCTCTTTGGTCTGAAACTTTGGTTAATGATGATTGGGGTATCTCTCATATCTGTTTTTGTGTTGTCCATAGTATGTCTGTTAATATTTGCTCATCAATATCTTTCTATTGAGAGCTTGAAGTTCATGGGATAATGCATCAACCATGATAGCTGCTATTTGTATATACTGTTGAAATGAAACATTATCTTTCCTTAAAACATCTTGCTAATGACTTTATATGATATGGAAAAAATTCTAAGGAAACTAAAGGAGAACTCTAATGCATTTTACCCCCAGTAGCTTCTGAAATTATCTAAATTTAAAAAGAATGTTCTTATTAGTCATCAGGTCCTTGAAGATCATCGTGCTGGAGGCGCACCTTTGACTCCTATATATAAGGTGTGTACAAGTTATTTTTATGTTTGCTCCTTTTTTGTTATCCCGATCCGGAGCCATAGCCTTCGACATTGTATTCTAGGTAATATTGAATCATTATATTGAGATCCTATCTTAATTTTTTGAGGCTGTGTGTTTGTTTACTATGCCAATTGAAATTGGATAACCTCAGTAATATTCTGGTTAGAGTTAGAAACAAAAAAAAAAAAGTTCAGTAGGAGTTAGGATCCGTTTGAATCCTGCTATTGTTTTAATGGATGTTGCACAAATGGAACACGAATCTATATTTAGTGGAGAGAAAGTGGTTCACTAAAAGGGTATTTACTTGAGGAACTTGATGATTCTTCTAGTTGTAGAATGTTTGATCGTAATATAGTTTTGCTTAGTTGCTTGTAATTTTCCATCTCGATTTGACAAGCTTTATGCTGCTCTCTATTAATATTGGTCAAGAAGGTTACTAGTAATACACCTGCTTAGCTGTCTAGTCAAGCAATAAGAAATGACAAATCTGTTTTAAAACAGTCGGTAGCTTAAATAACTACGGATATTATCATGGGTATTCTCAGTAAAGTTCCTCATATTTATGAGTGTAGAATTGATTTATTGCACCATACTGATTATCAAACAAGACGCTAGACCTGAAAGATTATATAGGTATAAATTCTCATACTGTATGCTAATATGATACTGTGCAGGTTGTAAAGACAGTGTATGCTTCTCCAAGCCGGATCAATTTCCATGTAGATGCCAGAAAGGCAAGTGTCAGTGGGATCTGAATTTTCAATTTCTTTGCATCAACCATCTAATGGTTGGTTATTTTGTCCAACATTTCATCAAAATCGTGTGTCTAGGAAGCAGAAACTGCCCATGCCTATCCTGATATATGCTTTGCTGTTGATGACTTTGATTCAACCTTCGACACAGTGGTAATTTTATGATCTTTTTATTATCACTACTAGTAATTAGGTATTGTCTAATGTATTAGACAATGACTCGAATTTCCACAACTATGATATATATGTTAATTGATTATGCTTTAGTATGGGTAATTGCTGAATAATGCAACCTCACACACTGAGTTAACGTCACTGGCATTTTTGCTCTCATTCTTGCAGGTCTTATCTGATAGGGACCATTGCTACTGTGTGCTTCTGAATGCACATGATGGTGCTGAGTATATTCCTAGGGAAAAACCGGAGCAAGATTGCAGTAGTGGTTCTTTAGTGCCAATTGAACCAGTTCCTGAAAATTATGATAGAAAAAAGGTCTGGTGTCATATTCAAAAGACCTTTAGTCCAAAAGAAAATTGTTTAGACTAGAGACATCCTGCAATTTGATATTTTCTGTGCCTTGCTCAGTACTTGCTATGATAGCTTTTGCAGAAAAACTAAAAAGAAGTTTCATGCAATATTTGGTGTGTCTTCAATGAAGTATTTTTATAGCATGCCCAAATATCTTTGAAAAAATTATGGAAGTAATCTATATTTAGGGCAATACTGTATTATATATGTCAGTTTTTGCCTAAGATAAATTGGGAGAATATTTTGTGTCTTATGTGTGAAGGGTTCTCGGGAGGAGAAAGTAATTAGAATGGTAGTATAATTAATCATCTCTTTTCTAATATCAGTTTCATTGTCGCTAGCTTTTTCTTTTCTATTATGCTTAAATCTCGGCGATGGATCCAATACCGATGGCATGTAATTTTAAGATCTTGTATAACTTTTAAAATGGAATGTCAAACTAATGACACAAAGCTCGCATTCCTATTGCAATAATGTGTAATAGCCTTGTAGTCTGACCGAAAATTGTGTTTTGCAGGTGACCATTTTTTCAGGATTTGTTAGCTATGAATTGGTTCGAGAAGCATATGATGGTAACATTTATGAAGTGATGTCCACCTTTCTTCAATACGAAGTGTTAAATGATATTCCAAAACAGGACAATTTTTAAAAAATAGTTTTGCAGTTTCTCTTGTGATTAATCTTTATGCTTCAGAATATCCAACGAGTAGCTTCTAACATTTGTAGGTGGGAGATCTTGGTTAGGTAGCCTATTAAATCCCTCTCGTAAATCTGCGAGAACCGACAAAGTTTACATGAGAGGTCCTGGTGGACACGGGGAAGTTGAAGTAGCTGTTTCAGGCATTGAAGGTAGGTAGAGTAAAAATCATGTATATGATACATTATTTTGGTTAATTTATACTTAAAAAGGATTGCTTAATATTAGCAATTCTTCGAAACAGATCAGACCCATCATATCCATGTCCCAGTTATGTCAAACAAAGTGTTTGGTATTGGTACAATAGTTCAAAGAGCTGCTTTTGTAGCATCTGAGGTAGCAAAGCAGGCTTACGCAGCAACAAATGGTGCTTCGAGGAGTTCTGAGAAAGAGATGTTGCCTCTCAAGTGCTGCTTGATGTCTGTAACTTTGCCTTGGGAGCACATCGCTTATGATCTCTTGTTCAAGGTGTGTGAATTGTGATTATAGCCCTTCCCCTAAATAATGTTGACCTTATGTTATATCCTGGTACTTTCTACTGCAGACAAGTCCACCGGTAAATTTATAATCACAAGAAAAAGAATGCACACGAAGTTCCGACTGGGGAATGTATAGCATTGTGATTGTATATAGAATATTTACGTAAAGAGAGAGCCTCCGGTGTTGTAAATGAAGTGGAATTATGGGATTAAAGTATTGTTTTGAAGAGGTGCTTCGTTGGTAAGCCATGATGGCATGATGGCATGACGGCATGAGTGAGGGCGTCGTGTAAAGTAGAGAGCAAATGAAGATAAAAGAAGGCTAAAAGATGAAAAGTGTAAGTACCCATACTCCTATTCCTAATTTCCTACATGCTTACACATGTTCATCTGAAACAAGGAGAGGGAAATATTAATGGGCGCTGCTTTACTAGGTTATCAGTTAGGTATTCAACTAAAGTCTATTGCGAATCCAACTGGGAGATGATATAAATCCACTAATTTAATTTAGTACCCATTTGATACCTATATCTAAATATAATATATCAAATATCGATATTGATATATTATGAAATTGTATATATACGTTTGTTTGGCATGATGAGGAATATCAGAACTAGTCTACACTCGTGCAAGTAGGTCAATATACCGAATATTAACCCGATATAAAGATTTTAGCCAAATAGAATTAACAGTGTGTCTAAAAAACCCTAATAATCCAGTCTATACATACCACACGACTAAATAGAAAATAAACACAAATCTATGAGAAAAACTGCATAAATTGAGCGATACAATATTGAAGCAAACCTGAATATGTGGTTTATTTACATTTGGTATGAAATAGAAAATTATCTCAAATCTTGTGGTAGTTAGGAGAGATCAAAAAAGGTAGAGAAGAATGTAAATCCAAATAAGGATACCAAACGTGCTATTTTGTGAGGATTTATTGTCGACAATTTAAAAGGAATACACACCGAAATAAGTAGAAAAAATAATGCTCAAATTCTGCCTCAAATAAAAGTTTCCATCTCCATCATTGGACGAGGCATAGACCGGTACATTATTATGTTAGATTTTCGATTTTTTTTTATAAAGTTTTGGGTTCAGCCTAAATCGATCCTTTAAAGAAGAAATAAAAAAAAAGGACCCAAGATATAGATACATGACCCAATAAAAATGAGTGGATCCAATGATTGGGTGCGGTTCAAAACGAAACCTGGATCGGGGCGGACTAACCGATCCGAATTAAGGTCTGTGAAAGCGTGGTGTTTCGGTTCAGGGTCATCACGGGTGTGGAGACTCTGGACCGGTGAATGATCCTAGGCGCGCGTAATAGTAGCCATTGTGCTAAAAGGCCTCCGGAAAAGGTTTGAAATTATAATTGGGGAAGTAGAGACAAGCAAGTTCACATGGGGAGGACTGCCTTTTCAAAATACAACTCAACGCCCACAGAAACTATATGAAGGCATCTGATTCCATTTCCTAAATTATTCCAATTAATACCCTAATGCACATTCCATGCAACTTAGGAACTGTAATTACCATACATTAATTATACGAAAAGCAGGGAGATTACTGGAGTCATTAGTGGGATATATATAAGTTGGTCTGCTCCTCACACGACGACAAAATTGATTCAACCCCTGCTTTCTAACTAGCATTAACTTCTACGGAATTTTCCCTTGTAGTATGCATATATCAATTTATGTTTCTAGATTAAAAATATAACTTAAAGATATACATTTTCTTTGGTTTATTATAAAAAGTTATGTTGTAGTCTCAGTCAAGTTAAATTTGAGTTGGAAAGAAATCTACCCAATCTATTGTTTTAGAGAAGGTATACATATAAATATTAAATACATAATATATAAAGTATATCATTAATGTGTGAGCAAATAACAAGTGATTTTAAGAAGTTTTGGGTTTTTTTTCTGGTTGTAACATATGTATATACTTATCTATATGCTATATATTATATCAACTTACTAACTGGGGAGAGAATTGATGTCCGAAAGTAAGTGATATATTTTAATAGAGAAGACCACTTCATACATCTCTATACTATATAAAAGTAGTTGTATTATTGACGTGCCGACCTCTTTTTTTTTTCTTCTCTGAATAAATGCTTTTTAAATAAGATATTTTTTATTAAAGATATATCTAAATTATAAATTGTATAATCTAAACTTTGTACAATAACTCAAATATGTTTTTTTGCTTTAAATAATAAAATTTTTAGATTTCTTTTTTTTCCTGGAAAAAATTTCAGTAACCGTTGTCAAATTTTATTAATCTATAGAGATTTCATTGTCAATTCTTTTTTTAATATAAACTTTTGATAACCGTTTTATTAAAAGAGAAAACAAACCCTTTGATTTTACAGTTTTTTCATAAATTCTCTAATTCTGAAAAAAATAAAAATAAAGAATCTTTTCTTGTTTATATAAATCAATTTTCATATTCTTTTATTTTTGAATTTTTTGGTCCCGACTTTGTTTTGGTACGTAAACAAAACTTCGGTATCCTATTTAATTTCTAAAGATTTCATTTTCAATTCTGAATTATTTTTTCATAAAAATTAAACTTTTTTTTTTTAATTTGAAGATAAAAAAAAATCGAAAAAAACTCATATTTTTTTTAAATCACTTTTATCTTAGAATTTTTTTTAAAATCCTATCATACCGAAATAGGTATACCATTATTTTATATTATATTATATATATATATATATATATATATATATATATATATATATATATATATATATATATATATATAATTTTCCAGATCAGTTCAATCTTCATCAAGATGAAGGACTCAAGAAAATCAGTTATTAGTCTTAGATTTATATTTATTTTTTTATTTATATTATTTATATTCCTGTTAAACTAAATGTATTTTTTGACCCCTTTATTTTTAGTTCGAAAGAGGTCAGTTATCTTTCACGCACCCAAACAACATATTATATTATTGCGAGTTTTTTTTCTCTTGTCTATTTTACCGATATCTTATTTGTTTCGAATCATACATCTGTACCTTTTAGGTCTGGAATTCTCAATGTTCACTTTTTAAAGTTTATTTCTATCTTCTGATCAATGATATCAGTAAAATAATTGAATTTTTAACCTTGAAGTAGAATATATAATGAGAAGTACAATATATAACATTATTCCCAAATTAAAAATCATAAAGTATAGATTAAAAAACGTGAAGGAGATCTAAGAGAGAGTGGCTCAGGTGTTCCTAAAGTAGAATGTATAAATTTTATCCTTATCTTGTTGGAGACAAGTGGAGATAAAGGCTTTTCGAGACTTTATTATATTTATTCATGTATCGGACTAATTGGTCCTTCCGGTGACCGAGAGGCCAAATCTAACTTTTATTCATCCGCTACAGCCTACAGGCCTACACCACACGTGGAGTATACTTCGTTCAAATTATCCGCCTCTAAAGTTTAAGCCATATGTAAAGGCATATTGCACGTTTTATAACATTTTTATTTTTATTTTTTTAACATAATTTAGTATGTATAATGGATTTATATATTTTATTTTTTTCACATACTTTAGTATATATATATTGGGTGTTTGAATGTTAGTGAAACAATTTACAAGTAAAGTCCTATATTACATCTAATATTATATACTTTAATGGGAATGTATTCAAATACTTTTAACACTTGTTACGTGCTTGTGGTGAACTATACATTTCCACGTATTATAAATAAATATATTTTACAGATTTGATGAGTTTTACTTATAAAAAAAAGAATATTCACATTATTACAATCATATTTATTCGTAAACTATACTAAAACAGTTATTCTTCTACCTATAGTTAATTATCGTACAAGAATATATATATATATATATATATATATATATATATATATATATATATATATATATATATATATATATATATATATATATATATCACGATCCACTAACTTAATGAATGGTAGTACATATTCAAATGAAGGAGCGAAAATCGTTGGAGAGACTTCTTAATTTCAGTTGTACTTCTAGAATTTTGATGTTTTACAAATCCCATCTAAGTATCCAACTGTTTGTTTGTGTTTAAATTTGAGAAACATTAGACGTTTTGAGAAGCATGTCATTAGAGGAACTTTTGGATTCAAACACGAATGTATACGTCAAATTAATGATGATATCAACTAGAATTTTCATGTTACAATTATGGAAGAGTGTTACACTATTATTAGAAGATTAGATTAAGCGCTCCTTAAAAGATTTTGAAGATTAGATTAAGCGCTCCATTTTAAGATATTGTAGTTTTGGATATCTTAGAATATACTTAAGTTTATAATATTTTAAGAAGAGATTTTATTTTGACTAATTCAGTTAGGATATAATCTTATCTTAAGACTATATAAGCGTCTTGATCGGGTTTTAATTAATCAAGATGCATCTACTATGCTTCCAAATATTGTTGTTAGACATGTTGCTCACTACTCTCTGAACATTGCCCCCTCCTAGTAGTACACCGCTCTACACATATGCGTCGCGTGAAACGTCCTTTCCGTTTTGAGGCGGCTTGAATGTCTCATCCGGATTTCATGCCTTTAGTGGAGGGTTGTTGGGCTGATGGCCTTGAGGTAAGTGTTGTTCTCCCTTATCTTAAGTTTTCTTTAATTATGTGGATTTGTTTGGTCTTTGGTCGTGCGTAGGAAATAGGTGCTTCCGAGTAAGCATGTTGCTCTTCAATCCAACCCTCATCTTTCAACGTCTAAACATATGCTCACAAAGGAAGGTGCCCTACAACGTGATTTGGATATAACACTTGATCAAGAAGAGATGGTTTGGTTTTATAAATCCAGGAAATTGTAGTTGAATTGTGGGGACCACAATACCAAGTATTTTCATCTGGCTACACCCATTTGTCGTCGATGAAATAGGGTGATTGATCTTTTTGTGTCGGAAGATATCTGGATTGAGGATCCGGGGCTTTTAGAGAGGTACATTGTTTCTTGTTTCTCTGGATTGTTCAGTTTAGATGATCATTTGGGTGATGTGGTTTCTCCGAATGTTATGACCAGTATGTTTTCCCAACTTGATGATTCAGTCTGGTTACCTCTTCAGCTGCCTATCTCTATGAAGGAACTTTGGTCTGTTGTGCATCATATGGGTGCTTATAAAGCTCCTGGTGTTAACGTATTTCAACCAGTGTTCTATCAAAAGTGTTGGTCTTGTTGTGTTGAGTGGTATTGAGATTACTCGTAACCTTGGGAATGATTTGGGAGTTTCTATCTTGCAAGCCCGTGTTTCAATTCCCGTGAAACGTTTGTGCCACTCCTTGATAAGATGGTTGCTCGGCTCAATTGTTGGTGTGCAAAATCTCTGAGGTTTGCGGGACGAGTACCGTTGGCTAGGTCAGATGTTACTTCCTTGCCAGTTTATACTATGTCTGCTTTAACGATTCCGGTAGGTGTTTGTCATGAAATGGATAAACAAATCCGGAATTTCATTTGGGGACATCCGACTATTCAAATCATATGCACACGGTTAGTTAGGATGTGTTTGATATTCCGAAAAAACAAAGCGACCTTGGTGTTAAATGTAAGACCCGAGGTCTTAGGGACGATGTCCTCATGCCAACCATACACGCACATAAACTTTTCAAGAGGTCACCCATCCTGAAATTGTTCCCGCACGAGCACGCTTAACTCAAGAGTTATTTGTCCTCACTCTACCACTGGAAGATAAGAACTCTTGTTGACATGGGTAGCAATCCATCCTTATAAGCCAATCACAAATCCCCATTTAAATGATGCGGGATGACAATTTTCCGGGATGTTACATTAAATGTATGGAGCTTTTTAATAAGACAGTTTTGGGTAAACTTGGTTGGAGATTTCTAAAAGAGGATGGCAGATTATGGTCGACGGTCCTGAATAATAGCAAATATATTCGACTTGATGGCTCTGAGCATTTAGCCCTTCCTATTATTGGGTTAGTATTCTCCGTAGTATTCAGGACGCTTAAGGACGGTCTGGATATCAGATTTTGGGACAACCCTTGGCTATTAACTGATTCTCCACGCTCCTAGGTTACTGGTGACACATCTCACCTCTCGTTAGATGCTTATGTTCGAAGCTTTTGGGATCCTGTTTTTGGTTGGTGGGTTTCACATCTCAACGATTTCCTGTAGGATGATATCCTTTTGAAGATGGCTTCGGTTCAACCTACTGGTTTTTGTGAAACATATCAAATTTAATCCTCATTTATGTCGTTGTGTGGTGAGCTTAGTTGGAGCCTTATGAGTGATGTGGTTACTCGGTCGCTACTGCTTATTCTCTTTTTATCCCCCTTCTCCTCCTTTTTCTTGGCTGATGGGAGCGTTTTTAAAATAATTTAGACCCTGAGAATTTTGAAACGTATAAGGTATTTCACTTGGGAGGTAATGCATGGCAATATCTTCACAAATGTTGAGCGGACTCGACGGAATTTGACGGTTGATGATCGTTGCCCGGTTTGTACTCAAGAACCTGAAACTCTTGAGCATTTGTTCTGTGATTGTGTTGTTTCACGAAGCATGTGGCAAGGCTTGAATGCGGGTTATTTTATGGACTATTTTTCGATCTTCCTTTCTCCGCTTGGATTCGAGGTAATATATCTTCTACTCGTACTTTCACTTCCTCTTGTTTGTGGCGAGAAATCTCTGTTGCAGGTTTGTGGTGGTCTTGGAAATGACGTAACAAACATGTTTTCGAGAATGTGAATGACCCGGAGAATAGGACAACCTTTATTCGTCACTATGTTTTGGAGTTTGCCAATGCATGGCATTCGCCTGAAGTTCCTACTCCTACACGGCTTCGGTTGGCTAACCAAGTAATATGGGAACAACCAATACAAATGGAGCTAGAAGAAATGATGGGTTAGCGAAGGCAACATATACGTCTTCTTCGAAATCATCAAGGCGAATGGTTGTGTGGGCTTGGAGCTAACCTCGGGTTATGTACAGTGTCCATGGCGAAAAAGAGAATCAAGCTTCTTAAAAGCATTTCTGAAACTCGAAGAAAAAGAAGACGATGACGAAGCTTTCTAGTATTGTTGTAGAAGGACTTGTGAGTTATATTTCTTAGGTTATCTAGGTTCGAATAAGTGTAGTTGTGTTGCTTTGTAATCGAAATAAGTAATGAATAAACTTACTTTGAAGTATAATCTAACGAAGTTAAGAAGGAAGCGATTTTTATCTCAACAACCAGCTGATAAATAGAGATTTTTAATATAAGTCATTGTGTTAATTTAGATACGCACCCTTTAACTGTTTTCGATATCAATAACTTATAACTAAACGTCCCATACAATAAGTATAACACGATGTGGTCCAACAAAAACGTAAGAAAATTCTACTACTAAGGTTTGGTAGAAATTTAGGGGGTCAACTTTGGTGTTTTCTTTAATTTTGGATCCTTCGTCACTAAGCTAAAATCTCCAGTGGTACCCCACACTAAACTCCTCCTACCCCCTTTGTTACAAAAGATATTTGCACCATCTTCATTTTCTCCAACCATAATAAACCTTACATTCAAAGAATTTACCCAAAAAAGAAAAAGGAAATCACAACATCAACCTAAAATGACCGTCATACCCTTTACCTCCTCCAAACCGGCCAGCTATTTATACCCGCCTTGTGCAACGCAATTCTTCCCTTTTCCCTTCCCAAATTCTCTCTCTATAAAGCTCTCTTTAATTTTCGCTCCGGTTCGTCGTAATGATGCGCTCCGAAACCCCAGCATACTTCCCCCTTCCGGTTTTAGAAGACCGGTTTACTTCAAACGAGCTCGACGAGCTCCTCTCTTTTTTCCAATTCGCAGGTGATGATGCTGATGTGGAGGAATTCCGCGGAACCATTTCCTCGTCAAACTCCAGTTTGGACGGTCAATCAAACCCAGTTTCA
This sequence comes from Fagopyrum tataricum, assembly GCA_002319775.1. Lineage (NCBI taxonomy): Eukaryota > Viridiplantae > Streptophyta > Magnoliopsida > Caryophyllales > Polygonaceae > Fagopyrum > Fagopyrum tataricum. The sequence continues at coordinate 9,863,796 of CM008279.1, read as the reverse complement.
GAAGAAATGGATGAAAAAAGGAGGAAAAGGAAGATATCGAACCGGGAATCTGCTCGAAAGTCCCGGTTGCGTAAGAAGAGACACGTGGAGAATCTGACGGCCCAGCTTAACCGGCTTAAAACCCAGAACCGAGAATATACAAACCGGCTCACTATGGTTTTGAACCAACTCCATGCAGTGAAGACACAGAACGAACTGATCCGGTTTGAATCCGTTTACCTTATTAGAAGACATGCGGATTTAAACCGGATTTTGCAATCTGTACGATACCCCCAGTACAAGAATAATATTTTTATTAATAATAATGTCAATTCTGGACAATTCGTGGATGGCCATGGACTATTATCCAGTTGACTGCAGAGATACGTTTGCGTATTGATCGGCATAAAATCTACTGCTCAAGCTTACTTGATACAATTAATGAACTAGTTTAAATAATTATTTGTTTCTTCTCACTCTTTTTTTCCTTAGCTTTTCATTTTTAAGTTATATTTTCCGATTTATGCGTATTAAAAGAACATAATGACGTAATTAACGTATCAAAGGAACGGTTTTTCTGCCGGTTATGAAGAACCAGCTGGTGTATACTGCAATACTAGCAAGCGATGAACGTACAAGACCAAAATGGAAATGTCTACAGAGAAATAAAATAGGTACGTGATCATAATCAAAATCAAAGTTAAATAGACATCGATCAAAGTATCATGCATTCATCTGCAGTATATTGTGAAGTAGTGCTTGTTAATTTCCGAAGTGCTTTTTTGATTGATAAGTAGTAACAAGTAGGGTGGTATTGAACATAATTCATGCATGTCCTTTTCCATGGTAGCTATAGCCAGATCCTAAGTGACTCACTTCATATACACACATCACGTACACTGTAGATGAATGCATGATACTTAGTCCACCAAGGACCAAAATCGAGCATGACACCGATTACTACTCTCCATCTTACAAATCCCAATTACTTGCATCTTTCATATCAACGGTTCTATCAGGAACCAAAACCGTTATTGAAAAATCAATGGGATTGTACCGGAGACGTAATTATCGGGAGAAAAAGTGAAAATCAACGTTGAATTGGAATTAGAGGCAGAATATTCGAGCTTAACGATATAAAGTAATATATAGCCACAGTCAATCCCACATGCATAACAAGTACGTATTAGTGTGTTACGTATCCAATGCAAATTATTCCACAGCTTGCATTATGGGTTTAAAAGTTACTTTAATTTAGCAGCTGTAGCTATATCATATATCTACTCGAGCAGTGATCAACTATGCACATTGGGTCCACTCATGATCGGAGGGACGAATAATAAGTATAATTTGGTGACAAAAACTAAGTTTATGGGCTTCAAATTTGCTTATAAGAATAAAGAAGGTGTTAATATACAAATAAAAAAGATGCTGACTTGGGCCAAAGTGACCCTCGAAAACCACAACCCATTGGGCCGACTTGGATATTGGATGCGACACGAATTCATCTACTCAATCCGAGGAGCCTACCCATACGTCATACACCAATTCATCTACACTTGGTACTCTTATCTCCTTCTTTAGGCCTGCCTTGTGTACTTAAACTCTCTTTTTGCTTATTTACTCATTAATTATTTCTTGACCGGCTAAGTAAGTAAGGATTTTGGTCCTACACTAGTGGCCCTGCTGCACTTCGGATCCTTTTAAGTACAATCATAGTATTATTCATTTCTTATTATTAAAATTAAAAAGTAAATAAACCAATTGCCTAAAGTTTAGTCGGTGAAATGGAAGAGTAAGACATTTTTTTGTACATATGAGGAGAAGGCTCTTTTTCATTTTAAGTGATAAATCAGAGCCCTCTTATTTATCTATAAATATTAATTAAAAGGGCAAATTGATAATATCAATTTACTCAATAAAGGTCCAAATGTTTTAATAAAATTTATGTCCGGGCCTAATACACAAGCCTACGTTCAAGGCCAATACACAAGCCTAGGTCCGGACCCAATATAAAATATTAATAAATCTTGTAGTTATTGAGTTTCAAACTTTGAATGAGAGACCCTCTCTCCCACCCTTATACCAGTTGGACTAATTAAACTTGTCTATTTCATTATTGTTTTTTGTAATGTTATACTTAACCGAATATTAATATACAAATTCATTCAATTAATAAAGCTCAAACAAAGCCCAATTGTTATTAAGCCCAAATATTTTAATAAAGCCTAAATGTTTAATAAATCTCAAATGTTTTAATAAAGTCTATGTCCGGTCTAGTTACGTAAGCCTAGGCCCGATCTAGTTACACAAGCCTACGTTCGAGCCCAATACACAAACATACGTCCGGGCCCAATACACAAGTCTAGGACATGGCCCAATACACAAGCCTATACCCGGGCCCAATACACAAGCCTAGGCCTGGACCCAATACACAAGTTTAGGACCTGGCCCAATACACAAGTCTAGGACAGGGCCCAATACACAAGCCTATACCCGGGCCCAATAAACAAGCCTAGGCCCGGACCCAATACACAAGCCTAGGCCCGGACCCAATACACAAGCCTAGGTCCGGGCCCAATACACAAGCTTACATCCGGGACCAATACACAAGCTTACATCCGGGACCAATACACAAGCTTACATCCGGGACCAATACACAAGCTTAGGCCCGTCCCAATACACAAGCCTAGGCCCGGGCCCGATACACAAGTCTAGCCCGGACCCGATACACAAGTCTAGACCCGATCCCAATACACAAGCCTAGGTCCGGTCCAGTTACACAAGCCTACGTCCTGGCCCAAGAAATATATACTTATACAAGAGGGCTATATATTGAAAAAGTGTAACCTTAAAACACACTTTAATAACCAAAATCAGTAATGCATTATGAGGTTTACTTTATGTGTACTAACTCTACAATACAATCCCAGTTAACGAGAACCTCTTGATTGTAATTGCTTATGCAAAAGATTGGCAAGTGCAAATGAAAAATAATTATAGTACAAGACAATCGGTTAGATCAAACGTATAGTGGATGTGCCAATAAGAGTTTTCCATACAAAATCATTTTCATATTCAATCGGATGGCAAAAAGTCATTGTCGAACAGGTACATCTTCATGTCATTTAGCAATCAAGCGATGAATGATACATAAAAATGTGAACATGCTAATAAATATATCAACTTTCCATATAAGCCTATTTCTCCTTTACAAATCTAACCAATTTGATATTTTCAGCCCTTTTGATGAAGAATGTAACGCCTGATGACAATGTGAGCTTTTAGGAGAGTTCTGTGTTTGTACCTATCATTATAGTCGTACATAACAATATAAATCAAAAGCACAATTTACATTATATATTCGAATCCTACATGACAAGCTTAGTTTGTTATACACAACCCTCGTTTCAATCAGCTTGTAACTAGGGCTCTCTCAAAAAGCTTTAAACAAATCTCAACTAAGAATGCAGGGATATCATCATTATTGTGTTGTACGCAATCATCAACCCAACATCCATCCGTGAGATATACAGTGAACATGCAATTTAAATCATATGTAGAAGTTAATATAGTTTTCATTCCACAAGCAATGGCATAACAAGGCTAAATATGCTAATCTGAACTACTGAACATTCAAGGCTAAGTATTGAACAGTAGTGCCATAACTTACATAGTTATATATGGAATAGTACAATGCATGATGTAGGTCCGTATCTCTATTAACAATGATAACCAATGCATCTTATTAAAGGTCTAACTTCTAAGCTATTCAAGGAGAGGATTAGAGGAACTAACAAGTGGTCTTCAAGTCATCAGGGCAGGCAACAACTGAAAGTGTCATTACAGTCCTAAACAAGTATGAGATGAAGTCAAGACATTTATCGGAGATTGATTTATGTCTTACATATGAACCAAAGCTACTCACAATGTCACAAGAAACCATATATGGTAGTCAATAATTAACAATACTCAGAAGGTCTCTACCATAAATGGATCTTCATTCAATCTCATATTCTGAGCATAACATGTCACCATTGAATCCCAAGAAACCAAATTCCTCTCTAGCATCTGATCAAAAAGCATTCGAGCCTCATCAATCCTTCCATTCTTGGACAAACCTGTAACAATTGCCATCCAGGAAACCACATTCCTCTCTGGCATTTGATCAAATAAACTATTTGCTTCTAAAATCCTCAGCTCCCACAACGAGCCAGAGTTGTCAAAACCGTGTTCCGTGACACCACATTCCTCTTTGGCATTCTATCAAACAACATCAATGCCTTGTCAACCTCTCCGTTTCGAGCATACCCACCAATCATTGTATTCCAAGAAACAACATTCTTCTAAGGCATCTCATTAAACAACCTCTCAGTTAGACGAATCCGGTTAACCCTTACATAACCGCGCACCAGTTGTCCAAGTGAATACATTCTTATGACAGTCAACTCTATCAAACAACTCCCTAGCTTCCCTAAACAACCCACATTTCAAATACCTAAAAATAACGGTTCATATGCACTTTGTTAAAGTATTTATGCAATTTGTTAAATTGTATATGTAATTTGTTAAGATATTTATGTAATTTGTTTAACTGTATATTTGTTAAAGTAAGATATTAAGTTATTAATGAAAAAATAATTGCATGTGATTTTATGTATTAAAAAATATTATGTCAGAATTTCGACTTAAAAATAAAGTGATATTATGATAGATATAAACTAATAAAATGCATAATTAATATTTAATTCAAATAAAAAATAATCTGCAACAAAACAAGATATCTTTTTCTCGAGGTAATATAGGAATTTCTCTACCAAAAAATAAAATAAAATAAAATATCCCTATTTAAGGAAGATTGCCCCCTTTTTTGTATTAGTTAAAAAGATTATCTTGTCCTATATAACAATTAAGAAAAATTATACGTAGAAGTTAACAGTTCTTTTTTAAAAAAAAAAAATCTTATTTTTGGATATAAATTGTAGTGATAAATAATTATACAGTTGCATTAAGTGATTCAAGTACATGATCTATCATAGCCAAATAAGATAACTCTTCTCTTTCCATAAATAATAAACAAAATCCAGCAAAAAAAATAAAAATCAACAAAAACAGAAAATAAATTATATCCCTGTTCTGACTTCTATCTTTTATTGGAAATAATTCCCCCCTCCGTGTCTCTATCCACAACAAATTACCCTAATTAAGTCGAATCCTATTAGGATTATTATATCTATATATATATAACACATGAGATATATTGTCCAGGCTATATCAAAACCATAGTTTAAGGTTACGTTCTCTGCACATTCTTTGAAAGTTTAGTGGGAATTAGTCCGAATTCTGGGTTAGTGTTGTTGCTCGATCATGGAGAGTTCAGCGTGTGGTAAAGCAATAGGAATTTACGAGCATTTGTTGGAGATATTCTCATGGATGCCGGCTAAAGCAGTGATCAAATACATGTCATCCCAATCCAAAACCCTATCTGGCCTCCCCTACGAGCCTGTGTTCATCGAAAGACAATCGATCCGCTCTTCTCTACTCGACGGCGGATTCTTCCTCCAACCCGACACTTGTTGGGGTCATTCTGACGAACTCGACTTCCATGTCCTCCCTAAGGAGACAGCCTCCATGTTCGGCGTCCCTAGCGAGTCATTGTCGTTCCTACAACAAAACGGTCGTGTTTTGTCATCTAGTCAAGGCCTAGTGTTGTTCCATAAGATTGGTGATCACGCCAATGAATTCTTGATATGCAATCCCGTTACTCGGAGTTGCATACAGCTTCCGATTCCTGAGAAAGCCAATATAGATCGAACAGTCCTCCTTGAGTGTCACCCAAGAAACCTTAAAAAAGAAACGAAAGCTTGTAACTTCCCTAAGGATTATACAATTACACTTCCGGTATATGTCGAGGACGAAGAGCTTCCTTGGGGTGGAAGCACTCAGCTAGCCGTTTATCGGAACGGAAAGTGGGACGATGAGTTGTGTGACATGGAGTGCAACTTAAATGGCGTAGAACTCCGTCTTGATACTCCCGTCGGGATCTTCGGAGGACACAATGGAGGTCTTGTGATATATTATCTATGTGATGGGTAAGTTTATTTCCTCTAAATTGCTTTTTTTTTGGGTTAAATTATTATGTTTATGCTTGCGTGTTATCATATGTTTAATATGTTTTCGTGTCATACAGTCTGCCAAACGCTTCAAGGAGTCCGGTTTATTTGGAGTCATACTTGGTGGCCTACGATGTCGAGAAGAAGATGCTTTGTAAAACAACGCATCTACCAAAAGGAGCGTGGATAGGTGATGATCGCGATCAGCCAAAGTTGAAGATCTTCAAGTGGGGAAGGGGCGAAGCCATAGGTCTTGTGAGGACTGAAGAGAGAATGTTTACTGTGTGGGTGCTGGACTGTAGGAGTAGCACATGGAGGAAAGTGATGTCCAAGACGATTTTGGAGATGGGAGTGTTGGAGGAGGATGGAGATGTGGTGGGTAGTTGCATTCTTAACGGGACAGGTTTGGTGTTTGCTACTGAGACTCGGGTGTACGAGTACGACATGGAGGCCGAAAGATTGGAGGTGGTGGCAGAGCGTGGTTGTCGGAAGATAACGAAGGTGGTTTTCACACCCTACGCGAACACTCTTCGACCACTTTGTGGAGAGCAGGGTAGCATAGTTACGTTTTGATTTTAGATTTACTGGTTTTGAGCAATTGTGCCAAATTTGTATGTAAACATAATGTTTGATTGTCCAATTGAACCTGCACGTTTTCAATCAGCAAATCTGTTTGTTTATCCAAAAGTGACAATTACAATCCAGAATGTAAACAAATGCTCATGTGAGTGATAATGACTCCGGAGAATGATTCTTCTGAAGATGAGGTGACTGACTATGTGGATAACTTCTTGTTGTTCTTCTTCTTTTTCTTATTCTTTAGGCTTTCTTCTAGAACGTCACTGGATTCATAGACTCATCCTGCTGGATACCACTATAGGAACAAAAACAAACAATAGAGAAAATTGTAAGTAACAAAAAGGAAACATGCCAAGAAAATTCAACCCCACAACTGACTTATACACACATATCATGCATGTTTAATAATTCTATGCGACTCTAACCTCTGCCTTTGAGGCTCTTCACCATATGTAGCTTCATCAACCTATCTATTCAAGTTTTTCCCTTGAACATCATATTTAGTTTCTTTCTTTTCTACGGTACACTTAGTCCATGATAAAAGTCTTGTAATTACTCTGAAAAAACAAAAAAAAAGGCTCTGATTTGGAAACCCTAATTTAGCGAAAAGAATAGGGTTCTTTCTTCCGATCAACCGGCGCTTTGATCGTCCGACGGAGGAGGTCAACCAACCCTTTGTGTTAACATTGTTCCAACTATCCACATCTTACAACCGACGTCCTTATAGTGTTCCTATGACTAACAATACCTAAAAAGAATCGATTTTAAAACCGTTAGTTGCCGATCATAATCTATTCACGAGAGATCAACATAACACAACACAATGCAACGCAACACAACACAACACAACATGAGCATAACGTGCTCATGACCAGTGGAGGAGCTAGAAAATTTTCGTAGGGGCGGGACAAATTTATATATACATATATATAAGACATGTCGCATATTAAGTTAGAAATTAAATACTAAAATCTTAAAAAAGTATAATAAAATTTTCGTACTATAAATTAGAGCTTTTGTTGTATTTTTTTTATATATTTAGATTGATATTTAAATTAATTTTATATATTTAGTTTATTTTATAAATATATTTTAAAATAAATTAGATTTATTGTATTTGAAATTTTATTTTATTGATTTGATTAAGTAAGAGTGAATTTTATAATAAACTTCACTTAATCTCCATCTAAATATATCGATATTTTCTGAAATAAAAGTATACAACAAGAAGGTTTGTTTTGTATATTAATTTTAAATTTGTATTTTATATATAAATTGTCAAATAAAATTAAAAGATGTTTGATAAACTAGTGTATTAAAAATTATATTAACTTGATTATATTAATTAAGAGTTAATGAAATAATAAATTTTACTTAATCTTTACATCTAAATATATTGTATTTGTTTAGAATAAAATTCATAAAACAAAAAGGACTTTTTAGGTGCTCCCGGAACTCAAACTTGCAACTCCAAGAAACCTCTTTTCCTCCATTAAATAGATGTGCTAGGAGAACAATATGTATCATATCTAGGGATGTGCAACCGGTCAAGACCGGACCGTAATTTCCAATCCCGGTCCAGACCGGTGGACCGGATTTTTTGAAAACGTGGATCGTGGTCCATTCCGGTCCGGACCGACTTTGGACCGGTTCAGACCGGAACTTGGTGTCATTTGAGTTCTGCCTGTTCACCTGTTAATTCCAGGACCGGAAATCATATATGATATTGGACTAGTCTCGCCTCTGCACAACTTCACCAAGACACCAAAATGCAGCATTCAACAACAGTAACTCAGTAAGTAGAAAAGGAAGGCTTAATTTACAATACTATTGAACATAACATTCATGACTAACATAGCTGATCACAACCTTCATTTTATTATACATTATTCAACAAACTATGGTAAGGAAACAAGTTAGAAAATCAAGTGTTAATCCAACTCTTTTGGTTCGTAGGTCGAATCTCATGACGCAAAACTGCAAAAGTATACTCAATTTACAGTAATTGCGGGAGCCGGGAGCTCGAGACTCCGAGAGGCCAGATCTATCGGCGACGGCAACTGTGAGAGCACAGACGCCGAGATCTATCGACGACTGCGAGATGACGACAGAAGAAGGATAGAGTAGACGATGTCACGGGACTCACGGACTTACCGGGGTATAGACGCCGGAAGGACGCCCAAAGGACGGAAGGAAGGACGCCGGAGAGACGGAAGGTTGTCGGGGTCGTGGGGAAGATCGCAGACGGCCAGACCTAGACGGACAAGATTGAATGTTGAAGTAACAAATGAACAACTAACCCTAGGCTAAACTACTAACATTACATTATTATTCAAGTGTTCAACATAAAAAATTTAAAATATATATATATTTCCAGTCCGACCCCGGTCCACCGGTTTTTTACGGTCCTGGACTGGGACCGGAAATTCCCGAAAGCATGGACCAAAGACCGGACCGGATTTTTGTCCGGTCCTAATCATATCCCGTTTTGAGGAGAGTTTTTTCTTCTTCTTTTTTTCGGTTTTTATTCATAAGGCGAAACGAAGTCGTAAGCAAGGACACCGTACCCCCCTTTGTATCCTCCACTGCTCTTGAGATTATAATATGCTTATATGTATCATGCACATAATGGAGTATGGAATTTACAATTAGCGACTCGGACCAAGTCTGAAATCGTTGCTTATATAGTTCTAGCTTTGCGTGAGCATTAATGTTGCACAATTTAGGTTAATATAGACATTTTTCTCTTAGGTTAGAGCCAGACTGATCAAGCCTCATCTTAGGATTTCTCGTGGGGTTATAATCTTAACCACATGCAATATTTTTCCGTTCATGTTAATTCAACCAATTATCATTTTAATTAGATGTGCGACCCGAGCCTAGAAAACCATTAGACTCGGCGTCATTTCTCATAGAAACGCAAGTGATCTGGGCTTGGCCAAGCTCCGACATTCATTGCAATTTCTAGCGACGTGCCTAATTATTAAACTCACCGTCTTGACTTAAGTTAGAGAATTGGGCGACGTACCGGCCCAACATCACTGTTGTTGCTAGCGACTTGGATGATTTTAAGCTCAGTGTCATTTATCCATTTTACATGCTCTTGACCTTTATAGGTCATCATATCACACGCCTCATTAGGCTTATCATATCACACATTGATACTCACCCACAAGCTATAACGTGTCAATTTAATCAATTATCATAACCATGACATGATATACACAACAACTATATTAAGCATGCTTTTACGTACACATCACATGATGATGTTCATCATTGAACACATCAAGCATGCTTTACTAATAAAACGTCACAATGCATATCAACATTCACTATTTAAAACGACAAGATTAAATCTCTCGTGCACTAATAAAAGATAAGTAAGTCGGAAGACTTACCCGAATAAGGTCACAAAGCAACCTAAGCTAGTGTTAGACCAATGTTTTCAGCAACACTTGCCAATAAAATCATAATTCTGATTTTAAACTTATCACTTCAAACATCAATTAAATTTATTATGTTGAATTCAGTTAACTTTACGACATTTTCCGAATCTTAATTTAATTGATTAATACTTTCATTAATTAATTAAATTTTAGCAGCGTAACGTTTTGGCCGAAGGCAATTTTCAAACCACATATTATCAGATCTTGTCATTCAATCAACCTAAGATCATCAAATAATTAAATGAACATAAGAAAATTTTATCCATATTGACAAAACCGAATGTCAATTTAAGCAAAATCGCATTACTAGAAAATGAATAAATTCATAATTTATTCGTTACTAGCCTGATTGGAAAACATAAAAAGATTCGGAATCACGGCGACGAAGACTACGCTCGGACACCACCAAATTCACTAGAATCTAGGCGGTTGAACCGGCCCAATAAGGAATATTCTCGACCTAACCTTAACTTCCTCGAATACTTGGTACCAAAATGAAGAGAACGACGGATTTCGGGCCGCATAGCATGTCCGGACACGGGCTGCCCATGAGTCTTTTTTAAAATAAAAAATACAAATACTACAAGTCTTCAACTTAATTTGTTTTCATATAAAAAGGGGATTGAAGCAGCGAGAAGGATCAACGAAGGAGATCGAAGCAATGAGAGGATCAACGAAGAGGATTAACAAAGGAGATCGAAGAGGAGGACCAACAAAAGGATCGACGAAGAGATCGAAGTTGCGAGGAGGAGGAAGAGTGGATCAACGAGGAGGAGGAGTAGGAGGAGGAGGAAGAGCGGAGCAGCGGCGCCACAATAGTCACCAGTTAGGGGCTAGGGTTACGTGATGAACATCGTTATATCACGTATCATACGTAGGGATGGAAATGGGTGCACAACCACCCGACCCAACCGATCACCCGACCCGAATATATGGGTGAAAACCCGAAGAATTCCGGTTGGTGGACGGTTGGTGGGTGAAATTGATGGGTGGTGGGGTGGGTATGGGTGGAGGTACAACCACCCACCACCCGCCCCGTCACCCACCCGCCCCACCCGTCCCGTTTCACCCGTTTAAATTATAAAAATATATATATATAAGACCTTAAACCCCTAATATCTAATATGGGAGAGAATTGACAAACAAACAACCGTTTTGAGTCCCGATCCCGTGTTTCTCTAGCCCTTCGAGTCTTCGCCTTCACCTTGCAGTCGCATTTGCTGTCTGTACCGACGGGTGTTCTCCCATCACTTCTCGCCGGCTCCGTCTTCGATCTTCTCCGGAGTCACCACTGCTTTGCCGATGTTGTCTTTGACGTTCTCACTGCTCCACCGACTTCTTCATCGACGTTCTCACTGATTCAACATTCGCCACAAGGTGACAAACATTTTTTTCCGGGAAAAACTACCCAACAAGTATTTTGTTCTTTCGATTTGTCTAGTTAAAGTTTCTTTACTGAAATGGGGTTCTATTGATGACTTGATGATCAATGAGATGGATAGAAACATGCTTGAGAAATTTGATAAGTACTGGTCGATTATAAGTGGAGTTTTTCAATAGAAACAATTTTAGACCCAAGAGACAAACTTGAATGGTATTTTAACAAGATATATGATGATCTTTGTTGAGATTGAGAAGGTGAAAACTTTGATGGTTTTTTTTATGAGTATCAAGAATATGTAAGTTCTACCTCTAGATAAATTGGCAAGAGACATGTAATTTCTGATGATGATGATTTTGGCCGTTATAAGAAAATTTTGAAAAAGAAGGCTAGTGTAAGTCATGAATTGGTATATTATCTTCAAGAAATTGTATTACCTAATATTAAAGATTTTGATGTTCTTATCTTATGACAAACTGATCTAAAGTGTCCAAATTTGCGAAAGGTTGCAAAAGATATTTCGGCAATTTTCGTGTCTACCGTGACTTCTAAAAATGCTTTTAGCATGGGTGGGCGAGTGGTGAATCCTCATCGTTCTAGACTTCGTGGAGATATTGTAGAGACATTAATGTTTTTGCAATATTGAATTAGGAGCAATTATGTAGGTGAGCATCTCTAATTATACTAATAACCTCTTCTTTTTTTTACTTATGATATCCCCTTTCATGATTTTTAATTATAATTTAGGTTTTTCACTCGATGCACAAGTAGGTTGATACTATATTGAAGGATGTCGATGTTGAAGATTCCGCCATGAAGGTGTGTACCCAATATGTTACTTTTGACATTCAAATTTTAATTAATGGTTAAGTTTGATTTTCTAATTATTATTATTTTTTATATTTTTTTATTATTTTAGGTTGTTGAAGTGTATAATTATATCGAGCTTTAGAGGAGTTTCATTTGATTTATGTTAATTTACTTTTATTGTATCCATAAAAAGCTGTGTTTTTTGCATCATTTTGGTTTGTATTACTTGGAAATCTTTTTGTTGTTGGTTTATTATGTTTCACAATATTTCGTGATTTAGTAAATTTTGATTTGTGTTATTTTTAAATTGAAAATTGTCATAACTCTGAAAATTCTAAAAACAAAAAAAAAATTACTTCACACCCGACTACTTCACCCAAACCACCCGATCACCCGGTGGGTGATGGGTGGGTGGAATATGGGTAAAGTGTTAGGTGGGTGATGGGCGGGGTGGGTGACAACTTGAGTAAGATGGGTGGTTGGCGAAATTGGTACATCCATCCATCAACCGACCCGTTTTCATTCCTAATCATACGTGATAAGTGATTTATAGGTTTTTTGAAATGGCCCGGACCTAATGGCCCAGACAGCCCGCTGGTTGTTGTACCCGCCACACGGGCCGGACTTAATAGGTTGGGCACGGACCTAGCTACTATCTAATACCCGTCCATTTTATCGGGCGGGGTGGGCCGGTCAACGGGCTTGACCGTGTTTGCTTAGTTCTAACCAGAGGGTAAAAATTATTCTCCGGAGGAAAAAATACAAATTTTCCCATAAGTTCAAAATAACGTCAGGAACATAACGTTGAAATCCATACTCGTCATTTATGCACTATTCACGAGTCATGAGTAAATTAATGTCAATGGTTAAGTTGATCATTGTTAATCATGCCATCATTAATTAGGATTCAAAAATCGTAACTTTTACACTCCGCTCTACCATCCGTTTGTGTCGGACTTTGACATGATATGAGAGGGGTTAACCTCACAGGCCCGCGATCCTAACCTGTGAACAAGGGTTAACTCAGTTTGTACCCTATTACATTTGCGGAGGTGTTTTGAAGATAATGAGTTTTCACATCTAAAGTGGACACTTTCCGATCCTAATATATAAAGTCAGTGAGTTACTCTTCCTATTATCAATTGGTTTTTGGATGAAACCATTGAGCTTATGTGTTGAATTTGAGCCTAATGTGCATGTGTAATCGTATGCACACGACCATCGCTCAGCCGCCCGTCTTATCGGACTTTGATAATATCAGATAGTTGAATTCAACGAATGAACATCCCAAATACAAGCCAAAATACCAACTGCTCCGAATTCAATATCAACCAAATCATTCAAATACAAGCCATAAACACCAAACGTCCTCCAAATAACCAAGAGAAAAAAAAAACAAGTCTTAATATTTAAAACTTATGTATTTACGTTTATAGTAAAATTAGATTTTTTTCAACTCAATTAGTCGGCATGTAAATTGTAAAATAAACGCAATGGCAAAAAAAAAAAAAAAATCTTCATAGTTTTTTTTTAGAAAAAAAAATTTTTAAAGAGGAAATTTTATACTTTTTTTTCTTTTCTTCATATGTTGGGTAATTATTTTTTGGGAAAATTCGGATGGTATCCGTGTGGTTTGGGGTATTTCGGATTTTGTCCATGAGTTTTTTAGAGTTCGAATAGTACCCTCCAACTTTACATAATTCCGAATTTTGACCAATTTTACTAAACCTACCAAACACTTCTTAATTGATTCATAAAAATAATAATAAAAAACTAAAAAAAAAGAAAAGAAAGAAATTAAATGGAATATAGGGGATGTATTCATTCCAAGACTTTTAAAGATTTTGACTGAATTTTAATAATCCATAGAATTTGTTGATTCTGTGGGATATTTTAATTCTATATAGAGTTAATACAGATTTTGTCAAATTCTATCAGATTAATACATGGCCAAAAGAAATCATCCATGTAGTATGACTAGTTTATAAAGCAAATTTTTAATTAGTTGATATACTAATAACTTATCCATGATCAAAAGAAATCATCTAGAAAAATAACATTCAACTATCAATCTATTAAAATTCACAACCAACATCAGTATTTTATTTTCTATTGTAAGTAAGTCTAGGTACCTACTTATCAAATAATTTCTATTGATTTTCAATCGATTGCATACCGATTTTATGATTAATTATATAGCAATATATATAATATATTAAAGCATATGGAAAAGTGCAATTGCACTGCAGAACACATAAGATACTTTAATTATCTAATTATATATATATACCGAGACTGCATAAACAAAACAAAAAAAAGAGTACATACGGTACAATGCTTTTTCCGAAACCGCATAAGTCGCAAAATAAAAAGAGAAAACTGAGAGGAACGCTCACACGTTTCTTATGACAAACCAGTAAGACGAGCCCAAGCGCTCGAAGTCCATACAATCAACATGGCGGAAAACACGAGAAAAAACTAACCTCCGACGATGCACCGAGTCCGCACTCGAAAACGCTCAAAAACGTTGATTTGGCCGTTAGGGTTCTTCAGTGTTGTAGTTTGGCGTGAAAATCTTATGTGTTGGGAGAAGACTTCTGTAAGGTTTATAAGTAATAAAAAAAATCCTACAAAATCAATGAAATAATAGATTATTTTTAAATCAAGAAACTTTTAAATACCATAGGAATTTTATGGAAAATTTAAAATCCTAATTGAATACCAAAAGATTTATATGGACTTTAAAAAATTTATATTGAATACCCATAGACTTTTAAACTCCAAAAAATTCTTGTAAAATCTTAATTTAATACACCCCCCTAAATTAAAACAAAGGAACAAATCTTCAGTCTCCACGCCAGGCGTTCCACTTCCACGCTTGTTGCTCCACGCTAGGCGGCCAGGGAAGACGACGGCGGTGGCTCCATGGTTGGTGGCGGCGGCTACGGGGTAGACGACGGCGGATCTAGTGAAGACTGAAGCGGCTCCAGTGAAGGTGGTGGTGGCGGCGGGTTGACGGCTTGCCAATCTCCATCGAAGAACACCGCCGAGAAGATCTACTGTGCCCACGAAGAACGCCCTTCATAACCAAAAAAATCTACTTGTCAAAGAACAGATCTTCAGTCACGCCACCCGAAATCTGAAATAAATTAGGTTTAAGCACTGCCTCCGATCAGCGGCATAACGATGCCGCCGTTGTTTCATTTACTAGTGTGAAGCAATGTGTGGAAGCAACTTCAATGGAGATGAGGATTTATTTTATTTTCGAAAATTACAACTTAATATTAAACATATTTTTTAATTTTGTTTTGTTTTAATTTATTCTATGTTATTTCATCGTTTTTTTATACTAGTTTCTGTTTTATTTTTTATTTTTATAAATAAGATAAGGAGTGTTTGGTAGATTTAGTAAAATTGGGCAAAATCCGAAATTATGTAAAGTTAGAGGGCATCATTCGAACTCTAAAAAACTCATGGATAAAATCCGGAATACTCCAAACAGGTCGTCAGGATTTTTTATTATTATTATTATTTTTAATTATTATTTTTTATTTTTTTTATTTTTTTTCAGTTACGTTTAAGAGAGGGCAAGATGTAAGATACAAGAACTCCTTATGTGTCTGGCGGTATACAGTTGTACGTTTTCCTTCATCCTTAAACCTAAACCCTAACCCCCCGTTCCCTTCCTGCAAGTTTAAACAGACTACTATGGGGAGGGAAATTCGCGTGTCTCCTCCCAAAGAAGCAACAAAGAAGAAGAAAAATGTGATTAAGAACAAGGAGGACAAAGAGAATGAAAAGGTGAAAGTGGTGGATGTATATGAGAAAAAGCATAAGAAGAACAGAGAGCGTAAACTAAAGAGGTCGCAACGAGATGCTCAAGAGCTGCCTCATCAATCAGTAAGTAATTCATTGATCTCTTATTTTAATTCAGCTGTTTTTCATCGTTTCCTTGGTCGAATTTGTGTCACGGAATCAACTCGTTTTTGAGGAATTCCACATAGAGAAGTTTCAGATTTATCATGGATGTAATTTTTGGTCCAGGAGGATTCTGATGAAGAAACCCAGTTAGGAAAACAAGAAAAGACCGGAGCTGAGCCCTCAGAAGGCGAGTTACATGGTAATTTCCCGATTTCAGCAAATCCTTGAACTTGCCACTTCTTGCGCGACCTTTACGTGGTAGGATTAGAAAGAAGGTCCTTAATTGTAACTTAGTAGAACCCTAAAATCCGCTTTCTCTCACTATTTTCACAAATTAAAATGAGTTAGGAAATCCTGTGATGAAGCAATTTTGCAAATCTGTGAGTTTAATAATTAAGAAAATCTTTGAAAACAGATGCTCATGTGAGTGATAATGACGCCGGAACTGCAAGTGAAGGAGAACATGAAGCTGTTGAGGAGAGTGATTCTTCTGAAGACGAGGTGACTATGTGGATAGCTTGTTTTTGCATGATACTTTCTATTTGATGAAAGTGCTTACTTTGTTTGATATGTTTTTACAAAGGTTGCCCCTCGCAATACAGTTGGTGATGTTCCCTTGGAGTGGTACAGGGACGAGGAACACATTGGATATGACATCACAGGGAAGAAGATTAAAAAGAAAGAGAGGCTAGATAAGCTTGAGAAGTTTCTAGCAAGTGCTGATGATTCAAAGGATTGGTGAGTTTTCAAAACATATCAGTCTTGTCATGTCACATACTAGCACTTCTTTTCCATCTTTGTAATCTGGTCTCTCATAAAGCTTAAAGATAGGTTCCATGTTGTCTAAATACTTCTTTTGGCTCTCATCCTTACGGGCTTACTGTATTCTTGTAATCATTTTCTTCATGGTCTGAACACATAGTTTACATCTCTGGCTGCATACTGGTTGACTCTTGATCATATGTACTTTTACCGACTTTGCATGTGAAATTTTATAAGATTGAAATTCATAGTTAATCTAATATTTAGGCGGAAGATATATGACGAATACAATGATGAGGAAGTGGAGCTTACGAAAGAGGAAACCAAGCTTATTCGTCGATTAGTTCAAGGAAAAGCTCCACATCCAGACTTTGATGCCTACGAGGTAAAGGTCTTCTATTTGAAGTTTTCTTCTGTATCTGGTGTTACAAACTTTAGATTTCAGGTTGTCTGCATGTGTGTTTTGGACTAAAAATGTTATTTTACTTGTTTCTTTACAGCCTTATGTAGATTGGTTCAAGTGGGACGATGCCATACATCCTCTGTCTAACGCACCAGAACCTAAAAGACGATTCATTCCTTCAAAGTGGGAGAGTAAAAAGGTTATTGTGTAGATCTTTTGATCCTGTAAATGTCTAATTCAATATGGTTTGGCTTTCTCTGTTGACACCATAGTGGACTTATTTGTCACTTATGGTGGTTCCAAGCTGCCATCATAATCCTTTTGTATTTTAGCTAATTCTTTTTGGCTGTAGAAAGTAGTTCTCAATCTTTCTGGTCCTGTGATCTGCAGATTATTCGGTATGTGAGGGCTATCCGAGAGGGAAGAATAAAGTTTGATAAGCCTGAGGAAGGACCAAAGGTCTATGACCTTTGGGGAGATGATTCTGGAGCATATGAAAAGATGAGGACTTTTATTCCTCCACCAAAATCCAAAGTGCCTGGTAAAATAGTGGAAGATGTCAACCATATTTTCTACAGTGTATATTGTAGCCCAACTTTCTTTCATTGGCTTATATTGTTTACTACATGTTGCAGTCCATGAGGAATCTTACAACCCATCATTGGAGTACATTCCAACTCCGGAAGAAATAGAAGCTTACAGGATGATGAATGATGATGATCGTCTAAAGTTTATTCCAAAGAGGTAATAATGTGGCCTTATTTACCGAGTCATGTTCGTCATCATGTTAAACTATTCTTCCCAATATTGTAACATAATGCACCAATTGTTAAAGCCTGTTTTTTTTTGATTAGGTACACTGCCATGAGAAGAGTCCCAGCCTATGAAAATGCTGTGAAGGAATGTATGGAGCGTTGTCTAGATATATACATGTGTCCTCGAGTGCGAAGAAAGAGAGTAAGATTTGACCTCTTATCTACAAAGAATAAATATATTTACCCTTGACTGCCTTGCCATCTTGCTTACATAGATTCAGTCCATTCAAGTAATATAATATTCCGCCTTTGTTTTCAGCTTAATATTGATCCTGATGCCCTGAAACCTAAGTTGCCAAACCCTAAGGATTTCAAACCATACCCTGTTGTATGCTCTCTTGAGTTCAAGGGTCATGAAGGAGCTGTTGTTTCTATTTCAGTTGATCCTTCTGCCCAATGGATTGCTTCAGGTTTGGTTTCCCAGTCTGTGGTATGATTGATGCTGTTGAAAACTCCATTCTAAAGTAACTGGTATGTGTAACTTTTCGTAGGTTCAACTGATGGGACCGTGCGGATCTGGAACATTGATAATTGTAGATGTATACGTGTGTGGAATTTGGGTGAAGCTGTTCAGCGGGTGGCATGGAATCCATTGAAACAGCTACGAGTTTTGGCAATTGCTGTGTAGGTTTTATCTGCAAAGCTCTTGTTTATCAGATTCATTTTACATTATGGAGATTCAAATGCTTGATAGTACAACTTTTGCAGGGGATCCGATGTTCTTATATTAGATACTGGACTCGGAAATGAAGAAGAGAAAAGCAAGATTGATGAACTTCTGGATGTCAAAGCACCAGCAGTGTCAGATGACACTGGTTAGTGTTTTTTCTTTTTCAATACATCAGTTATACTTACTACAATATGGGTTGTTATTCAAATGGTTACTATCTAATATTTATCGATGCCAAATACAGCATCAGTTGTAAATTGGCTTCAAGATGACAAGTATGGAGGGGTGAGGTTAAGTCACTCTAAGGTATAGTCTCGTTTTGCCTTGATGTCTTCCATTTATATATGTATTTCTGTAATTTATTTGTGTCCCCTCTGAACCTTAGGCTTTTATTAAGATTTAGTTGGTAACCTCTCTGCCTCTTATGGATTTGGCAGACTGTATCTTCAATAGAATGGCATCGTAAAGGAGATTACTTCTCTACAGTTACGCCAGCAGATATCCTTTGTCTTTTGCATAGTCTCAGCTATATTGCTTACACATTGTTCAGACTTCTTTTTTCTGTCAACAAGTTATAAGCATGACATTCACAACAGACAAATGTCCTGAACAAGATTTGGTTGCTTTTTCTTAATAAAGTTTAGTTCTTTCAAGACAACAATTTTGGACCTTTATCTCAGATGACATAATCTTTCATTTTTTTTCATCATTATATGGTTATTGATCAGGAATAGGTCACCATACAGTCTTAATTTCGTTGAGTAATGTAAATCACTTGGCCATACTCCTTATAGTTTGTACACTTTCAGGGGCAGTATTTAAACATGTGGCTTTTTAGTGAACAAATACTGAAGATATATAAATATTATTGTGCTCTCAACAGATAATATCTCATATTATATGTTGTTCATCTAAAACATATTTCAGCCGACATTGTGCCGGTTGATATTATACATATGTTGAAGTTTGTTTATTAATATGCCATGGTTGAAGTCTGCTGTCTTATACACTGGGTAAAGGACAGGAAAATCCTGCCCAAGCATGCATATGAATAGGGCAGTGTTTAAGGACAGTCATGTTGTTCTGTATACTCTGTCAGGTAACTTGTTTCCTTAACCCAAATATTACGTGAATCTAGATCATCTGTGCTTATACACCAATTCTCGAAGAAGGTCACACAAAGAATTCCATTTAAGCTGCATGGGCTTCCAGTATCTTCTACCTTTCATCCTACTCGATCCTATTTTCTTGTTCCAACCAAGAAGAACATTCGTATTTATGATTTGGTGAAACAAAAGCTTGCTAAGAAGCTTGAGACTGGACTTCGTGAGATCTCATCCATAGCAGTTCACCCTGGAGGTATTTTTCAAGTCTTTTCAGTATGTGATGCTATTTTTATTATTACTCTTACAATGATGGCTCTTGATTTATATAATCCTTGTCATTTCCCTTTCTATGGGTTATATGCAGGTGATAATGTCATTGTTGGAAGCCGAGAAGGAAAAATGTGTTGGTTTGACATGGATCTATCATCTCAGCCTTACAAAGTTCTCAAGTACGTATCTACGTGATTACCGTAATTTTGATTACAATAAATTAACTATGCAAACAGCAACTCCGTACTGTTGCTTATTTGATTTTGGCTGTTTTGTGAGCATACAACTCATCTTTTGCAGTTTCATGTCTAAATGAACACCAGCCTTAGATTTTCTCTGTTGCATCTTTTGACTTTTTTTCAAAAATTTGATTTCACAACTTCCCTTGGTGGATTAATGTTTGAATAAATTTATCTATATTCTCAGGTGCCACGAGAAGGATATTACAAGTGTGGCTTTCCATCAGTCATATCCCCTATTTGCTTCATCATCTGATGACTGCACAGCATACGTCTTTCATGGAATGGTGTATCAAGATCTAAACCAGAATCCTCTTATTGTCCCATTAAAAATCCTTAGAGGGCATTCAAGCTCAAATGGAAGAGGTCAGTTATAAAAACGAACTAATTTGATGATCCAGCTATTTGTTGTGTGGTAAAATCTAATACAGCTAGTTTGTTATTGCAGGGATCCTAGATTGCAAATTCCATCCAACCCAACCTTGGCTTTTCACTGCTGGTTCAGATGCTGTGATTAGGCTGTATTGCCACGGTCACCAGTGACGTAATTGTTAACTGTTTTTTACCTCGCGCTAAGATGCAACTATGGCTTTGAACTACTGAGAAGATGAAGGTGTAGAAACTGCAATGCAATTCGTGGACGGCCTTGCTGTATCAGGTCATACAAAACCAGCTCTGCTTCAAATTTACATCTATCCATGTCGAGGATTGTAATTGTTGGTTTATCTGTTCCATTTCTATAGGGAAAAATATAATCATTAATTTAGCAGATGTGATGTTGCTGTTGGGATATTGTTAGTCTTTTAGAGATACGGAGGTCCTGGTGTACCTGTGTGACCCATCAAAATTTTGAAGCAGATTCTTAAGATTTTTTTGGAGTAATGTTATAAATGATTCAATAAACTTTACGGTCGATTGGAGTTGGTCACATGCTTGTAGATTTTATCCAAACTGTAGGAACTTCAATTGATAGCATAAACTTTAGGATTTGGTGTAAGCTGTGACTTTTTTCAAAATTAATTATCAATAAGAAGTTTAAAGATTCATTTTGTGAAAATATATTTTAAAATTTGCTTTTGAAAAAAACATTATTTTAAATGATCAAATTACAAAGCAATCTTATATCTATTAAAGTAGTATCTTATATCTAGTAGAAGCAATTTTAGCCTTCGCCGCCAGGTTTACGCAATTCCAAAAATATTTTTTTAAAAAGTGATTTTTAAATCCAGTTATTGTCAAAATATTTTCTTAAAAGTGGCTTTTAAATACAACTAGTTTATATCCCGTGCCGTGCACGGGTATTTACTAAGATTTTTTTAAAAGTTGCATATATTGAATAATATATAAGTTAATTTATAGTTGGTTGAATGTAAGTTCATATTTGAGTTAGAAATTCCAATTGCAATCAACAATATAACATAAATATTGGAATTAATAACGAAGTTCATCGCGTAAATGTGATCGAATACACTTGAAATCCATGAATTTTTAACGATATTTCGAATAACAATTAATATAATAAAAAATAGTAACTAGGGTGTGTTTAGTTTGAGCTTATTGGAGGTTATTTTAGCTTATTTTTCATGAGGCTATAATTTGTAGGTGTTTAGTTTTAAAATATTAAAATAACCTGGGTGGTTTATTTGAGCTTATAAACCCCGAAATATAATCTTCTATCCCCAAGGTTATACGAGGTTATATTTTGATATGTGTCTTTTTACAAAAAAATAATCCCCAAAAAATACACAACTAAACACCAAATAACAAATAACCTCAAATAACCTCATTTAAATTAAAAACTCAAATATAAGCTATAGCCCCAAATAATACGCACTACTACAAAAATTATAAAAAATTGCTCTATAACAATATTTATTCTTTCAAATACTATTTTATATTGATCTTAATTACGAAGATTGATTGGATCTGAAATAAAAATATATATAGACATGTTTAAAATAATGTAACAACATATGATAATATCCACAGTCTACTTCAATTTCCTCGATAAGGTTGCAATCAAACACGAATAAGTAGGACTATCGTCTACCACCCAAACACTTTTGCATCAACATTCAACAATATGAGCAATTGATTGTAGTAATACTATATTCATATCATTTTGGGTATATAAAAATATTATACTTTACTTGCAAATCGAACATAAAACAAATAATAAGATACATATATACAAATACATAAACTTGTGATTGCGTATGTCAAAACCCTAAACCGCTCGTCGGGAAAGGAACTTGACATTGCTAAAGTTCATAATATATCTATTATTATTTGGAAAATATCATATTATACGTAGATATATTTCCAAAACATAAATATATTAACTCAAACAAATATTTGAATATTTATTGACAATTATTTCTAGTAAATGGCTTGAGTAAAAAAAACATAAAATAATAATAAAAAAACAATAATTTTGTAAATAAGTAAATTTGAACTCCTCTAATGCAAATTTTAAAGCTAATAATGTCTCACAATATTTTGATATTAAAATAAAAATACATAAAAATAAAGAAATTGGTTTGATTAGTGCCAATAAGGAACTCTCGCAACAATTTTGTGGGTGATATTCCAAAACCCATACGATAGGCTAATCATTGTCACAAGTTATAAGTACCGACAAACATAATTAACAAATATGTAACATGGAAACGAAGGACCACTGTCTCCAATTTCTTCCTCTCAAATGCAAATTCAAGTTTTTGTGTGAAGAAGAATAAAGATAAACTAAATAACATATAAAACTATCCAAGTTAGAAAAGAAAAACAATTTACATATTTAAATCTTTTTTATAAAAAAAATTTAAAATAGAAAATACTTACGATTAACGAATAAATCATAAACCGAAAACAAATTGTGGTATAGAAAATACTTATTGAATGAGTAAAAAAAGAAAATAACAAAAGAAAATCGTCAATATTTTTTATAAATTGCAACTATAAACAATATATTAAAATAAAATAAACTTGTCCTCCTCTAATGATACATTCAAATTCGTGCTAATTAAAATAAATTGTCCCCTAGTAATAATAGTAGTGGTAAAAAACAGAAAGAAGATAAAATAACTAAAAACAAATTTATAAACCTCAAAATCTCATAACTATGCTAATAAAAAACAATAAAAGAAGTAAACGGTTTCTTGTAAAAGTTCAATAGGAAATCAAAGTTGTAAAAAACAAATCTGAAAATCGAAAACAAATTGTGGTATAATACTCTACTTTTTCGGTACAAAAATCATAATCGAAAACTGATTACATTGTATTTCAGAAAAAAAAAATTTATTGAAAAACTTTGAACCCATTAAAGCAAATTTTGGGATAAATGCCCAACAAATCCTTAATTTTTATTAAATCTAAATTCAAGTTAGATTTGTTTGTTAAGAACTGATCAAAATACACAAAGTTTAGGAGCCGTACAAAACATTAAATAAAAAAATGGTTTTTTTCTCAAAAATCGAATCAAAATAAAATTTGAAAACAAAAAAAATGAGTAACTATTAATTTGAAAACCGAAAGTCAATTAGAAAAAGAATGATCAAGAGAGAATATTTTCTTCGGTGATCGAAGATTGAATCACGATCAGGAAAAAAATCGAATTGAAACATAGTTTGAAACCTAAAAATCGAGCACATATTTAAATGATTAAATTAATAAATAATTAAATAAAAAACCAAATTACTCAACTTAAAAAATCAAACATCGAGATTTATAAACAATAGAATCAACAAAAGAAAGAATGATTAAGATGAATTAGGATGATCGAGGAATGAATAAGTAACGATTACAAAAATCATCGAAAACAAAATCGATAGGATCAATAATTACAAAAACATGATCAAAATAATCAAACAAAAATAAGAAGATCGAAAATTGGATTCAAACAAATAAATTGGAAGAGCCGTAGCTCAAAACATAATTTTAAAGCCAAAAATCAAGCATATATATAATTCAATATGATTGAACCATGGAGATGATTAGTCAAAAAACAAAATAGCTCAACTACAAAAATCGAAGATCGAGATTCATAAAAGAATAAACAATAGAATCAGTAAAGCAGAATAATTAAAATCAACGATTGAATTACGATGATCGAAGGATTACCTGAAATAAAGGAATATGTTTCAAGCTAAAAGAACCGTACGCAAGAGATTGATGGAAAAATGAATATTTGGTGATTGATATATATAGTACAATATGATGATATTAACTTGTTGTGGAAGTCTATTCCGAGAAAATTACGTGAGAAGTTTTGTTTGAGATAATTGATATAAGATTTATTCCGATCTGGTGATTTCTGGGAGAAGATAAAACAATATCTTGCTGAACAATTTTTACTTAAACAAATTTAATTAGAATGATTTATCGGTTTAAAATAAAAATAAAAAATGTTAAAAAGATTAATAATTGGAATAATTTGCTATTAGATTTGGCGAATTTTGTATTAAGATTTTGCTAAATAATTAAAAATTTTGGTTTTTTTTGTTTAGTAAAAGAGATTTTATAGCTTAATTAGTTGTTTTAAAAAAAGATTTATTTCTAGAAAATTTGTGAGGCCGCCACGTCAGATTTAGTGACGGCTCTTTTAGTATAGGTATATAGATTATTATCAAAAGAAATTATATATCTTATATATATTAAAGTAGAGGCCTCTATTGCCATGTGTTACCTCTAGGATTTTTCTCAGTCCAACGGAAATTTTACAAGCCTCTACTGCCACGTGTCGCTCCCAGAGTTAACGTCAAGAAAATTATAATTACGTAATTCAAATTATTATTTTTTAAATCGGATTACAAATAGTTTGTTGACTTAACAAACTAATGGATTTTATAGTGCAAAAACTAAATTTTTTTTTATAATAATGATAAATATTATAATCATTAAAAAAATTGTTAAAAGCAAAAAAATTAAAGTCAAACACATAAACTAATTTATTAAAACAAATCAATTGTAAAGCCACAGCAATTGTTAGCCATTAACCAAAAAAAATCCTAAACTCATTATTTAAAAAAAAAACAAAAGTTAATAAACTAAACAAATTAATTAACGTTAATTCTAATTAGGAAAAAACAAAAAATTGGTAACAAGTTAGTTTAAATTTGTTACGTAATCTTTTTTTTCCTTTTCTCATTGTGTAGTTAGTTTAACCGAATCAAACTATTCTATAATGAAATAATTTTATGAATATATACTATATGTTGCAATTTCAATATGATAATAACTTAATATATAATCAAATTATACTTATTTTAGTAGAATCTATATATGATAATAATATATGTATTTTAAAAAAAAAATACAACTAAGCTAATATCTCCATCTTTTTATCCGTTTTGTTTACTATAATATACTGCTACCTATTCATAAAAACATGATGTTTAGTTCTCTGTTTTATAGAATTTAATATTCATTTTCATTTTTTAAAATGTAAATTAACACAAGGTAATTTTTTAAACATCGACACCAATTTTATTAATTTCGTAATTTAACTCATTGTTTATTAATATTAATTATAAATTTTTAAAAAACAAAAAAAATTAATAAAAGCATTAAAAAAAGAAGTAAAACAGCCGTAAGTTTAATCGTAACAAAATTGATTAATAATAATTAAGTTTCAAACAACAGAAATTGAAAAAAACTTAAGTTTCAAACAACATAAATCGTAAAACCTAAAAGGTAAAAATAAACAAATAGAGATTATCATATTGATTAACAAACTAATAGATAATATAGCCATCTTCTAATTATTAAGATACAAAAATTTAAAATCCGAACAATTCCGTTAATATTTACAAAGATACGATCGAGAGAAAGTAATAAAATTAGTTACAACATCTATATAAATATAGATCGACTGACAGGTTTACCATCAATCATTCTTCCTCATTCACATTTCTTTCATTTGAAATCAACAACTAAATTCAACGACTCCGAGCACGAAGAAGCTTGATTTTTGAGTAAGAATACTCTTCAGTTTCAGTTGTGTATGAATATATGAGAATACTCTTCAGTTTCATTTGTGTATGAATATATGATTGATTGATTATCCAGGTTCAAGGTCATATAGTTGATTGTGAAGAAGGCACTAACGAAACTGATGCAGCCAAGTTCGTGGTTATGTTTCAACTATACGGATGAGAGCTTGGGAGATAATGCCAAGTAACCATTAGTGACGAAGGTGCAACAACATAAACTAAGGTCGGTGAGAAATGAGCAGTTATTGGCAAGAACAAAAAGATCTTCATCATCCAATTGTTATTTAACATGTATAGACATCTAGCCCGAATAGATAATTTTCTGGTATTTTGTTTAAATGCATGTTAAACGACGATCATTCACAAATGTTTAGTGATAATGAATCTGCAAGGATCTTACATTGTCACAGTTGATCAGACCCACCAACAACAATATTTTTACAATTCAATCGTAAATGCGTCAAAAATCTAAAATAATATCTAATAACTGATTGAATTTTAGCAAACAAACAAGATTATCCCTAAAGTCCTGTATATAATTTTCATAATTTGATAATAAATTTCGAGTTTTATGTATTATTTTTGTATATTTGAAATTTGAAATTCATTTTCAAAATTCTTTTGTTACCAAAAATCTAAAATAATATCTACTAACTTGATTGATATCGATTTAACCTCCCAAAATACTAGATCATATATTTTTCTTTTTCAGTTTTATATATTTTGCATTTCTAATCAACGATTACTATTCATAAGTTATAAAGTATGTTTAAAATAGTTAGTATCCGTAATGTAGGTCTTCTATAATTTTCAAAACAAGACTGAGACTAGAGTATTCCAATAGGCATTACGAGCAACAAATTATGATCGACAATATTTCATTCTAACGTAGGGTATTTTGAAACCATTTTTTTCAACCTATGATATGCGCATTATGTTATTCTATGTGGTGCATATTAGTTTTTTGACACAATTAATATTTTAGTACTTTATTTATAAACATATATTTAACATAATTTAGTACCACATATACTTGCATTTTAGTACTAATAACATACCAAAATATAAATACAATAACTTATTAATATTATCAACTTACTACTTATAAATAAGATAATCGAATTTAAAATACAAACCCGCATAAGGTGCGGGTTATACACTTCTTATTTATAATCGAATTTAAAATGCAAACCCGCACAAGGTGCGGGTAATATATTAGTATATCTATTAAAGCATAAGCATATTTAGCCACGTGTCAACGCCAAGTTTGACGCAACCCCAAAATCTTTTTAAAAAAGTTGTTTTTAAATCTAATTATCAAAAGAAATTAATCGAAAAACTTCTAAAAATAGGATAATGTCTTAGATATTTTATTAAAATTTTCAAAAATTATATTATTAAAAAAATGTAAATGTGTTATAAAAAGATTGTTTTGTATTTCTTTCTTTACTTAAACTTTGTGGAATGTGTTCAATAACACTTAGAATGAAGCTATAAGAGAGGAGAGAACAAGAAGATTATATTTCTAACTTGTTCTTGGTGCATTTTGTTACAATGAGAATGACCTCTATTTATAGGTCAAAAACTAGGACGAGTCATTAACATAAAAGGGGTTACAATATGAGGAGTTACTAATAAAGTAAATTGGGGTGTTAGAAGGTGAATAATTCACCTACAATTTACTTCACTTCTTGACCAATTCCATAACACTCCCCCTTGAATATTCACCTTCTTCTATTATCAAACTTGAGTGTTTGTTAATGACTCCAAAGTTATTATACGCTTGGATGATGCTGTCTCATTAAAAACCTTGTCAGGAAAAACCCAGTGAGATAAAAACCTGATCGAAGGGAAAAAGAGTGCAGCGCGTATAATGCTCCCCCTGATTTCAACATATGTCTCGGAGTCTGTACATTCCAATCTTGCGCACAAGCTCTTCAAACTTCTTGGGGTTCAATGATTTTGTGAACAAGTCAGCAAAATTGTCACTGGAACGGATCTGTTGAATATCAGCTTCCCCAGTTTCCTCTAGCTCACGAGTGGAGAAGAACTTTGGCAATATGTGCTTTGTACGATCTCCCTTAATATGCCATTTCTTCATCTGAGCAATGCATGTTGAATTGTCTTCGTACAAGATGGTAGGATTTTCAGTGATGGGTTTCTTTCCACACTCCTTTTGTATGAACTTGATCATTGATCGTAGGGACACACATTCTCTTCCAGCCTCATATAGAGCGATCAACTCTGCGTGATTTGAAGAAGTGGCGGTAATTGTTTGTTTTGTTGACCTCCATGAAATTGCCGTGCCTCCATATGTGAACACATATCCGTTTTGGGATTTGGCCTTGTGTGGGTTAGATAAATATCCTGCATCTGCATATCCAACCAAAATGACATCTATTTTGTTTTGATAAAACAAACCAAGGTCATGTGTACCTCTAAGGTAACGGAATATGTGTTTGATGTCATTCCAATGTCTTCTTGTGGGTGCACAACTGTACCTGGATAACAAATTTACAGCAAAAGCAATATCTGGTCTCGTATTGTTAGTTAAATACATTAAGGCACCAATTGCACTTAAATATGGCACTTCTAGGCCAAGGATTTCTTCATCCTTTTCGCGAGGACGGAACTCATCATTTTCCACATTAAGGGATCGAACAACCATGGGTGAGCTTAAAGGGTGTGCTTTGTCCATGTAGAATCTCTTTAGTATTTTTTTCGTGTAATTAGATTGATGAATAAATATTCCATCCCTTAAATGCTCAATTTGTAGGCCAAGACAAAGCTTGGTCTTTCCGAGATCTTTCATCTCAAATTCTTTCATCAAATACTTTGCAGTTTCTTCAAGCTCGTTAAAAGTTCCAACGATATTCAAATCGTCAACATATACTGCGATTGTAGCAAATCCACTTTGAGATCGCTTGATGAAAACACATGGACATATAATGTTGTTCTTATATCCCTCCTTGAGAAGATATTTGTAACACCCCAAATCCGCGGGACTCGGGGCGCTACGGGTGAGACCGCACAATGGGTCCCGGCCCTTAGCCTGACAACAAGTTCACTGGACCTTTCAACAATAGCACAGAATAAAGTCGAAAACTTAAATACGTTTTTAATGTATGCGGAAACGAAAAGTAAAGTACAACTGGGAAACTCAGCCGAGTCCTCAAAACAACGTAATACGGTGCAAAAATCTAACATACGACAAAATCCATAAAGATAACATAAAAACCATGACTAAAAACCATCCCCGTCCTAAGATGTACGGAGACCCCGGTTGTCCGCTCCTCCGCCTTACTCGGCGGCGTCCCTAACCTGCAAATCATCTACATAAACGGTTTTAAACCGTTAGCTAGCATTCTAAGCATTAGAATAAAGGGGAAGGGCACAAACACACATAAAATCACAAAACATAAATCACGCAAGTCCGGTTTATCATCTTTATTTATTAACTCGTATCCCGTTCTAATTCAACTTCTGGTTGTGACACGAGAACCACTATGGTCTCGCCTCGGTCCCCCCACCGGCAAAGAATGGCACGGATGCCTCCGTCCATCTAACCCGCCGGGCAAGTCGTCGAGAATCCCCTAGACCCATGTCGGACTAGGCAATATTGTCACCGCCCGTTATCATACATTTGGGCCAAACATAATTACATGGTCGGTGGTCCTATATACCGGTTTCATAATTATAACATATATTTAAACACACACCACCCAACACGCATCATGCTAATACGTAAAATACTCGCTAAGTAAGTCCGGGGACTTACCTCGTCCCAACGCTAACTCTCACGTTCCTGCTTCCCTTGGGAAGAATACAACACCTGCTCATAGCACGATATCTCATCAATACCTGAACTCGAGAAGTCTAGGACTTCTACCCAAATGATCTATACAAGATCATTCAATTTCCATTCTAGAATCACATCCTAGAATCTATCATGCTTGTAACCCAACTCTTATAAACGTCCACGGGGTGTAGCACGTCTATTACGTTTTCCTAAGGTTTCCAAAGCCACTACTTGGCATTTCCTCCATGTCATTCTAATTCCAACCTAACATGATACTAAGGTATAACTTGTTCCTCAAAATCTACGTTAAAATTCCGCAAATCAGACCTACGGTTAAAACCGCTAACACATTTCCCGACAAAAGTCTATATTTTCTAACATAGAGTAACAAATATAATAAATACAAAACCGAGGGGGTTTAATCGTAATTATACCGAATACGAGGGAGGCCGATCGGAAGTACGTCCAAGGATCGTCCTAGCACAACGCGGCGGCGTGGACAGCAGAATCTCGGCCGTGATGCAGAGGGCTCGGCCGCGGTTACAGAGGGGGGGGGCTCGGCCGAGATTGCAGACTCGGGGCCGAGATTGCAGAGGGAAAACGTGTGAGCCGCTGCTCACTTCAAGCCCGAAGGGGGACGGCGACAGGGCGGCGCTGGTGCTCCTCGATTGTCCAAGACGGCGAGGCGGCGGTGGCGTGGCTCCGGCAGGTGAGGGCGGCGGTGGCTCCGCTGGCTTCCCCGGTGGCTGCAAGGCAGGTCTCAGCCGAGGAAAAAGGGTGTCCCGGCCGGGGTGTAGGAAAGCTCGGCCGGGGTTGCAGCAAAGCTCGGCCGAGGTTGCAGATCTACAGCGTGGACTTGTGGCGTGGCTTCTTTCGTCCGACGGCGGCGGGGCTCGGCCGAGGTGGTGGTTGCTCCGGCGAGTCTCGGTCCAGAGAAGGGAGGGCAAGACGAAGGCGGGAGTGAGGCTGGACGTGAGAAGCCGAGAGAGAGATGGAGTAGGGAGAAGAGCAGGGTCGAGGGGTCGGCTAGAGTTGCAGCAAGCTCGGTAGCCTGGGGTAGGCGGGCGGCAAAGGGGACCGGGCTGCAGGCTAGGCGGGCGACAGCCATCTCGGGCGCGTGGGGGAAAAAGGCAGCTCGGCCGAGATTGGCATCTCAGCGGCCGAGATTTCCCCGTGGAAGGGGGATGGGAGGGAAGAAGAAGAGTAGGGCTAGAGGTCGGGTTCGAACTTAAAAAAAAAAATTACGGACGTTACGGTCGGAATAAATTCCCGAACATTTCCGTAAAATAATTTACGGAAAGAGAATAAAAAGATAATATATTTCTAAATTTCCCTATTATTGTTATATTTTTATTTTTAAATTTTCCGGACTTTATAATATTCACTAAGACGGTTGTACCACATTCGTCCTGATTGTTTTAATCCATACAAGGATCTTCTCAATTTTATGGAAAACATTTCTCGTGGCTTTAAGGAATTAGCATCTAGCAATTTTAATCCTTGTGGGACTTTCATGTAGATGTCGGTATCAAGTGACCCGTATAAGTATGCAGCCACGACATCCATAAGGCGCATCTGTAGTTTTTTAAAGACAGTCAATCCGATTAGGAATCTAAATGTAGTTGCATCAATTACTGGAGAGTATGTTTCATCGTAATCGATTCCAGGAATTTGAGAAAAACCTTGGGCTACAAGCCTTGCCTTATATCTCATAATTTCATTTTTCTCATTTCGTTTTCTCACGAAACCCCATTTATAGCCGACTGGTTTTACACCCTTTGGTGTATGAACTACAGGCCCAAAAACTTCACGTTTTTCAAGTGATTTTAATTCTGTCTGAATTGCCTCTTTACATTTTGGCCAATCTTTCCTATGACGACATTCATCAACTGTTTTTGGTTCAATGTCGTCATCTTCAGTTGTGATGTCATTAGCCACAGAGTAGGCAAATATATCATCAATAATGATGTCCTTTCTATTCCATTGTATCCCTGTGTCGACATAATTTATAGCAATTTCATAATTGTCGATTCTTTCATCATCAGAGATATTATCTTCATTTGGAATGTTCTCATCCTCATTTTCTTTGTCTTTCTCATGTTCCTCATTTGATTCAATCACTATAGCATCTCCTACTATATCCTTTTGATTCCTTTTTTTTCTCGGTTTCAAGTCTTTTGAACCGAGTGGTCTACAACGTTTTCGACGAGTCATAGACTCATTTGCAATGGACACCTTTGGTTGTCCAATGGGTACATCAATTCTTGCAGGAGCATTTGTTGTAGGAACATGTGATTTTACCACCTTCTTAGTGTCTGTAAATGCATCTGGTAATTGATTTGCAACACTTTGTAAGTGAATGATTCGTTGAACCTCTTGTTCACACATTTTTGTTTTTGGATCAAGGTGTGATAATAACGTTGCATTCCATGTAATTTCTTTCGTACTTGGGTCCACTTTCTTCTTTTCTCCCCCTAAGATTGGGAATGTATTTTCATCAAAATGACAATCAACAAATCTTGCTGTAAAAAAACCACCCGTTGTTGGTTCAAGATATCTAATGATCGAGGGGGATTCAAAACCAACATATATTCCCAATCTTCTTTGTGGACCCATCTTTGTACGTTGTGGTGGAGCAATGGGAACATAAACCACACATCCAAATATTTTTAGATGTGATATATTAGGCTCCTTACCAAACACTAATTGCAATGGGGATTGTTCATTATTTGCACTTGGTCTTATTCGGATCAAGGTTGCAGCATGCAATATCGCATGCCCCCAAGCAGATGGTGGTAATTTTGATTTCATCAATAATGGTCTAGCGATTAATTGTAATGTCTTTATTAATGATTCAGGAAGACTATTTTGTGTGTGAACATGAGCTACTGGATGCTCCACATCAATCCCAATTGACATGCAAAAATCATTGAATGTTTGGGATGTGAATTCTCCTGCATTGTCAAACCGAATTTTCTTTATTGTATAATCCGGAAATTGAGCTCTCAAACGGATTATTTGAGCAATGAGTTTAGCAAATGCCGCATTTCTAGTCGATAATAGACTTACATGTGACCATCTTGTAGATGTGTCAATTAATACCATAAAGTATCGAAATGGACCACACGGTGGAGCAATTGGTCCACATATATCTCCTTGTATCCTTTCCAAAAATGCAGGAGTCTCACTCGTAACCTTACTTTTAGAAGGTCTAATGATAAGCTTTCCGAGTGAGCAAGACGCACATTTAATATGGCTTGACGGCATAACTTTCATGTTCTTTAGTGGGTGTCCAATTGAACCCTTTATAATTTTGTGCATCATCATTGACCCCGGGTGACCCAATCGGTCATGCCATAGTGTAAATTCAACTCGGTCATCCGACCGTTTGTTAGAAATCACATTAGCCTCAACCGGATGAATATATGTTTCATATAATCCGGAGGCTTGTCCTTGCATTTTTTCAAGGATCCTTTTCTTATCACATTCATGTGTTGTGATGCACAAATATTCTCTCCCATTTTCATTCATGGTTTCCATATGAAACCCATTTTGACGCACATCCTTAAAGCTCAATAAATTTCTTCGAGATTTACTCGAATATAATGCGTCATTTATTATTATTTGTGTTCCCTTCGGGAGTAGAACAAGAGCTCTTCCCGAGCCTTCGATGAGTCTAGCTACACTAGATATTGTATTCACATTGCCCTTAAAGGGTTTCAAATCCGTGAAATACTCTTTATTTCTCAAGATGGTATTTGTGGTGGCACTGTCCACAAGACATTGTTCATTCTCATCGAGTCTTTTCTTAGAAGATTCCATGTTTACTCTATAAAGAAAGAAGCATAAATAAATTAAGCCATTAAAAATAAAACTTCATATTTTATATTAGGATAACCATATTTTAAATAGTCTTTGAAAGAAAACATTACAATGCATTACATCATATTATATATTATTATGCAATAAGGAAAAAAAAAACACAAGTTCATAAACCGAAAAAACTTTAGTCCAAGGCACATGCATCGTCATTCTCAAAGTTGAGAAAGTGAGAGATATCTAGGCTGGTCATTTTCCACAAAGTTGGTTTCACTAGCCTTTTCTTTGTTTCTTTCGGCCTGATAAGCATCCACCAAATGTGAAGCTGTACGGCATATTTTTGCCCAATGACCAGATATGCCACATCGGTAGCAAACAATTCTTGGCTTGTGAGAGGGTCCTTTTTGACCCGCCTGGACCTTTAGCTTATCATTCCCCTTGTAACCATAGTTACCACCTCGATTGTAATGACGACCATCATTATAGCCTTGCCTACGGCCACGACCTCGGCCACGGCTATTATGGACTTGAAGTCATGGAACCTCAAGTTGTTCCATTCATATAGAGCTTGTGGGTTTAGGACTTCCTTTTGATGTCCATATCTTTCATTCAAGCTTTCCCACAACTCTTTTAGATCCTCCACAAATAAATAATCAGTCATGAGACTTTCATGAATGTGGTGGCGAAGGAATACAATTGTTTTTGCCTTCTCTTGTGGAGTGGCATCATTTTCACCCTCAATTGTTTTTCAAGACCATTTGTCTTGAGATGAGCAAGTGCATCAACCCTCCATTTGAGGTACTTTTGGCCCGACAAGTCAAGCATGCCAAACTCTCTTTTTGCAATACTTGCCATTGGTTACTACATAAAATTATAGTTTATGTCAATATTAAGCATGTATGATATTATGAGTCATGAATTAATAAAGTAAAATCATTTCATAGGTGTAGATGTCATAACAATAATAGAGACACATATTTTTATCATGCGACATAAGAAAGAAAACATATGGATATATAAGAGTTACGAGAGTAAGAAATTAAAACCATTTACTTTTACCCTCTTTAAACTCCATCTCCATATTCGTTCATATTCCAAGAGGTGAAAGCAAGAAAATTAATTAATTTGGGTCTTTGTCAAAAAAAAATTGAGTTTCTGGTGAGCAAATCTCAATTTTGTTTTGTTTCTTAGCATAAAACCAAACGACATAATTTTATTTTGACAAATTTATTTTAGATCTCATGTTAAGATAACAAGTTTCTGGTGTAGAGGTTCCCGATTTGGGCAACTACAGAGCATACTCCTCGGTTTAAGTTAAGTTTTCAAAAACTTGAGTTTCTGATGTAGAAGATCCCATAAAGGACAACTACATAGCATAGTCCTCAAGTAGATTTTCATGTATAGTTTTGTGTAATGAAAAACTAAGAAAAAGTTTAAGAAACATACCCTTAGTAGCAAAGCTCAGTTATAACTTAGAATCTTTCGTGTTGATAACGTGTTATAAAAAGATTGTTTTGTATTTCTTTCTTTACTTAAACTTTGTGGAATGTGTTCAAGAACACTTAGAATGAAGCTATAAGAGAGGAGAGAACAAGAAGATTATATTTCTAACTTGCTCTTGGTGCATTTTGTTACAATGAGAATGACCTCTATTTATAGGTCAAAAACTAGGAGGAGTCATTAACATAAAAGGGGGTACAATATGAGGAGTTACTAATAAAGTAAATTGGGGTGTTAGAAGGTGAATAATTCACCTACAATTTACTTCACTTCTTGACCAATTCCATAACAAAATGAAAAAAAAAAATTGTTATTTAAATTTTTTATATATTTATTCTACTATCTTATTACACATTTACAAATATATAGGAATTATTTTTATTAACAATATATAAAAAAAAAACACCCGTGCAGGGCACAGGTAATATACTAGTTTACCAACTGTTTGCCCTCTGAGGTGGGGCTTGAGAGCCATTTCTTTTTTAAATAGCCCATTAGAGATCAAAATGGCGGTTAGTTTTTTTCTATTTCATATTGTTTTTGTTTGATTTTTTTTACTTAACGATTTTATGTATTACATTGAGATATAGAATGTAGGCGGGCAATAAGATGAGCCGTCAATCTTTTCTGAATAGCTAATCCGATCATCTTAAAAAATTACATTTGAAGACCTAGGTGACACTATATTATCATGCAAGACCCGTTGTACCCTCTTGAGAATCTCGACGGCATCAGGTGCAAGAAACCCAATCATATAAAAAGAGAACGGAAGAAACACGTTACACAAGCCCTTTCATGTTTAGCTACTTTCATAGAGGCCGCGTTGAGGGCCACCTTACTCACCATAAAAGCCTCGTTACACAAACCAACCAAATGAAGAACTCCCGTCAAATCAATAAAAGCATGTTTACAACCCATTCAAACACTAAAACAAAAAGCATGTTTACCACCCATTCAAACACTAACACAACTGACAACCTCAACGTAGACCTTTCTTCACACGGATCAATCAAGAAGGACACATGCGTCTCTTTCTTAGCCGATATCTTTGTTCTCTTAAACACGTCACATAAAACATCACGAACCAGATTATGTATATATTTGAAGCCGGATAGTTTTTTACAATGAACTACATGCCTACTTTTTTTTTTTTTTTTGAACTTCAGTGTGTTGTGTGGTAGGTGGTGACATAATCATTTCAACAAACTTTTGTCATCAGTATACTTGTGTGGTAGGTATTTCAACTGCTTTTGTAAGTCCTATGGGTATTTCGAAACCGCTTGTGTAATCGCTATGTGTATTTCAAAACTTCTTGTGTAATTGCTACGAGTATCTCGTTATACTATATAATTTGTGTAATGTAAACACTAAAATGTTTAGGTAATTGAAATTTTGTTTGTGTAATTGATAAATGACATTTATATTACGGCTCGATGAGGTTTTCTCGTCTTGGTTATTGGAGTTTCGACTTGAAAGATGGGTTGAGTTTATTTCGTCTTGAAAGATGGGTTCGATGGGGTTTTCTCGTCTATTTGGGCTTTCTTGAGCACTTTTTCAACTTACACGATCTATCTGTTTTCCTTCTCTTTTGTTGTATTGTACTTCATCCCATAGTTTTATTTTCTCTTTTCGTGCTTCTCTTTGTTCGGGTCTTTGTGTTTATTGTTCTCTCTCTTAGTATTTTTGTTCTTTGTATTTGCAATGCATGACGGCCGTTTGCCACTTTGTGGCATCTCGATTTGCTAGTTTTATCTAGTATATTGAGTTCCTTTTTTTTTAACAAAACAATTGAAGACAAATTTTCGGGTGTGTGTTTTCGGCATTAGGTTTTGGGTATTCAATTTCGATATAATATTTCGGGTATTACGGTATTGAAATTGAAGTATTAAAATTCGGTATAAGGTTTTTGGTATTATAATTAGAATAAATAAAAAAAAAAAATCATGAGATTCAATTAATAGGTGTATCCGGCAGTTTTGATGTTTGTTGTCCTTTTATCTTCTCTGCTGTCGGGAGATCCAAGCATGAATGTAAGGTGGTTAGGAGATGTTTATAGCTTACATATATATGCTACCATTAGTGTTAACTCTCTGCTGAGTGCTGAGAATATGGTAAATTCCATTTGCTTAAGAGAGACAATGAGACTCTCTTATTCAAAAAGTTTTGGTTTGTGAAAGGCAAAAGAGTCATGATGATGAATATTAAAAAGCTATGAGTTGGGTTTGAAGTATAGTATAGACGAGTAGTTGTATTGTATAATGGTTCGCTGAAGCAGCTCAATTGCTTACATTGCCAAAGACGAAGATGAAGTCGATCTACGATTCTGATATGGCTAGCTTACTAGCTGACATAAAGAGAGGATAATGGTGTAGCCGTACGTGTACTTTAGTTTATGCTGCAATTCATTGCGACAAAAGAAAGTGTTGAGGCTCTTCGATGCTTTCACTACAAACATAATAATTTGGGTTCAACCCCACAAACACTATTATTGATTTGAGTTTGACTCACGCATGCAGAAACCCAGATGCTAATGTTACTCACTTTTACCTTTTAGCACTCCAAACATATGATTATTCTTCGTAAGCTGCAACGTAACTATATATAAAGAAATACAGATTCTACTGTTTCAAAGGGTATGATTAGAAGGAGCTTGGGCCTAAAAGGTATCATCAATCCAATTGCTTCTCTTTGTTATATGTTAATATTCTTTTTTTTATATAAAAACCAAACTTTAGATATCATATATGTATTAAGAGTAGTACAAAATACATAAAATACTAAAACCCCATGTTATCTTGTAGTAAAATCCATAGATATGATTGCTTTAAGGTCTCAAATCTTCCTGGAAATTGTTCAGTTGTATGCTATATATATTTATGTGGCCCAGGTGTCTGTAAAGCCATCATGATTCACAGCCTCAAAAGAATGGATTTTTGCATACAAGTAAAAGCCTGTCAATTTTCACCTATTGTTGCAGCATCTACTTGTTCTTCAGATTTCCAATTGTAAACAAACGACACAAGTAAATGAAGAGTAGGAGAAACAAAGAATCCAATTAAAGGATATCATGAGAATGCACAAGAAATATATATATATGTCATGATAAATATGTAACATTCAATCTGCCCCTAGTGCATCACTATCTGTCAAAAACCCTGTAGGGACCATACACTAATTCATCATTTTTCATTAAATGTAAACAGGGACGTATCATTCAAACCACAGACGGTAAAAAAAAATTACACTACAAGACATCTTATGTTGCACTCGAAGCTAGGCATGCACATCTTAATCTCTTCTTGTCAAAATTAATCACGTCGATTATGAAGGCAGCTCTCCCACATGTGGGATTTTTTTATATATATTTTATTTTCAATCGTAGCAGTTAAGCAATATAGAGTGGCCGGAGAAAGCCTTGTCCTACCCATAAGGCCTTCTCTTTCCTTCCATCTGAGTTCCCCAAGGCAGAAAGATAATGCTTTTCCTCTCTCAAATTTATTACAATCAGATCCCACATCAAACCCATCACTCAAGTCCCTACCTAAAACAGCTAACTTTACTAAGCTTTGTATACTTTGCAACAACCAAAACAAGAAAAATGAAGAAATCCCTCTTGTTTTTGGCATCTTCTTAACATCCTGTATCTTCAATATCATCTCTTCCAATCTTATTCACACATGGCTTCCATTTCAACTCAGAAGCGGCTATCTCAACTCCTACAAGAGAAACAAGAGCCGTTTTTATTACAAACTTACCTTGATGAACGCGGGTGCAAGAGGAAAAGCTCGGGTTTTGAAGGTAATTCTTTTGGATGTTTGTTTAGCAGCAATAAGTTATCAGAAGGATCAACAGGGAATTTTGGTTTGCATATTGGCACTAGTACTCATGCTGCTAAAATTTGTAGTAGAATTGCAAAAGATCTTTGTAAGAAGCTTGTTTGCATAAATGAGATTATAAGAATGAAGGGTTGGAATTTTACTGTTGGAGAGTTGAGTGATGATGTCAAAAGAAGAAGAAATGAGAAACAGGCCACAGCCATGGAAGATTCTGGGAGATTGTCATCTGGTAGCTTTTCAACAGAGTTCAATTCGTGTTCCGGGAGCGATATAGATGACATGGCTATTAAGGTAAGTGTATTTGATGAAGTAAAACTTGTTTCTAGGTGTACATTTTACTAATTAACTAAAATCAACAGGACGCGGCGGAAAGAATGGTGCAATGGAGAATGATAGAAGAGAACAGACAATGCAGTCCTGTCTCGGTTCTTGATGAAATCGAAATGATTTCAAATGGTAAGAATTCAACTTAATCTTGCACACCCATATAGAAATAACAAAAGCAAACTTGTTTATACCCTTTGAAACAGTAACATCCTTTGGACATGATGAACTAAAGGAGCTTCGATTAACAGAAGAGAGCATCTTCTCAGCATCCGTATGGGAATTGTTGATTCGAAAGAGAAAAGACAAGAGGGAGATTGTGGGTACAAGCAACAGAAGCTGTTCGAATTCAAGGAAATCAGTTGAGCAAACAAGGCAGCTTCTTTTTGATTGTGTAAGGGAAACGGTAGAAAGCAAAGCAGGCCGTTTGATAGGCCCAGAAGAGCTGGCAAAGATCATCTGCGAGAACATCAGATCTTGGGACAAGCAATGTGTTAACGTTAAGAAGATTACCAAGTTGGTAAGATCAGATCTCTTGAATTCCTTTGTACAGCATGATATTTTGGAGGGTTTTAGGGAAGAAATTGTCAAGGAAATCGGGGATAAGATACTAGAGGGGATGATTGATGAAATTGTTCATCTCAACTTTTGCAAAACTAAGGAATTATCTTCATCTTAATTTCATAAACATAAGTTCACTTCTTGTTCTCTAAATACATTGTATTTTATTTATATTTTACTAGGCAAACATTATGACATACATAGGATGGAATCTTCACAGCTCAAACATTATTAATGGCAAGATATAAGAATCAGCATCAGATAAGACTTAAGAGATCAAATTTGTCTTAAAATAGTAAAAGGGAAACTAGTCATAAGTAGCAAGGACCTGATTCTTGACGAGAGCATCATCTATAACACCACAAGACTTGTTACGACACAATCTAAAGAAACTCTTCCTAGATTGAAATCTAGGTTTTGCAGCAGGGTTGGATTTGGTTTTGGTGCACTCCTTGAAAGCCATTAGAAAAGGGTCTTTTTCTCTCTTAGAACAACTCATCAAAGGGGGCTGGAAAGAGCAATAGGAAGACTTGTTGGATGATGCTTTCTGATGAGACCAACATGGAGGCAGGGGCAAATCGGCTGATGAATCTTCATTCTTCTGAAAAAAGGTTTCATCTTTGGACTTTGAAATCCCGGGTTTCTTTTCCCATTTGAAGGGGACGCTTATGGTGCCGTCTGATTTTGAATGAACTTTGTTGTGGTTCATCTTCTGCTCAAAATTTTTGTGTTTAGGGGAAGAGAAGGTAACAGCCTAGTAGTGACAAACAAGTGTGCGATCATAAGGTTATAATGACGATCCTAACTTTGAATGAATGGGTAGTGCAAAGTGTGTAACAGTTGGAAAAACTGAAAAGGCGGAATAACGTACGTAAGACGAAGGTAGGAGGTGCAAATTTCCTGCTTCTATTTTCTCATCTTTCTCCAAACTACAACTTTTTTATTCAATCAAGAAGGTAATTAAGGTTCATAACTAAAGTTGTACATTCCCAACCAAAAAAAATGTACTTGATAATTTGTTTTAGTGTAATACTTTTTCTTTTTATTTCACTTTTTTTTTCTAAAAACAATTCAAGACCCAAAGTCCGACTCGGACGGATATGGTATAGGCCGAATCTTGGAATTGACCCGATATTCGGCCCGAAAAAGAAAAAGAAAAAAAAAACAATCCGAGTCCGGATTCGCCCTGGTCTAATTCGGACATATATGAAAATATGAAATATTGACGACCTTCAAATGCAGAAAATCTTAAGTTTTTACCCTAGGGGCTTTGAATAAAAAACACAAGAGGGTTGGTTAGACAATTAGTTGGGCTGGATTTTCATCCAAGTGATACTAAACAGAGGCTATATTTTTGAATGGACGTAATTAGTTGGGCTGGATTATGTGATAATGGGCTACTCACCTGGAATTGGTATCTTATGAGTTATGAAATAATCTAGAGTTTGGGTACATGTGGGAATTAACTTACATATTTTGGCAGATAATGCTAGAAATATAGAGATGTACGTCTAACTTTGAGACATATGTAAAGAGATAAAGCAAATATAAGAAGAGATTAATCTAAAATTATTTAGAATTCTATGACTTTAATATCTTACTAGGAATATGGGTATGCGGGTGATATCCTAATTGTAGACATAGGTAAACCCATATTCGGGTCATACTTTTCAATAAAATAATATTTGTTTTTATGGGTTGGGACGAGTCCGGAATTCGAACCTAACAATGTTATCATACTTGTCTGCATCGGGCTTTTGGGTCGGGTGAGTGGAACTTATGCTTGGACCCTTATCGTACCCATCCGTTTATCTGGTCGGGTCGGACCGACTTTGCACAAGTCTACCTACTAGTATGAATAGGGGTAGGGATAGCCAATTTGTATCCATCAAGAAGAAGAGAATAAAAAGTCTAGAATTAAGACTTTATGTGTAGGCGGGTGATATCCTACTAGTATAAATTGGAGTAGGGTTAGTCAATTTATGTCCATCAAGAAGAGAATAATAAGCCTAGAATTATGTTTCTTGCAACCCTAGATAATATTTGATACATAGTAAAATTCAAATACCGTTTATCTTTCTTATTTTTCTTTTAACTCGATACCACCCACGCAAAAGCAAGTATCGAAAAGACCTTTTCCGCAAAGAAATGGTAACACATGCAAAATCTTACACCTCTAACCAAGTATTTCAATGCTAAAAAGTATTTCACAAATAAGATGGGATGTTTATTATATAAGGAGAGGGGAATTATGATTTACGATACTAACTCTACTCATTACTTCACTAATAACTTCATATTTTTTTCTCTCCAATTTTTTTTTTATAAAAAAACTCTAGTGTTGATCGTAGAAGT
This sequence comes from Fagopyrum tataricum, assembly GCA_002319775.1. NCBI lineage: Eukaryota > Viridiplantae > Streptophyta > Magnoliopsida > Caryophyllales > Polygonaceae > Fagopyrum > Fagopyrum tataricum. The sequence goes on along the minus strand of CM008279.1, from coordinate 9,821,115 downwards.
TTTGCCAAAGTACAAACAACTTCTTTGCGATGTAGTATAATCAGGTATCGAAATCACAATGATTGTTTCTGATTTGAATAACACTAATAATTAATTATTTAAATAAAAGATAAGCAATAGGACAACTAGAGTAACAAACAAGAGACTAGCCTTGAATTCTCAAACCCGACCCAAAAGCAAGGACAAGCTGGGTGACAACCCATGATCCAAACTTAAAGAGGGCCATAATTTTATTTTATTTTTAAATTTTATTTTTTGAAAACGAAAAGCGGTTAGGTTGAACTATCTCCTCGAGGTAGTCCAACCTAAAGCATCCTTGCGGATGAGAACACGAAGTTCGGGGTCTTCAGAAAAATTGGTGTTGGGGGTCGAATTTCCCAAATGGGTCAATCGGTCAGCAACACAATTTATTTCTCTGAAAATATGTCTAATATGGACCTCGTCAAAGAAACGAAGATCCAGTATGGAGTCGGATATAATCATCGTGACCTCCCACGGGCAGCTCCACAAACCTTGGAGTGCCTTAATTACACACAAGTTATCACCTTCTATTTCGATCTTTTTAATATGTAGTCTAATTGCCTCTTGTAACCCGGTTTTGAGGGCAAAGGCTTCAGCTTTTACAACTGAATTAAAAAAAAAAAGTTTGCGTCGAGGCTAACAACATCCCCATTGTGATTCCAGATTACATATCCAATAGATGTAGTTCCCGAATCGAGTTTTGAACCATCAAAGTTAAGTTTGAAGGAACCGGGTTTTGGTTTATCCCATTTAATATTGTGTTTTTTTCTTATGTTTGAGTTATAATTCTTTGGTTGTTGTTTTATATTGTAATCGTCCTCGTCAGTTATGTTTGTTTTCCATTCCAAAATTTGGTTTTTAATGAAAGTAATCACTTTATTGTCAGGGCTCATAGGTTCATTATTAAAGATAATTTTGTTTCTGAAGAAACCAGATACTCCACCATACAGTAGCGAGACATGCAAATTTGTTTGTTCCTATTTTGTTTTTAATATCTTGTAGGATGACATGAGGTTTTTTGTATTGGAGGTTAATTCTGTTAAGTTCGGTGATAATTGTTCTATCGATTTTTGTGATAATTTGTTTAGTGCGAGGACATTCAAAGAGCAGGTGGAACAAGTCCTCAAGGTGATGGTTGCAAAGTTCACAATGCCTTGTGACGGCGATCCTTCTTTCATCAAGTTTTGCTTTTGTCGGAAGTCCGTTAATTGAAATTTTCCAAATAAAGTTTTTAATTTTGGGTTGGGTATCCAATTTCCAAATCCATTCACATAGATAGTTTGGTTGGGTATATAATTCCTCTTCAATCATGTCGGAAGCCGATTTTGTAGAGAACCGTCCATTTTTACTACATCTCCAATTAAGTCTATCTTGGATTTCGTTTTTGGGGATGATTACTTCCTTAATCATTCTCCTAATATCCGGGTTTATGATATTTTGTAGCTCGTTATCAATTTTGTTAATATCCCAATTTTTCGAGTTATTTATGAAGTGACTGACTTTAATACTTGTATCAATTTGGTTTGTATTTTGGACCATTTTTATTAGTGGTGTCGTAGATACCCAACTATCGTGCCAAAAGTTGATGGTTTTTCCATTTCCGATCAGCCAAATGATACCTTTTTTGAACTCGGTTTTAAGTTTCATAAGATTGTTCCATTGCCATGAAGCTCCACCTTTCAATTGGTAATAGAGGATGTTCTTATTTTTTAAGTATTTTTCGTTTATAATTTTAACCCAAATATTGTTTGGATCTGCTATAATTTTCCACAAGAGTTTCATTTGTAGCGCTTTGTTTGTGATAACAGATTTTCTTAATCCTAGGCCCCCATTCTTTTTTTATTTACAGATTGTGTCCCAACTAATGATAGGTCTGTGTTGGTCTCCTTTATTCCAAAAGAATTTTTTGTAAGTTTTATCAAGCTCCTCCAAATTATGGCTGGGGAGCATAAAGCTAAGCATGGTAAAGGTTGGTTTAGTTGCAAGGTTGTGTTTTATGAGTGTGTTTCTACCTTCTTGTGAAAGTGAGTTTGCTTTCCATTTTAGGAGTTGTTGTTTAGCTCTAAGGTTAGTTTCACCAAAAGTTTCTTTTGTCACTCTTCCATTTATGATTGGGCATCCAAGATATTTATCAAGGGATGTGGTGTGACACATATTTAGAGCATTTTTTAATTGGTTGATATTACTATCGGTGGTATTTCTTGTTGTTTGGAAAGCCGATTTCTGGAAATTAATTTTTTGTCCTGAAACAGAGCAGTACATTTCCAAGATTTGCTTTACCCTTCGACGAGATGTTACATTTGCTTTAGCAAAAATGATCATATCATCAGCAAATGATAAGAAAGGGATAGGTGTTGCTTGTCTACAAACAGAAAAGCCAATATGGTTATCATAATTGTTGCAATCGTCTTGGAGCATTTGTGTAGGAATTTCCGCTCCCAAAATAAAAAGGTAGGGGGATAAGGAGTCACCTTGTCTTAGTCCTTTCTCAGGAAAGAATTGCTCTGTTGGTCCATTATTCACGAAGACAGAGAAAGACACTGTAGAGATACACTCCTTGATCCAACCAACGAATATATCATTGAACCCAAACTTTTGAAGTATAAGAATGATGAATTCCTAATTAACTTGGTCATAAGCTTTTTCCATATCAAGTTTGATTGCTGCCCATCCTTCTTTACTCTTTTTTGATCGAAAAGAGTGGAAAATTTCATGAGCAATAAGGATATTGTCATGGATAGACCTGTTAGCCACAAAAGCTCCTTGGAGAGGATGGATGAGTTTAGACATGATGGGTTCCACTCTTTTTGTTAAAATTTTAGCAATGATCTTGTAAATTGTTGAGCAAAGGCTTATAGGTCTAAAGTGGTTAATTGATGTGGGGTTATCCGTTTTAGGAATCATGGTTATAAAAGTATGGTTGATTTGTTTCAGAATTTTTCCACTTCTAAAAAAACCTTTCACTGCTCTGTACACATACGTTCCCACAATATGCCAATATTTTTGATAAAAGCCAGTCGGCATACCATCCGGACCGGGTGATTTATCACACCCAATATCGAAAGTTGCGTTTCTAATTTCTTCGTTATTAGGGGGTTTTGTCAGGAGAAGGTTGTCCTCCAAGCTTACTTTTTTATTTATGAGTTGTAACTTCTCGTTGAGAAGAGATTGGTCTATTGGAGTATTAGAGAATTTGCTTTGGAATTATTTTTTAACTTCTAATCGGATCTCAGTTTTAGAGGTCAGAACCTCTCCCATTCTAGTTGTAAATTCTTTTAGATGTTTTCGATTTCTTCTTCCTGTAGCAATGCGATGGAAATATTTGGAATTTGTGTCCATATTTTTCAAATGGGTATTTTTTGATCTTTGTCTCCAATATCTTTGATGAAAAGATAGTAGACGATTTTGTTTAGTTAGGAGATTCCTTTGGGTGTTTTCGACATTTATATTTAATGTGTTATTAGGGTTGCTTTGAATTTCTTGTAGTTTTGATTCAACATCTTTCAATTGTTTGAAAATATTACCGAAATTAGTTTTGCTCCATTCTTTTGCCTTTGTTTTAAGAAGCTGTGTTTTTTTTGTAAGGTTATACATATCATTTACAGGAAATTTAGATCGCCAAGTTTGTTTCACAATATTCTCAAATAATTTCCGTTTAGTCCACATCATTTCAAATTTAAACGGATGTGGAGTAAATGTCTCCGTACCTTCTAGTTCCAAAGAAATTTGGTAATGATCCGAAGTAGTAAAAGCGTGGTTTTTAGTTTTTAAATTTGGGTACCATTGGATAATTTGGTTGTGGACCAGGACACGGTCAAGTTTTTCAAGGATGTTGCACGGACCAACCCGTCTTTTCCTCCAGGTAAATTTATTACCAGTGGTTTGAATGTCTTCCATATTACATGTATTTTTAGTTTTTTAAGAGGGCCATAATTTTAAATATAGGTGTGTTAGATTTGCTAGTGGGTCTGATACATTAAAAATAAGAAAAAAAAGGAAAGGGCCCAAAACTTTAATATCCAAACTCATTTAATAAAAAAAATTAAAATAGAAAAGGGACCCAAAAAAAGTTAACTTAGGTAATTAGGTTAGCTTCTTTTCCCAATTTCATACTTTTCGAATCACAATCGATCATTGACTCTTTTTAATTAATTAGTTGCATACGCGTGCAACGCACGTGTTTCCTTAGGAGAAAAAGAAATCGGATTAATTTTTGGGTTTTGTATGGATTATGCATTTGTGTTTTGTCTTCCAATGCAATTTATTTGAAAATACATGAACAACATTTTTTATATGAAGTCCATGTGAACTATATGTAAAATATCTACTTAAATAAGTGACACGATGAAAATAGATATTTAAAATTATTCAATCAGCAACATGAGTTAGATAGATCAAACCAAAATACTTTGCTACAAAGTGGAAAAGACGGCATCACATAAGAGTTAGATAGATCAAACTAAAAGAAGTCACTACAAGTAGTAGTCACACACATTTACCTAAATCAGGTATGTCTTTCGTTTTCTTCCGTTTTCTGGTTTCTTTTCTTCTTTTTTATGCAAATTGATCTCAATAAGGCAGTCAAAGGTAGATAATAGTTAAAAAAGACATTGGCATTTCCGTATTACCTCGGACACTCGTCATAAAAATCATACCTAAATTGATACATTCAACTTGTCAATAAGAAAATATTAACCTCCCATAGATCATTGAAAGCACTATAAGTTAACAATTATAGATGACCAAGATAAAGCAAAAAAGTTCAAATTAAGAATGAATTAGATAACATTCAAAAATAAACTTAAACAAACCAGCATGAGAATAGTGCATCAAAGATCGAATAACTACATCCACTTCAATAATTACCATTGATAGTAATAATATGTGAAAGGATAAGAATCAACAATGAAGCATTATGTGTATCTTGTAAATTTGTGATTGTAGTTTTTTGAGAAGAGTCATTGATCAAGAAATGTAACAACTTAGAGGTGAGATGGGATTGGAGAGCCTTAAAAAAGTTACATTGGTCACTGGCTGCACATGTGTTATATTAGAGAATGAACTGAAAAAAACACACAAACACAACAAAATCCCATATAATTTAAATAGAAGTCCAAAGAGAGCACCACTATTAACAAAGAAAAATCTCAAGGAAGAACACACTCCTCCAAGAGCCCCAAGCTAATCGTCAAATTCTCACTTTTAATATTGGATTATTCAAAAAGAATCAACTCCCTCGTACAACTCCTTTATTAATTTGTATGAGTAATTTTGCCTTCATTGTCATACCCTCACAACTCACAAGTAATAGGCCTACATAACCATCACCGTTCATACTCACGCGATTACCCTTTTTAAACCGCATTTTGTTTTATTTGGGCCCTTTTACGCCAAACCTTGTTGCTTTGACATTCTCCTCGAATAAAATATAAAGGTCCCTTGTCCACAAATGCTAACATCAAAACCGCACAATAGAGTAAAAGTCTTCGTGTGTGAGAGTAGCAAATTGAATGTTATGAGAAATAATCTCATAATCTTCCAATCAGTGGTCATCCTTACATAAGGTGAATCCTTCACGTTTCTCCAAAGCAATATGCTCGAAACTATTAATTTCAGATGAGCTAAGGCATAAACCAACATCACCTGCAAAATAAGCATAAGAAATGTCACTACACTAAGATATAAATGCAAGTAATAGATTGGACAAGAGAAACAATACCTTGAAAACCTTAGCAAGAAATGGAATAGTGGCATAGTGATACTTGCATCCTCCATGACTTTATGAAATAATAGTTAAAATACCCTTCCATGTAAACAAGAAAAAAAAAATGATTCTCATAAATGGAAAATAGAACCGTAAATTTCATTCATCCTGCATTACAAACGCTCATATTATTTGTCAAAACGAGAATATCATTCTACTGCATTTCTTTAGACTGAAATACTACAACACACATACACCAGCCAAACAAAACTGAAAATGGGAAATTTTGTTGAATTATTTTGCAAAATTCTATCTCATCGAATCGAAAACAACATACCCTGAAATCGCTTAGATTGTAAAATTGTAATATGCCACCGGAATGGATTTCTCCTACATTACATTAGTATACAAAACCTTAAGAATATTGGATTAATGATTATATAACATTATTTGTTGTATTGTTTGCCAAATTATCTTTTATTATGTCAAAAGCAACGCCCAACTGTAGTCTCTTTAGATTGAAAGAGTGAATCACATATAATCTAGCCAAAGAAAACCTAAATTCAAAAATTTCAATGGAAATATTAGTTCAGATATTAAAAAATTGTCAAATTACGTACAATTATAAGACCGATATGTAAATTGTGATGTATAAATGGAATAAGTTTTTGAGCATCATCTTCCAATCAATGATTCGAACAAGAGAAAACAAGAAACGTAGATGGAACAAAGGAGATTGGAATAATTTCAAACTATGACATCGGAACTCGTTGACTAGATAGTTGGTGAGGATTGTGAGAAGAGAGCCATTAAATACCACTGTATTTTTAGCTCTTCGTCTATGAAACTAAGTTGTAGAGCTTGAAGGTAGAAGCTGAAATGGAAGATCATTCACTTAAAAAATAGAGCATCAAGGCATACTTTTCAGATTCTAAAATCCCCATAGAAATTAAACACTTAGTAAGACACCACTTGTCAGCGCAGAGAACTAAGAGCTCATCAGCACACACCAACATGAGATTACTATATCAAATATCACCAACTACATCCAAACGTCAAGTGCTTTCTTGAACAATTACGATTGACAATAATAGTATCCCTAAGGATAAGAATCAACAACGAAGCATCAAGTGTATCCAATACAATATATTGTTATTACGGTTTTTTGAAAGAATCATGATCAAGAAGTGTAACAACTTAGAGGGCAGTTGGGACCGGGGAGCCACCAAAGTTGCATTGGTCATTAGCAACACATGTGTTATATTAGAGAATGAACACAATCAAGCACAAAAACACAAGAAAATCCCTAGGAATTCATAGATAAGTTCATAGAGAGAATGATATTAATCAAGAAAAATCTCAAGGAAGAACACAATCCTCTAAGAGTTCAAAGCTAATTGCTGAATACTCACTTTAACATTGTATAATTCAAAAGGAATGCAACTCCCTTATTTGTAGGAGTAATCCTAATGTCATTGTCTTATCCTCACAAGTAATAGACCAGCATAACCATCGCCATTCATATTACTCACTTACCCTTTTCTAATTGCCTTAAGTTTTATTTGGGAAAATTCTACTTCTCAAATACATTGTTAGGGATTTGAAAAGATGAAATTAAATTTCAAATAAAACAGATAAAGGAGACCATAGGCATATAAAGGAAGGTGCATAGTTTGTTTTTTTGCAATGAGACATATGCTCAATTTCAAATTAAGACAAAATAGCACCTTACACTTGAGTTACCTATCAGCTCTCATGATTCCTGTGAGGATGGTGATTATGTCCTTATAACGAACTTCAGGGTCACCAGGAAAAATACAATTTCCACCGAATAATATCCACGATCTGTATAAGCAGATAAACAACATTAAGCCTAAATATGAGTCAATAATGAGAAGATGAGAAACGATATCAACAATGATTTCTAACATATAAAAGTATGTATTGTAAGAGATAAGACAAACATGGTATATCTTAATGTTTTTATTACCTCACACCAAGATTCTTTTTTTTTTTATGGACAAAGTATATAACTATGAGATAAGTCAAACAAGGTTACATATAAATATTGATTAAACCTTAGGACTAAAAATTCTTGAGTTCAATTTTTATGGTATGGATCAAACAAGAAGACAATACTTTCTTGAAGCTGAGATTGTATAACTATACCATCTACAATGATACAGTGATTAACATTGTAGTAAGTGCAAGTAGACATTTTATTTAGGATTAATATGGTAAGTAAAATGTTGCAATATAAGTCTATGTGTATTGGATCTTGTATGAAGCAATTGGAAGATATAATAACCTATTTTGAAACTATAGGATTGAAGGATTTGTCTCAAGTTTGAATATTGCCAACAACCTTGCTTGTGAGATGAATATAGAACCTATTTTTGAAAGAAAACGTCGAATTTTTCGAAAGAAACAATTTGATGAAAATGATGCTAGTGAACAAACCAATCAACTAAGTCTTTTAGAGTTAACTACTTTCAAGTACTAGTGGACATGATAATTGGATAATTAAAAACATATTTGAGCAATTAAAGATGTTTGAGACTATTTTTGCATTTTTACTTGATTTAAAAAATTTGAAGTCATTAGAAGATAACGCTCTTAGAGAATGGTTTATCAAATTTCATGCTTCTTTTTCGTATAATAATGTATCATATGTTGCATCGAAGCTCATGGGTTGGCCTTCAAGCTGGGTTCGGACACCGATGTCTTGTACGAAACAACCACCCAACGGCCATACAAATTGGCCGTTTCACCGGTTCTTATGCTTTGATCTCAACTCTTTAACTTCGAAGAAAATCTTGTGGACTTCGTGTTGTAGTTCCTCAGTCATATATATCACCTCTTCAACTTTAACTTCAAGGAGGATGCAATTCTGGAACATTTGATGCCTTAAATGTCCAAAACACATAAAAGTCAAGGTGGATACCGAAATACATAAAGTGGAAGCTTTCCATACAAATAGGGATATATGGGATGAAAAATAGGGTATGATATGCATGAAAACAAAGGATAACAAGTGTTACATTTGACACTCATAAAAATAACACATACTTAAACCTTGCTCGTCCTCAAGTAATGTCATATGCAAACTATGTGTAAGAGCAAATGAGTGTCTCAGCTAAGAAGAAAACGTACATACAACTCAAACCATGTTATCATAGCATTAATCACATTAAGAGGATTTGCACCAAAAAAAAATCACATTAAGAGGATAGATAAAGAATCATAGCCATCCAACCGCTCACGAGTAGTGTGTTTGCTTTCAATCTCATAAGATGTGTTTAGGCGTATAACAATGGACTCTCAAACTCAACATGCATGAATATATATATTTCCATAGGCTTGTCAAGGCGTTCTCTAACTCCACCATTTGTCAAATGAAACTAAAATGCAAAATAATTATCACGAGGTCTTTGTTAAAGGTGTAACAGAAATATGAGAGATGGAAAAATGATGTTGGTAGGGCAAGAGAGTAGGTTAAAATGACAAATTGTATACAGGGCTTTTCCTTCAAGGCATTGTCACTTCACACATTTCTAAGACTTTTCATAATTTGTATTTCTTCATAAATTATAACACTTTGAACTTTGTAGCACTTGATATCTCTTTCACGGATAAACTTTTGCTTCACTTTTGAACCAGAACACTATTTATTTGTTGATGCAAATTGGCGGGAACTTTTTGTCCTCTCTACAAAACATGAAAATATCTTCAATAATGACAATATGGATTCAAACTTCGATTTCGGCCCTTCACTTGCTTTATCTACACCAGTTAGAAACATCATTTATATCGAAGATAATAAAAAGATAGTAATACAACGTTTTAAAAAGAAGCAATATCAAAAGACAATAATATATAAAAAATATAAAAAAATTAAATACAAAAGTTAAATTCGAAAATGGGAACGTAATAATATACTAACAATACTTTATCTCCATATTTTTGCGAATTTGATTTTGTAACATTTTTAGAATATGCTTATTACAAATATTATAATTTATAGTAATATATATTTCAAGAATCGACTATGTTATGAAAATGTTTCATGGTGTCCATATTACATTTACTCGTGGGCTGAGAAATTTTCCTATATTTTACCTTTAGAATAAATTTACTTTTTTAAGAAATAAATAAGTAAATGAATTGACACGTTTTTTTAATCAAGTGAAGAGAAGGTAGTTATCTAGGTGCAGTTAACGTGCAAAGGCTGTCGATCACCCAACCTCATTATAAATACTCCCTAGCTTCTTCCACTCAATTCTCCAAACTACATTCACAAATCACAACCTTTCTTTCTTTCTCCCACGCCCCAATCTTTGCCTCTTCTGCTTTCAGATAAATTTATAACAAAGAGAAAATGAAAATGACGAAGAGCACAAACAAAAACACGTTCATGAAGATAACTTCGACGCCGGTAAAGGCGCTATCCAAGGCGAGGGACTTGTACGTGAACAGCATGAACACCATCGCCGACCAAGGCTGCAGCTACGGAGGGTCCGACTTAGGCTTCTCCGCCGTCCAGCCTCTGCCTCGCAACTTCAGCAACAACAGTTCTCTCAGATTGCCAACCCATGGCGCCGGATCTGACGATCTCATCACATCCTCATCATCAAGAGCTAAGAAATTGGATTCGAACACAATGAATCAAAACCGTCGGGCTAGTTATCAGAAGTCGTCTGTTAAGGTGTCGAAGAGTGGGAGCGCTGGAATGACCAAGATTGACGAGGAAAAATGTATGTGAATTGGATCCTGATCATTTGGATTGTTGCAGTGGATCTGGTTTTTTTTTTGTTCGGTACGGTATTTTGTTTTTGTATTCGTTTCTCGATTTGTAGTGGTTTTTAGATCTCAGCTGTCATGAGTTTTTGTTCAATCTCTAGCTAGGTCGATCGATCTCTAGCCGGAGCTGAATTTGTTCAAATTGGAAGGGAGAACGGGTTACCCAAACTGTCGCTTTCTGTGCCCAAAATATGATTTCCAGTTGTATGATATATGATGTTGGCTGTAGCTAGATAGTTTTTTCTTTTATCAATTTTCTCCTAATAAAATAGAAATTATTTAGCTAATAATATTTTTTTTTATGGAGGATATCAATATATACCCTTTTTTTTTTTATACAAAGTATGCACTTTGAATGTTCAGTTATTATTAGAAGGGAAAAAAAATCATTATGTTTCTTATTATCTTAGGAAAAATGAAATATACAATTTTAATATTTTAGAAAATTGTAAGAAGAAGGAAAATAAATAATTGAAATATTTTAGAAAATCGTAAGATGAAGAAAAAAGCTAATTGAAATATCTTAGAAAATATTTTAAAAAAATAAAAATAAAAATTGAGATATACAAATGAAAGAAATAATTGAGGTATTTTAAAAAATTCTAGGAAGAATGAAATAGATAATTTAGATATCTTAGAAAATCATAAGAAAAGAGAAATAGATAATTGAAATATCTTATAAATTGGTAAGTAAAATCGAGTAAGTAAAATTGGGTAAACAAAATCGAGTGAGTAAAATCGGGTAAGTAATATTGGGTATGTAAAATTGAGTATCTAAAACACCGTATGTAAAATCAGATAAATATCATCGAGTAAGTAAAAGTCGGTAAAAAAAATTGAGTGAGTATAATTGGATAAGTGAAATTGGGTAATTGAAATCGAGTAATTGGAATTATGTAAGTGGAATCGTGTAACATAAATTGGGTAATCGAAATGGCTAAGACTCTTAGACGTTTCCACTCTAGGAATGATTATGTGTTAAAATAACTCTAACATTCTTGTTAAACAAATATATTATTCTTTTTTAATTTGATTTTATTTCGTTTGTAAAAATGATATTTAGCAATTGAAATCACCCTAAATGTATCGATGTGACAAACAATTAATGCAAGAGGCAATAGTTACGAAAGCTACAAATTATACGATAGTTAAACAAATAAAATCATGGAAGAGTTGGGCATATATGGACAATGTTCGTTTTGGTCTCGGACACGGCTATTGATGTCTGATGAAGTTGATGTCCTTGTGAAAGTTGTGAGGCTCGAGCTGTCTTGTAAATTGATTTGCTGAGAGTAGTTGTTGCGATCGAAAAGACCCGATAACCAAAGTCAATCCTAGAGTGTAGGAGAGTTGCTTTAATACGAGAAAAACATTGGATAGTAGTTTTGTTGTTTTTTTTGGTCGGAGGATAGTAGTTGAAGTATATATGTGAGGATTTGAAAATATCCTGGAGGCAGATAACTTTAATATTGTGTTAAAATCCGTCTTGAACATGATATCAAGACGATTGAAGATTGAATCTAACGGCTCATCTTTCTATTCTAACCTATGTCTAAGGTTTTGAATAGGTTTGTTACTTAATTTACACTTTTAACGGTTTCAAGGACTACATTGAATATCGTATTAAGATGCACACGTGTGTCACATATCGATAATATAAACAAATACATACATAATTTTAGTATATAAGGTCGATGATATACTTCTATTGTTAATTAGCTTAGAATTGAACCCTAAACACTTTTGTGTTGGACTTGAAATCTACCGTGTATATACACTTGTATCCACACTACTTCAATTTACCGTTGTCCGACTTTAGCATTTTTAACACTAAAAACATATTTTTCATGTAAGTTCAATGTATTTTTTTGGTGGAGAAGGAGGTCCGGTGCATCTAGACGCGCCTTTATTTCATGAAAAAAGGCAAAGTAGTCATCATGCGGAGATAACCCGACCCCTTTACATCGTCATTTAAAAAACCATTAACACCCTCCGGCGGGTCAAACAATACAAAGAGCCTAAGGTTAAAATTAAAGCAATGATAGCCATAAAGTCTGCAACTTGATTCTCTTCGCGATAAGCATGTCGAATCTGGATATTCCAGTTACTTCGGATAAAGTCTTGGCGTATACATGCTAGACTAGTGAGGGGGTACCTCGAGGGAGATTTATTTTTTAGGATTATGATTACTAGGAGAGAGTCTGATTCCATAATCACCGAATAGTAAACATTAAGCTCCCGTTTGATTGTAACTCTGGAAATGGAAACGGAATGGAAATGTATTCAGTTTATATGTGTACCCTTGTTCATGAAATTTTTAGATTTCGTTCCTTGTGGTTTCATGCAAAATGCATTTGCTTCTCCCCATTTTGTTTTTTTATAGGGTATGAAAACTAATTAAATTTGACTACAATTACTTAAAATGCAAGGAATTATTCCAAAATATTTCATGAACAAAGGGGTGAGGGAGGGGAACGTGCTCCGGCAATCGACTTCGTTTCACCTTATTAAAAGAAAAAAAAGAAAAAACACCCCTTAAAACGAAATATGATACATACTATTTTACTAGCTCATCTGGTAGGTGGAAGGAATGAGGTTCCTAGATTCGAGTTCGAGTTTCGGAAGCAGTAAAAAGTGTCATTTTTGTTTTAGATGGAGATATTAAGTTTTTATTGCATCAACTCTTAATTAATACAATCAACTCAATAAAATTTTGCATTCCCTAGTTTATAAACTATCAATTAATTTTATTTGACAATTTATTTATAAAATACAACTTGAAAATTAATATATAAAACAAACCTTCTTGTTGTATATTTTTATTTTACGAAAATATACATATATTTAGATGGAGATTAACTGAATTTTATTATTCAATTCATCATTAGCTAATCTAACCAATACAATATAATTTTAAGTACAATAATTTATCGATCACTATCGAATTTATTTGATAATTTATTTATAAAACAAATTATATATATAAAATTAATTCAACTACATATCGTCTAAATAAATAAAAAACTTGTATAGTACAGAAAATTTAATATACTTTTTATTTAATGTATAGATTTTAGTATTTAATTTTAACTTAATATACAAAATATCTTATATATTTCTGAAAAAAAGTGCACACCTAACCAAATTTTCTAACTTCGTCACTGTGTATACATATGGACTATATTTGTTTTAATTTGTTCAAGTTTTCGGAGTTAAAATCAAATTGACCCTAAATCTATAATAGAATCTATTATAAGTTCAATTATTATAGATTTTGTTTATGATGCATGCATGATAATATGAAAATACTTGGTGGTTGATCATTTACCAAATGTTGTTTATGGTTGATAGATGCATTTTTATAACCATGATCTACGCATTATATATATATATAACAAATGCCGTAACGTAATTGATGGTTTGCAATTTTGTATCGTCCTTTCAGATAAAGCCCACACGCAAACCTCCAAAACTCGTCGGAGCCTCCTCAACGCTTGCACTAGTACACAAAAATGTAATACTGAGAAGTAAATGATTGAGACTTGAGAGTTAAGTCCAGCAAAGACTTTGACTTACGTGTCCAAAATTTCAAAAGGAGTCAACAACGTCTTGAATAAGTTGTAATCTATATCCGTACAAAATGACAAAGTTTCCACCCCTATAAACAAGGCTAGTGTAAATTTACACACGTATGCTTTATGTCAACCTAACTAAACTAAAAATACCTATCCTTGGTATAATATAAGTTTGAGTTTCCTAAGAATACCTATCACCGATCATTGTCATCTACACTCCAGTCATTTAATAGTTATTAGGTGGCTACCGCGTGTTGCACGCGGGACGGCGGGAGCTGAGTTCGGTTACTGTACAGATTAATGCACGCGGTAGTCGGGTTTGGATAAGAAAAAGAAACAATAAAACAAGTACAACAAAAATGAACAACACTGGTATATATATATATATATATATATATATATATATATATATATATATATATATATATATATATATATATATATACCAAAATAGAAGCTAGTACATATTCATACTTGTATAACAAAAGGGATTATCAACACTGTTGTTGTATATAACAAAATAGAGAAGGTTAAAGCATAAGTGACTTTATAGTAGGAAGTGATGATTTGTTTAGTATCCCAGCCACGTAACGTGGGGCGTAAGTCCGATAGATCAACATAAATTGTTCCTCGTGATAGTCCGAGAGTAACATCGTATATTCGTTCTTCTAGTCATGAAGTGAGTAGCAATTTACAAAAGAAGACATAATATATAACTATATAATGCAGAAAAAAGACCTTTCAGTGCTCAAGTCATTGTTGTTTCCATCCACGTCGGCACCATTCTCTTGACCAACCATGTGTAAATTTTAGCTCATAATTAGTGAGCAATCAAAAACATACTTTGCTACGCACAACCTAAGACAATATCTGATAGTAAGCATGTCTCACACTCTAAAATTGCAAACCAAAATTTAAATCAAACTACGCAGAAACATGAGTTCAGTGGTGGTCGCGTAACGTATAGTACTTACAACGGCTCTCTTGAATTCTCTTTCCTTGCACAATGCATCGTCAAGAAACACCTTCACAAATACAAAAACAAAATTTCGGAAACATCGCAAATGAACTAAACCTCCAAATTCGTACTGATTCTAGAAAGAGTAGAATTCGGCTAGGGGAATACTCACCAAGCTTTCGGCCTTGAGGTTAGGGTTGGTATCAGAAACCACAGTAGGCGACGTCACAAGAAAACAACCCTGGGAATGAAAAAGAAAAACAAGATTTCAATCGAAATTTGAAATTGTCAAAACAAAAACCCAAGAGAATTAAGCAAGGCGAGAGAGCGAGAGAGTATAGGGAGTTCAACAGAGGTGTGGAAGCCATAATCGAGAAGAGAGGAAGTGTAGAGCGAGATTGAAGAGAGGCAAACATCGAGGCTCGAGAGGAGACGAAGAACCCAAAAGCGGTGGAAGATGGAAGAACCCGAATCTTCATCAGGCGTCACATAGTAAAGGGTAATGCCCAGTGATGTAGTTCATGGTTGAAGTAAAACAAAGCCCTAGAGCAACATTTAAGAGTTGAGAAGGAGAGATACCATGATAATGGGAAAAAGAAGAAAAGCGTCCAAGAAATCCTAATGGCAACACTCGAAGTCGAATCGAATCGAATGGCAGAGGAGAGGGAAGTGGGGAGAGAGAGGGCATCGATGCTCACTTTGAGCAGAAGTGAAGTGATGTCGAGAGAAGGCAACTTAGCGAGGAGGGAGGTCTCACGATTTAGAGAGACGACGGTGGGTTCAGAGAGAATAAAATGAGGGAGGGTAAAAATCAGTCACGGTCTTCGAACCTAAACCGTCGGTTTAGGTTTATAAACCAGCGGTTTAAATTTAACCTAAACCGCTGGTCGATTTAGTACGGTTTTTTAAAAAAAAATACATACAAAGTAGTTACGTTAAAAAATTTTTTTAATATTATATAAAAATAAAAAAGTTACTATAAAAAAAATAAGTATATAAAAACTAGTAATTAAAATTTATACCAATTAAATAAAATAAACATAAATTCAATTTAAAAAAAAAATCGGAAAAATTAAAGGGTTTGAACCGGTTTCCCAGTTGCCTACGTATCCTCTCGGGATTAAAAGGAATCAAAGCCCACGTAGTTCTCTTACCTTGACTTACCTTTTTCGGACTTCCGAGTTTTTTTTAATCCCGCTTACCTTTCGATGTCGGACTCGAAAGTAGTGCCGGCGTCTTCGGAGTTGGAATCCGATTTGGAGTCGTACGCCGATGCATTCCTTTGTTTCCGCTTAGCCGCCCTTATCCAATCTTGAATACAAACTTGCATCTCCAACTTCTCGGGCTTCAATTGAGTTCGGTTGTGACCGAGAATGTTCCCGCCTCGGCTAAATGCTTGCTCCACCGCAACCGTTGATGCGGGTACGGCCATGATTTGTTGTACAATTTTAACTAAGGTTGGATATTTGGGAGCTAATCTCTTCCACAAATCCAAAATATCAAATTCAACATTATCATCAAAATTAAAACAAGTGTTAAGATAATCTTGATATTCCGCATTTGAAGATGAATGTCTAGGTGTTTTTGTTCTTCTAGCAAAAACTTGTTGTGCAAGTGAAAGAGAAGAAGATGAACTAATAGAAGAGGGAGATGGACTAGGCGCGGTAGAAGAAGAGCTAGCACTAGATTGAAATGTACTAAGTAATTTTCCAATTTCGGTATTAACTTCTTGCACAATGTTAGGAATATTATAGTCTTCTTGTGTTAAGTTTACACACAAACAATCATAATAAATAGTCAATAAATCGAAAAGTCCATCTAGTTTAAGTCTAGGATCAAAAACGGCGGTTACAAGATAAATCATGGGAATGTTTTTATAATATTTAAGCCATTTTTCTTTCATATCAAGCATACATTCTATAAGGCAAGGTATGTTAAAACATTTTACAAAAGCTTCGGAAACATTAACGGCAATTTCTAAAAATCTATGAGATGTTGGAGTGTAAACACAACTCATGGTATTAGTTGCATCATTAAAAGTTTTTAAAACATTACAAATATGGGCACAAGTTTCCCAAACATTTTCATCATCTAAAATTGACCAAGGAACATGAATTGAAGCAAATTCTTGTAACAAAACTTTATAACGTACGACTTCACAAAGTAGTTTGTAAGTCGAGTTCCAACGAGTTCCAACATCTTTTGAAAAAGCAATAGGATGAACATTTTTATTTAAACATAAATTTCTCCATTTTTTTCTTAAATCGGAGTCATGCCAAATATGATCAATAACAAGTTTGATTGGGGTTAGCATATCTCCTAAAACCTTAAGTCCATCTTGAACACATAAGTTTAAAATATGACATGCACATCTTTGATGAGTATAAGGAGTTTTTATATATTGTCCCGCATCCTCAACCAAATGGTTTACGGCGGCGGTATTTGCGGATGCATTATCAAAAGAATATGAAAAAATTCGATGTCGTAAATTATATTCTTGTAAAACCGTTTTAATCATGCTTGCAATGCCTAGTGCATTATGTCTTTGATTAAAATGCCGAAAACCAATAACATATTTATGCAAAAACATAGCGTTATCAATAAAATGTAAAGTAATGCCCATGTAAAAATGTTGTTGTGATTGTGTACTCCAAATATCACTACAAATTGAAACTTGATGTTCAAAACTAGCCAAATTCGATAAAAAAATTTCTTTCTTTTTTAAGTAAGATTTATTAACTAATTTTGAAACGGTTTTCCTAGAAGTTGGTTTAAAAGAAGGTTGAAGATATCTAGTGTTATATTCCCTAACTTCTTCATATTCGGCATAAGAAAACGGTAATGAATGTGAACAAATAACATCGGTCAATCCTAAACTTTCTTCACTATGATTATATGTAAATAAAGGAGAATGAGAGGTAGAAGATGCAAACCTGTGGGACAATTGTGTTTGTTCCCGTGAAATCCCGAGCTTCTCCGGATGGACGTTTGCCATGTGAGTTTGCAATGTTCCGTAGCCGCCCTTCACCTTCCACTTGTACACCTTCGGGCAATAGTTGCATGCCACTTGACAATACTCGTTCACCGGCTCCCCCTTGGTGTAATGCTTCGTAAATATTTCGGATGTAAGCATTTTCGGAAGGGGGAGACTTCTTCGTGGAACTTCGGTAACATCGGGATTGTCGGGCATTTGTGTTTCGCTCTCTTGGGTGCTAGGAAAGTATTGAGAAGAGGGAATTTGATCACTTGGGTTTGCCATTACGAGAAATCGAGAATACGAGGAATCGAGAATAAGAGATTAGGAGAGTAGAGAAGATGAGTTGTAGATGGTGTGATTTGTAAAGGAAGAGAGAATGGGTATTTATAGGAAATTAGGATAAATTGTGGGGGGATTTTTTAATTTTTTAATTTTTTTTTTTAATATTGTAAAAGGCCCCAACGGCTCAAAAATGAGCCGTTGAGGCCTAAGAACCAACGGCTCTTTCAAAAGAGCCGTTGGGTTTAAAAAAAAAAGAAGCCGTTGGGCCCTAAACCGGCGGTTGACGGTTTGGGCCGGTTCAAACCGCCGGTTTAGGTTTTCGGAAAACACAAACCGAAACCTAAACCTTGAACCGGCGGAAATCTAAACCTAAACCGTAGCAAACCGGCGATTTGGGCCGGTTTGAAAACCGCCGGTTCGGCGGTTTGAACCAAACCGAGCCCATGCCTAGTAAAAATGCCCAGTGATATAGTTTATGGTGGTAAGATTAGTTCACGAAAAAGAGAGAGAAAAATGAACATTTGTCGAGAAAATGGGAGCAACATCAATTTAGACAATCAGAGAGAAGCCTTTCTTTGAGTATGGGCTTAAGGCCCAAATAGGTAGGTCCGAAACCCGGTGACCCTAGCCGCGCTTAAACCCTTGCGAGCGACGTAGTTTCTTCTTTCTTCCCCTCCCTCCTCTCTACCAATGTGATTCCAATTCTCCGTCGTCTCTTGTTCATCTTGTATCCGTGCTTTCTCCCCCACTTCTTCTCATCCTCGCCGGCGTAGAAACCTTAAATACAAGCTTATCTGAATTCCAGAAAATTTCATTGTATCTTTTGGCTAATCTATAGGTGTGATGGATACAGTACAACACACGATCGGCTCGATTGATTGGAAGCCGACCCCAGTAGTTGCCTTAGCCACAAGCGTCGATGGCTCTAGAGTAGCCGCTGCTCGCCAGGACGGTACCGTCGAAATTTGGCTCGTTTCTCCAGGCTCAGTCGACTGGCACTGTCAATTGGTACGAATGCTATCGATTTTATCTCTTGCTTCGTAGCTCTCACGTTCTTTCATGCTTAAATATCTGCTGTTCATTTTTTAGACGATAAACGGGGATCATAGTCCAGAATCAAGAATTTCGTCGCTGGTTTGGTGTCGTTCTGGGGAGAGGGGTGAGCAGTCAGGCCGCTTGTTTTCGTCCAGCATTGACGGTTCTATTACCGAATGGGATCTTTACAATTTGCGGCATACGGTTTGTTTTTTCTCTTTTCTAATTTCTACTTTCCAAATTAATTTCTTTTATAGTCAAAACAAAATCAGTTAGTGATTTCGTCAGTGCATTAAATAAGCATCGTTGTCGAACTAGTAGTAAATTAGGACAGGATAATCATTCTCTCAGCCAATCCTTAGAAATTGTTAGGTCCTAAAGGTTGTAGAGATGAAGATAAACAAGAAGATAGGGCATTCTACTTTATCAACTCATAATCTCATGGTAATAGATATATTATTCTTTTCTGTACAGATTGCTCTAGATTCCATAGGTACATCCATTTGGCAGATGGCATTACAACCTTGTGACGAACTAACGACTTATAATGGCAGTGAGTCACAGAGTAATGAAAACGGTACTGTAATTGATAGTTATAGCAATGGGTATGCCAGCGGAAGCAGTTATAGGGATGATGATGATGATGATGATAGTATAGCTGAGCTTCGTGAATCCTTATTGAAAAATTCTTGCGTGGCTCTTGCTTGTGATGATGGTTGTGTGAGACTATACACTGTTTCAGATACTGATAAGTTCATCCCTAAAAAATCCTTGCCTAGGGTCAGTGGTGAGGTCTCTCTACCTTACTGTAGCTAATTTGTTTTGTTCTCCCAGCGGTTGGAACATTTTGCTAATGGCATTCAGTTTTTTTGCAAGGCCGCATGCTCAGTGTGACATGGAGTCATGATGGAAATATGATCTTTTCAGGAAGCAGTGATGGGTATGTATTGATTCACGAGCTCTCTTTTAATGAATTCTCTTCAAAAGCTAGTCTTACTGCTTGTTTTGAATCTCAGTGTTGGATTCTCCTATTTTTAAACTGTCAATGTTCATAATGTTATATACTTTCTGCTTTGGTATGTGCAGGCTCATAAGATGTTGGGATGCAAAGGGAAGTAATGAGCTATATAGGACACCTGTTGGAATTGGAGGTTTAGATAGTGTGTCTGAACTTTGTGTATGGTCACTCCTTGCTCTAAGGTAATATAATAGGACAGTTGTATAAGATCATTTAAGTTTCGAATTGCTCACTGCTCAGAACACAGTGCATAACTGCATATCCACTGACTTCTTAATTGTTTTAGGTATGGGACTCTAGTTAGTGCTGATAGTTCAGGATCTGTGCAGTTTTGGGACTGTCAGGAAGGAACTTTCTTGCAATCTCATTGTCGTCACAAGGGTGATGCTAATGCTCTTGCAGCTGAACCATCTCATAATATGGTATTCTCTGCTGGGTCAGATGGCAAGGTATTGGGTTGTTTCTCTTAATGAGATGCAAATGGTTGTAATATGTTGACTCTAGGATTACCTTGTAGACTTTATTCTTGCACATGGTGAAAGGGTGTTCTAGTGGAGGAATGATTTTGCTCTCAGTGTTGCCTCTATTCTCCTTGTTAATTTCCCCTATCCTTTATTATTTCTGATCTCTTCAACTGTGTATGCATTACCACTATACTTGTTTTTGCGATCAATCAGAATGTCTTTTTAACTATAATTTATTTGATTATTAGGTGCTACCGATTTATCTGATACAAGCTTATCATTACAAATGTTTAATGTTCTTTAGGTGATACTCTACAAACTTTCTAGGAGTGCTTCTACTACTAGCTCCAATCACCGCGCTAATTCAGCAGCTGATGGGTTTAAAAATTGGGTGCATGTAGGTGATGTTAGATCTCACACTCATGACGTGAGGGCATTGATAGTTGCTACCCCGGTTACTGAAGAAGGTCCGTGTGTTTCCTTTTCTTTGTATTGTTTGTATTAAATTGTTTTTTAGGTATGTTTGTATCTCCTCACCTCCTGATAACGTCTCGTGTTTTGGTTGCAGCTCCTTTACCAAATAAGAAGGGAGAGAAATATCGTCGGAAAGAAAAGCCCAATGACTATAGTTACCACAAATGGGCACATATGGGAGTTCCTATGCTTCTCTCAGCTGGGGATGACACTAAGTTATTTGCCTACTCTGCAAAAGAGTTTCTGAAGTTTGCGCCTCATGATATCTGCCCGGCACCTCAGCGAGTCCCGTTGCAGCTAGTGCCAAATCCTGTTTTCCACCATACTCCCTTACTTCTAGCTCAAGGTGCTTCTTGTATTGACATACTATCTATCTGCCTAAAGGATGCTTTTTCAGTTGGAAAAGGTTCTAGTTCTGCAGCAACTAAGTTAGAAACTCGAGTTAATTGTAGCGGTCGGATTAGTTGCAGTGCAATTTCTCAGTCTGGATCACTGGTTTCTTACTCTAGTAATGTGCGGACCAGCTTATTTGAATTGAAGAAGTCTAAGATTTCTACATGGACTATTAATAAAAGGAAACTGCCATCAAAATTTCCATGTGCCCGGTCTATGACTTTCACTTCTGATTCCTTGCAGCTTATTATTGCTGGTCGTGATGGGAGAATACATGTAAGTGCTGCTCTTTTAGTTGTTTTTTTAATGATCCTGAAATTGCCATGGTCGTTTTGGCACTTTAGGCTCACTTCAATGAAACATTTCTTATAGTGGGAATCAGTTAGAGAAATTCTTACTTTATCATACACTGCCTGCTTCATCTTTCATGTTGTGACAGTGACGTATGGATAAATTGTGTCAAGACATAAAAAGTACACTGTCAAGATTAAAAAAGAGTAGTATGTTTGTAGTTATAATTAAGTTTTCTTGCAAGAAATAGCAGTAGTCTTCAAGAAAATAGAGGAAAATATCAGCTGAAAGAAGAAAAAGATTATATTTTGATAGTCAGGCCTCTGGATGAATTACCTGGTTTTGGATTATTGCTGTTTCAGTCTAGCATAAACGAGTGGTTTGCAATAATATAGTAGAAGATGGTTGTTAATCTTGCTTGTCAGCTGTAAAACCAAGCCTTACTAAGGTAACAGTTGCAGGCTCAATAGGCTTATATGCTTCTGACTTGTGCATGTGATGCTATTACATTTTACATTGCCCACCAATTGTACTGCTCTGATAATAGTTTTTCCCCCTCGATGTCTTGTTTGCTACAGGTAGTTGATGCAGCAAGCTCTGAGTTATTGTATGTTTTAACACCTCGCCGTAAGGATAGAGATGAGGAGCCCTCTCCTGGTGAGCCCCCTATTGTGAGGTTGTTGGTTAGCTCTAATGCCCAGTGGCTAGCATCTGTTAATTGCTTTGGTGATATATATATTTTCGACTTGAAGATGCAAAGGTATGAACTGTTGTCTGTTCTTGAGGGAACCTGTTGCTTCTCTGCTTCCCTTGTTTGACAGATTTGACTTTGCAATTGGAGATATAAAGAAATTGCATGATGAAATGTGGCATAGAAAAGCTGCTGATAACTTTTGTTGCATTCTTACCTTCTTAAATTGAGATAAAAAGATATTATTCTGCAACTGTGAGACTATAAAATTTTGTCAACTTGTCATAGTCCTGCCATTGGATTTAATTTTGTTTATCGCCATTAAGTTATACAAGCCTTGCACTACTATTGTCAACTGACTTGTAAGCCTTTCCTGGCAATCTAATCGAGTGGTCCTTATTACTTCTTTATGGAAGGGACATGTTGCTCGTAGCAAACATGCATCATTTTGTATGAAAAATCAAGAGATGGATGAGGTAGTGGGCCAATGTTAACACCTTAATGGAAGTCTGTTAATTAGTGCAATTTTTATGTTGTTATTAAAGTGAACTTTAGGAAACAAAATGCATCATCAATCATGTACAAAATGTATCAAGTAAATCGCGGTTTCTATCATTTCTTAAAGAAGTGGATACTCGCTGATTGATGAATTGTGCATGATTTCAAATATATTATTAGGATATTGGTGTCGAATTGATTATTGGGATTTAGATTTGATCAAAAATGCACATGCCTTTGTATTTTACGCAGTTTAATAATGATGGATTCCATCTTATAATAGCCAGCTACTTCATGTGCTGATTGAAATTTTGTCTAATTTATGAAACAAATCATGATTGCAGACAACACTGGTTCATATCAAGATTGGACAGTGCCTCTGTCACTGCAGGAAGCTTTCATCCTCAGTCTAACAATGTGCTTGTTATCACGACATCCTCAAACCAGTTACATAAATTTGACGTCGAGGCTAAGCAGTGGGGTCGGTGGTCTAAAAGAGACTCTTTATATCTGCCTCAGAGTTTCCTGAATATTCCTGGGGAGGTTATCGGTCTCTCGTTCCCACTATCCACCTCAACACCTTCATCGGTCGTGGTTTATAGTTCAAGGTAACTTTTGTTTTTAGGCCATGCAGATGTTAATGTACTTGATTTTCTCTCTCTTGATTAGTATTGCTTATTCCTGTGGCTTTATATCATGTTCTTGCTTTTGCATATAAAATGAGCATTATTGACTTTAGCTTGACATGATGTCATATACATTAATTTGTTTTTGCCTAAATTTCTCATGTATATCATAAATTTTCAATTTGATTACCATATCAGGTCGGATAAGATAAAAGTATCCTTGATTTTAAACATCATTTTAGATCTAACTCTAATTTGTATATGTATTGTGTATATGTTTTAAGTGCATGATGTTTGCTTCTGCTAACAAATCACCACCTTTCTCTCCCAGGGCAATGTGCACGATCGATTTGGAGCCTATGGATGGTGAAGACAGTAATAGTCAGCGGTTGATTAATGGGGAGTTTGCCATGTCCCGAGCCGATGGCGGAAGTGTAGATTCCTTTTTTGGTGATAGTAACAAGCCGTTAATGAATGGAACGATTCCCAAGCCCCAAGCCAATGGCAGAAGTGTAGATTCTCTCACAAAGAAAGAAAACACAGGAACCAAGAAAAGAAAAGTCCATGAACAGAATGCAGAGATGTATCCGGAACACAGCTTCAGTAATCCAGTGTTATTCGTGGGACATCTATCGAAATCATCCATGTTAGTTGTAGATAAACCGTGGAAGGATGTAGTAAAAAGTCTGGAAGCCGCACCTGTCCACAGACATATATACGGAAACTAAGTTACCCAAGGCATCAGCAAAGGCTCCATTTCAGAAGAAACACCAACACTCAATTGACAGCAATCAAATCACCAATTTTGATCTTGCAGTTTTGTGCGTGCAGAGTTATGTTTTCGTTTTTGGCCATGTGTTGTAATACTCTTGTTAGAGAATTCAATCAGATAGAGTTATCAACTAACAAACAAGGTATCTCTTTACTGTTATCTTACAAGACCCTTCAACTTCATTTATTTGTTTGTTCACCGGGTGTTACTAGCGAAGAAGCTTGGATTCCCCCTGTTGTATTTGTATATACATCTCCTTGAATCAGATATTTGGCTTTGGGTTTAAGAAAACAACCAACAAGAAGCAATCCGAAGCACGTTGATAAGCCCAAGTCCTGCCTCGTGAAGTGAATCATCAAAGCAGAAGAAATGGGTATATAGACAAACTTGAATTGAAGATCATGAAACATTATCGATCGCTTATTAAAGTTATTAAAGTAATAAAAAATGTGTTTTTCATACATAATTTAAACCAAAAGTTCCCATATATATCATGGAACGGAATATGTCATTTTTTAAAATATTTTATTCCGGCTTTTGATTCCAAACATATTATGTAACCAAACAAGCCCTTAGTAGATTGTTATTTACATCTTGGTTGAGCTTTATAATTGTAAGCAGACTTGGTTACTTTGTCTGTCTGGATGATCATCTCTCCCTGTGGTTAGAGGTTAGAGATCGCAAACTTGAATTGGTATTAAACTTGTATTTCAAACTCAAACAAAATAAAGCTAGTGGTGGGCAGACGGATGAAATAAGTGGTTAAGTCAAAAAAGAGCGGAAATTATAGTGAAGTAGGAAGACAAAAAGGAGCTTGTCATAGAAATTGTATTGAGGAGAGAAAGGACCCATCGGAACGTGCAAAATGCCAACAACAATAAATGACCCGACCCAGTTTTGATTAATATGGATAATTGACTATTCTTGTAAAATTTAATAAGTTTTGTATTAGTGGCAGTGGTGGTTGCTGATTGGTACTTGTGAGCAACGATCATCTCCGATCCTTCATCATCTCCATGCTTAAACAAATCATCGAATTGAGGATAGCGACAGAAATCAAATCCCCAACGCACGTGGATGGGACTCATCTGCCGCCCCCCACCCAAATTATTCCCTTTCTAGGGATCCAAGTTTGCATGATTAGGGTTTTATTATAATCTCCAACCCAAGCGTGTGCTTCTGTTTTTATAATTCTTCATACTCTTTCATGCAATTATCTTTCAGATTAGATTCTTTTCTTCTCCTCTTATGGTCAAATATAGCGGGCCGAATTATTGAAATGTCATTAATTTAATTAGTGTGTTTAGCTATTTCATTAGCAGATTAGCAATGTAGTGTGAGATGAATGGCCATAGTTTGAAGGACCGAGGATCAGTTGTAGGGTTTATGAATGATACCTAAAAGCCAAGAGAGATTTAATTGAAAGATCCGGGAGAGATTTGTCTGCAACTTTTCATAATGATTGTACTTGAATCTTATTACTGTCAAAGCATGAATTTTGTATTTCGTATGTAACCCCACCCCACATCCGGGTTTAACCTTAGAAACCCATTTATACTTTGACCGTCTGTTCATCAAAATTGACCCCTCTCTGATTACAAGTTAGAAGAGGACATATTCAAACAGGAAAATAGGAGTTGCAGTGAGAAGGACAATGCTCTTGTCCATTTCCTATAATCTAATCATCTTCCAGATATGGGTTCTACCCTAAATTATAAGGACAAAGACCCACCAATATAAAAAGATTTCATCTAACCTTCAAATATCAGTCAGATTTAAATAATTGCATTCCATGCAGTTACAAACTTCATTAATAGCAGGTGGGGGAGGAAAGGGCATTCTGAATGATTTCTTTTTGGTGAAAATTTTGAAATCTTAAAACTTGTGGGGTTAGATTTTGAATTAAGCTGCAAAGTTTGTGCATAAGAAAACAAAGACTTGAGAATTGAATTGTGCGTAGAAGAATATGGTTCATAACTGCAATCACATTACCTATTCTTTCTAGCTTGTCCTATATAGCATCTAAGCTTTGCTGGCACAATCCAAATTTGCAGAAAGAAGTGGGACATATTGGTAATTTGGGGGTTGGTCTGAGTTGTTCATGGCCCCGCTCCACTTCCACACACAACTCTTTCTATACTCATCACTCACCCATTCACTGGAGTCTCTTCTTCACAGGACCACCTCTTTATTTCTTTATGGCTATGGCTTCTCCTTTTTTTTAAAGGGGGATTGTAGTTCTTTGAGTTTCTTACTTGGATATACCAGGGTTTTATATTCACAATTATCCCACATCAGAAGTAAGAAACATATAGAATTGGAGATCTATCAGTTTAGATGCAAGAGACTCTGACTGCTGCTGCACTGAAAAGAGGATACAAATTATAGAATCGGACTTAGCTACCACTTCCTTTATTTTTATTTATTTTTACATTATAAAGTAAGTTTTTCGCGTCCTATTGATGACAAACAAGATAAAAGTAATACACACATGCTGTGAAGGAAATATTTATGTTCTCAGGTTGTTTCCCACTGCATTGACAATAACAAATGAAGGAGAGGACAAAAGTAAAAAGGAGATGAACAAAAGGTCAATTACAGGCAAATTTTAAAAAATAAAAATAAGGGCAAGCTAGGAACAAGACAGGCATGATTCCTGTATGATCTAAACCCTCTTTTCGGGTTTTTTTTTCTTCCACCTAATAGATCATCAATTGCTTTCAGCCTCTTCTCCTTCCTCGCGATCGGCCTGTTCAAATGGACCAAATGGAGAAATCAGATAAGAAAATTGCAGTGTCAAGACATTGAGTTGATGTAGAGAATATTTATCTTACTGGGTTCAGTAGAGTCTTGCTGTCTAGGATTTGAAGACTGCCAAAATCCAAATGCAGATTTCCCCTGCTAATATAACAACCAAATTCAACACCTTGTAATTGACAATAAATTGTATTTGAAGAATTGTTATGAGTTTTACCTTGAATCCATTCTCCTGTGAGAAGCCAAATAGATGATCCTTAGATGGTTGGTTGTTGGAGGGATCTGTGCTCTTCTGTAAGATACAAATCCAAAAATTAAAACTAAAAAAAAAAACACAATTAAAAATTAGGGGAAGTAATGTGTAACTTACATTAGGGCAGTTGAAAGCAGGGGAGCTTGCAGTGTCATCAAGAAAAGAATGCTGATTCCTGGTTCTTGGCTCCTTGGCCTTCTTCTTCTTCTTAGATTTGTCAGAAGAAGAAGAAGAAGAAGGATAGTAAAGCCGAGGTTCTCCATTGCATTCAACTTCGTCTTCCTCTCCAATTCCATATTGGAAGTGTGGAGGACCTGAAGAAGCATCTGACACCATGGACAAATCCTCTTCATTATCTGCATTTGCTTTGTAAGTTTGATGATTATCAAGATTACTTCTTGCACTTCCTTGGTATGGAGACTGAGAAGATTCGTCAAAGTAAACAGTCCACCCAGATTCACACCCACTGCTCCATTCAGAAGCTGAGATATCCATCCTCAATCCTCAGTGGTGATGATGATGATGATGATTGTTTCTTTTGTTCTCTGCCAATCTTTTTCCCAATAAGGTGCTTTTATAAGTAGGAAACAGCAAATGAATCACTCTCAAAATCCTAGGCTAATGTCTGTTCTTTTATCCTCAAATGAAAATGAATCTAAAGGGCCAGTTGTCTTGCTCTTTTATTGAGGGGTCCATACATAAAGTGGAACGAATAAATAACAGGGTAAGAATTTACCCTTATTAAAGAATCTTTACTTTCTAATTATCATTTGCACATAATTAAGTGTAGTGCAGTAGGGTTATGTATGAGCCCTACGTAAGTAGATGGTAGCTAGGTCTGAATAAAATACGTGTTTATTAAGATGGTGGTGCTCCTTAATCTGCAGCATCAGCATCAAAAGTTCGGAGGGATTAGGCCTAATTATTTTGTCATTCATTATTGGATTATATGGATAGGATGACGAGAGAGAGGGGGTGTGTACGTTGTTGCTCAGCAGCAACCTCTGTTATTAGTTCCATTACAGACCCATGTGAACTCAACTAATATGTTATTCTTTCCCCAATTATCGTACACTGCCCTTTGGAGTTATCCTTCAAACTACACTATAATAACATCACTCCACTATTTTTTTGGGCGGCATTTTCCGTGCTTTTGAATGGGATTTATTAAATACAAAAATAAGGTTGAGTAGTCGGTAATCCAGACCTTAAGATTCGAGGATGACAATCTCAATTGCATGCGGTGGATATCGCCACCCATTCTAAACAAAAAGGGTGAAAATCAATAAATATGTGAGTTGGTTGGACGGATTGGTTACGTATGAACAGTTTAAAGGTCTTTTTGTTCACCTATTATTTGACCTATCGTACATTCTAGAATTATTATAATATCTTTTATTCCTTATGTATTAAGGTTACACTAAAAGCTAAAACCTAATTATAGCTCTCTTATTGCCTCGATCCCTCGGATGTCATTGAGCCTCTTTCATACAAGTTTACACTTTCGTATTTTTGTATGTTTGTACTTTGTGACTACTTTTTCAATGAATTTAGTACTAGATAAATTATTGAGAGAAGTTGTGAAATAAGACATTTTCGGTTTATGGAAAATAAACTACGTCTCTCACCCCATTAACCTATTTATAAAATAAGGTAATAAATTATCTCTCCTCCTTAATTATCTCAATTATTTTTTATTCGATTAAAAAGATCTTCCCAAAATACCATCGTGAAGTTGAATATGATTTTCGATTCAACACCTTCTCCAAAAAAGTTCTTGAAAAGAATGGGTAGAAAAGCTTCTTTTTTTTTTAACAAATACAAACTAGGCCTCCCTAATTATCTGGTAAAATTTTAATTCAAAAACTAATTAATAACAGGAATATTAATTAATAGAGTTGTCATCACCCATAACAACCCATTGAGAATGAAAGAATAGATAACAACAGAAAATTTGGAACTGCTAGGAGCCACCACCTTCGTCGTCACCCATAACCGTTGCCAATAATAGAACCGAACCACACGGGCACTAATGAAGCCGAACCAAGATCCGTCAGTAATGAACTAAATCCACACCCCGCCGGAAAAGTCAATTTGCACTGGATCGGTGCATTGTTTACGGGTTTGGATCTAGTCTTGCCATTTATATTTAATAAAGGTAATTACGTTAGATTAATTACCCATCTATTTCCAGAACTTACCTACTTCTCATTGCAAAAAGGCTCGGCCGCCATCGCCGTCAGAGGGCTTGACCGCCATCGTCGCCGGAGATCTTGGCCGCCATCCATGGCGGCGGGGAGAAGCTTGCACGTACCTACGAAGAAGATGGAATTTAGGGTTTGGATCTAGGGTTTGTGTACATGAAATTTAGGGGAGAAGCTTGGGTAAAGGGCTTGTGTATATCTATAAGCTTGTGTAAATCGATATCAATATGCTTGTGTAAATCGAAATCGACAGGTTTGTGTAAATCAAATCGTCAGGCTTGTGTAAATTGACAGACTTGTGGAAATGTAAATCGACGGGCTTGTGTAAATCGACAAGGTTTTGTGTAAATTGATAATGTTACAAAATTTGACCTAATATTATAATTAAGAGGGATTGTGTAAATCGATAAGATTTTGTGTAAATCGAAATCGATAGGATTGTGTAAATCGATAGATTAGGTTTGTGTAAATCGAAATTGATAGGCTTGTGTAAATCGCTCGTGTAAGTAACCTGGTGTAACTCGCCTTGTGTAACTCGCTTTGTGTAACCGGTAATTAGTCTAGCTGGTATAAGGGCAAGATAATTTGTCTGTCATTTAGAGTTTGAAACTCACTAACTATAAGATTTGTATTTTATTTTGGATTGGGCTTGAGCTTGGGTTTGTGTAACTTTAAATTACCAAATAACCATTTGAATTAATCTTTATATATAAATAATAGGGGTCTAGTTTGTCACCTAATGAATAAATGAGCCTTAATGATGCTCAATTATACACTAGGGGCCCTATGGACCATTTCATCCAAAGTTCTTTCTTATACACAACAAACATACATGAAACATATCATACACAAGTAGTTTCCAAATCACTCCAAATCAATTACACAAGCAATATCGAAATAGTATTTACACAACCAATTACACAAGTAGTTAAGAAAAAAACCTTATAGGAAAAACGTGTTAGCAATTACCCAAAGCAATTAAACAAGCTGTTTCAAAATAGTAATTGCACAAGCATTTTCGAAAAAGCTCATAGCAAGGACTCAAGTAATTTCGAAATAGTACACAAGCAGTTTCAAAATAGTACAAATTCCCATAGGAGGAATAACATGTTATGATTTATATAAAGCAATTACACAAGCAATTTTAAAATAGTAATTACACAAGTTGCTACACAAGCAATTATACTAGTAGTTACGAAATTGTAATTACATAAAGCAATTAAACAAGTAGTTTTGAAATAGTAATTACACAAATAATTACAAAAGCAGTTACACAAGCAATTACACGTACACAAGATACCCATGGACGATACCTGTATCGAAATTTTGCAGATCTTCATATAATGAATAAACGATCCTTTAGACGACGGCCGGAACCCGATTACTGTTTCCAAATTTGATGGGAATCGGAATGTACAAAAAATTAGACGATGGAGAGAGATGAATGTCGAATGTTAGTCACGATCTCTATAGATATGACCTAATTTAGTTTTTTTTGAAAAAATTGGAGGACCTATTTTGTTACGTAATAAACAAAGGGGCCTAGTTGGTGCTCTTATAAGCAATAAGAGCCCAATAACCCATTTCATTCTTAATTATTTCATGTATTAACTTCAACCATGTTAAGATGAACCGAGTGATACAAATTGATTTTAGCTTGTAGATTTTTTTTGTCGACAAAAGATTGTATATCACCAAAAACACTTGATCTCCCATCCACCTAACGGCTATTAGTGAAACGTTGTGGGCAAATGATAGATCGGTGAATGAACTTACACGTTGAGTAAGGTAATTGAAGTAGTCAAAACCCAACTCAATGTCATCCCTACTAAAACTATTACGAAAAAACCCATCAAAGAGAGTAAAATAATAGAAAAAGGTCAAACATAAAAATCAAAAATCATATTCACAAGGTGATATGTAACATCGCCGAACTCACAAGGTACATTTTCAAAACTGAAAATTTTGGTTGCCTTTTTAAAAATCTTGGTCTCGAAACACCGAACCTAAGAGGCATCACGATAGGTTTTCGCCCAAGAGTATAGATGCAAGTTGCGAGTAATTTTCAAGATCACACATATAGTCACACCCTCCCAATTCAATGTAAGGCCATGTATGATACCCATGCAAGCCGTGACTTATTTTCTAGATTACCTGATTACTTTTTTATTTTTTTATTTTTATAACTCGTTTATTGTAGCAAATAACAATAAAATAACAAATTTAACTTTTGACGATATCATGTACTTTTTTTAATCAAATATTTTTGCAAAGCCTGTAAAATAAATTATTTTCATTAAAAAAAATCGTAAACCATTGTAAAATACGGAGTATGGTTTTACCATAAATAAAATTAATTTTACATATGCAAATCTTGCTTTTACCATCCACATATTCCGTAAAGTAAAAACACTAAAAAAATATATTTGAATTGATACTTTAAAAAACAATTTTGTTACGCTAATTGTAGCATGACCCTCACTTTGCACCGACACGTCAAAATTAACTCTTAAACGAATGATGTAATCCATTCATGCATCATATTAGATGATAAATTTATGCATTTCATCCCTTTTTAGTGTAGTTTTGGATTCATTTTTCGTAGAAAACATTAATATCGCATATTATGATATTTAATTCGGTTTGTTTTCTGTTTTAGGCGTTTGAGTCCAAATATGGTGCATTTCGGTGCATAATTGAAGGGAATGCTAGAACACGATGATTCAATATTCCACGTGGTCGGGAGTTGCATGGAAACATAAAGATCGAGTGAAGATCGAAGATCCAATTGGAGATCATAGGTGGTGGAACAAGAATCACATCTATGCCTTGATAAATGGCCGACTTTGATCACCTTTCTATTGGAATTGGACATTTGTGTTAACTAAAAAGTTATAGTTCTTGAAAAGTAGTAATCGTGGGCCTTGTAACACCCCGAATTCTGAGAACTCAGGATGTCACTGGCTAGGACCTCACAATGGGTCCCGACCTTAGTTTGACATCAATGAGGCACGAACCTTACAACAAAGCACAAATATTTAAAGACAAATATCTTTTAAAATAATTAAGTTTGGAAAAAATACTGTCACTTACAGTGTTCAACATCCATACTTAGCAAAAGAAAAACATACTCAATCTACTAAACTTATTACTGATATAAAAATACTCCCAAATGACTTCCTAGTACGGAAACCCGGCTGACCACTCCACTCCCGATTTCTCGGCAAAAACCTAACCTGTATGATTTAACAACACAGTATAAATCATAAGCTAATAGTTCTAAAAATAAGGGAACTAAAGCGCACACAGAAATAAAGAAAGCGGTAAACACATCAACATGCACAAACAAGGTCCCTGTTATTATCTTTTCATTTGGTGATTTGGTGATTCTAATTTGTTCAACTTTTCATGGTAGCACGAGGATCCTCCAACCCTTGTCCCCGTCCCGGTAAACCAACATGACTAGTTACAATGCATTTCCCCCGTATACACTGTTGGACTGGTCGCGGGGAGCCTTCCGATCGCCATTTGTGTCGGACGGTGATGCTAAGGCTCGTTATAATACACTTGAGCCTCTCTTTAGTAATAAAAGTGTGGTATAGTTGGTTAAATTATTTATCATACAATACACACACTACCCTAATACGCACTTAAGATTATTACTGTCACTAAGTGAGTCCGATGAACTCACCTTATCCGTACAAGTCTCAAAAGTTATTCTCGATCTGCCAGTCGATAATCTCGAATTCCTAAATAAGATGTAGCGACATCTTAATATTCTCATTTCACTTCCTCGTTATATATAGAGTAAAATATCTAACATCTCTACCCTTCTCAAACAATAACTCCTAGGTTCTGCATACCTATACCCTTCCCAAACAAAAAATAAGGGTGAGGAAGGCCAAGTCGGCCAAGTTCATCCGAACAAAAAAGATATCAAACCGGCCGGTCCGTTAACGGGTCGGTTCGCCAATGTTTATCTTTGGTTTGGTTCCGGTAGTTTCGGTTCATTGCTATCAATACTCGAACCTATTTCCGGTTTAAATAAGTAAAATAAAAGTAATAAAAATAATTTCTTGGTTATTACAAGCCTCCTAGTTCCAACCAAAAGCATAAGAAAAGTCAATTATACTTACGTGTCAAAAACTTGTCAAGTTTTGATGTCATGAAGACATGCCTTGTACACGACCATGTGACCTACTGGAGACCGTTCAACAATCTAGATGTTCAAGGAGAAAGATGTGAGTTTACACGACTTGTGCACATCGTCTATTTGTATGTACGCCTTGTACACGCTTCATGCATGGTCATGTTCGCCGTTTCCAAACATTGTGCAAAGTGCGTATTTACGACAATAAATTTCAAAGAATAGATTCCTGATTTTATTTTGGGTTAGGCTTTTTACTCCAATATATGAGCCGATTTTCAAGATATATAAATACACGTTATTTTAAAATTTTAAGAGAGTTCGAATTGTGGTATTTAAACCCTAGAGAGTGGGACGATGTTAGAAACGATTTTTGCAAGTTTTTTGGTTTTTTTTTAATTAATTTCCGAATTTATGCCTTTTATTTTGCGTTTATATTCATTATTTTGCTATTTTCATCAAGTTTGACTAATTTCTTCAAATCTAAGGATTGATTAAATCCAACAAAGAATTAATTTGTAATTTTGTATATGAACTGTTGAATCAAAATCAATGAAGGTTGTTTCATCCTTGTGCCCTTATTCAATTGATCTTGACATTAACCATAAGAAGAGTTCGATCCCTTTGTTTTCATACGTAGAGAAACGGGTTTTGCCTTGGGTATATAATTATATTATATTTTTTTTGCAAAATCGTGTTGATCTATTGGACCAACTAGGATCAAACTTGATACGGGGAGCGATGACTACCTATATCCCGATGATTTTCTAGTTTTCATAGTTTTACGTCTTTTGGACTGTTTTGGGAGATTGTGGTCAATTTTAGTTTTCTACCTATTTTCTACGTACCTAAAGAGTTTGGCTTATATTTGTAACAATTGCGTCAGCGTCTACAAACCACGGTCTTTGCGCACCAAGAGGTGGTAAATGATACTTACTCCCTTTCTCTCTCTTTTGACTTTACTGAATTGTCTATTGTCACATCTAATACAAACATAGTCTCCGTGATTCGACACTTGATTACTGTAATTGATCCTTTCATACTTTCGGGGTTGGTTTTAGTCTATTAACCAACCATCTCCGAGGGCTTTTCATTCAACCCAGAATTTACATTGTGATACGAAATAGACTATAGAGCTTGACACTAGAATTAGCAAAGATGGATATCAGAGGATCCAAACTATAAAACTTGACATTGGACTTAACATAACTGAAGAGGAATATGTCCCACCAACTCACCATCTCATCAGTCTGGTATCGAGGTGCCAAGACTTCCTCAGTAGAGATTGAAATATCCAATTTTGCCACATCTATCGGGAAGCAAATGTTACGACCGATTTTATTGCTTCTTTTGCGTTTCATTACCGCTTGACTATCATTTTCTTAGTGACCCTCCGGCAGCGCTTTGTTCGATTATTAAGACAGATGCACAAGGTGTGGCAAACCTTAAGATTATTCCTTGTTAGCCTTTTTCTCATGTTGTTCAAAATAATTAAGACATATACTTAGGTATCACCGTCACTTTTACCCAAAAAAAATAAAAATATTCTATTTTTATTGTTTAATTTTAATTTGAATGATCCATCCTTTATTTTGTTCCAAACAACTTTAAAAAACTCGTGCCCAAGCTATCAAATTCACTCCTATTCTTTGCTCATAAGGAATTCAAACTCTAGCCCAGTTAAAAAAGTAGAGCGGTGTCCAAACTCTGATGTGCATTCATACACCTGTATTTGAAGCTTGCTCCCTAAAGGAAGATCATGATTTTGCCTTTTCGATCGAATTTGTCACTTAATTTTTTAGTTTAAAGTCGATCTTGTCGAAACTCTATCCTTTATTATTATTATTATTATTATTATTATTATTCAAATTCTTAATTCCCAGACATTGACGAGGGATAGATGAGATTGACAAGGGATAATGAAAATGAGAATTTGTTCATAATATTGGGATATGTATAGTTCCCACAATGGATTATGTGTATTTTGCATAGTCTCAAGGATGTGTAGGAGGATGGGTGTCCGACAAGTAATTTTTGAAACGGATTCTCAACCATTACCCTCTTGGGTAAGATTATTTTCTCGTTATCATTCTCTCCCTAACCTGGTACATAAGTGTCAAGGCTTGATGCAAAGAAATTGAAATATCCAAGTACGATATATTCTCCCTTAAGCTATCATTGTTGCGGATTTTTTAAGCCATCTATGCTTTTAATTTTTGTTGTTGTCGGATTTCATGCATTAATTAAGTTACCATCAGGAAGGTATAATGGAAATTATCATTGCAAAAGTAAGGAGTTGTG
Source organism: Fagopyrum tataricum (assembly GCA_002319775.1). Classification (NCBI taxonomy): domain Eukaryota; kingdom Viridiplantae; phylum Streptophyta; class Magnoliopsida; order Caryophyllales; family Polygonaceae; genus Fagopyrum; species Fagopyrum tataricum. The sequence continues at coordinate 9,784,874 of CM008279.1, read as the reverse complement.
CTAGTTTTTCTTGTGATGAGTACTAATCTTTTTTCTTTTTATCGATTTAGAAGTGCGATTACATACGCGGAAGGTATCAAACCTCATCCAACAAAATAGTATTTACGGTAATCCTAGAAATGAAAATTTCCACTTAATTGAATTATATTTTTAAATTATATATAATTTAATGATATAACATATGTGTTTTCTCTAAATAAACTTATCATAATCGAATTTAATCAAATGCTACAAAATATGACCCTACTTAATCAAAACCGGAACCTAAAATTTGCTATAACTTTCCAAATTTTATTTCTAGAAAATATAGTCAATCTACGAACTAATCTAAGTAGAATAACCTTAAAAACTCCTTTAAAAAAATCATGAAATTTTCTACAATTTCAAACGGCCAACTAACTTGAAAAAAAAAATCATATTTATTTGACCACTAAACTAAATCGATTCAGACCACTTTAAAAAGTTTACAGACTTGCTATAGTCTGTCTCGTAATTTTAGAATTTAAATCTAAAATATTTCTTCTACAAATAATCTAAAGTTTACCCAAATTTCGTATTCAAAACTAGCTTTCGTCTTCTATGTTCTAAATCTAAAATATATTACTTTCTCCTACATTAAACTTTTAAAACTTAAATAAACCTCAATATATACCTTAGGGAAGGAGCATATGAGACTATCCTTAATAATATTGGAGCTACAAAAATTCTGAAAGCCTATGAAGAAGGGTGGAATCGGCTATAACATTATTCTCACTTATTCTTGAATCTCTTTGGTTCAGTGGAAAGCTCGTGGTGCTAGGATTATAAATATGAATTTTCTTTTGAGTTAGGAAGGAAAGAACATGATTGCATGGAGGATCAAAGGTCTTTTTGAGGGTTCATCAACGGAGGAGTTAAGAAAAGAGATAAGACATAAGAGAGCTTGTGCCATGTAGAAAAATGAACTTAGAACTCGAATGAATTATTTGTGTGTATGTTGCCATGTTGGTGTATTGACGAGGGTTAAAATGTAAATAATTATGCCATATAATCGTAGGATAGTATATGATCAAACTAAGGAAGATTGACGTAATTATTTGAATTATTAAATATAGAATTAAAAAAAATACAAATAGAATAACGTACAAAGGTGAGAACACATAACATAAAGTAGATACAAAGGATCAATCACCCTATACATAGGACAAATTGGTCCGATCGATAGAGATAAAAGAGAGGAATATATATATATATATAGGTTGATTCAGTCAAATACAACTAGAAAACGTAATATCAACCTAGGTGATTAATAAAGTAATTCTAAAACCTAAATCACTTAACGACAATATATAATATAAACTCAATTTATGATTAAACATATATATCTAAAGTTATATAATCATGATATGAAAGGAACATTCTTATGCAACTCTCACTTCTTGTAGGAAATTAATGTATCAATTTACGCAATTGTCGGATCTTGCAAACAAACATCCTGAAACACAACTAGACTTGCATTGGATGATCGTCTCCATAACATATAAACTAAAACATATAATTAAAAAGAAAAATGATAACCATAAACATCATGAAATCAGTATGCAAGTAGATCTCTCTAGATCGACCCAAAAAATAAAAATCAATATATATACTTACATAACTTCAACATTTATTAATCAAGGAAAATACCAGACCGGCCAAGCCGATCAAGGTTGGGCCGAATTATGGGGATTGGTCGAGCTAACTTGATCATAGAGATTATCGAGTCGATATGTCCAGTAGTTTATTGTCTACGAAGAAGCCGAATCTGAATTGAAAGTATAACTACATACAGAAAATTAATGTCTACAAGACCTTATTTATATGGATGAAGCTAAACCTAACCCCTTACGATTTGAGGCTAATCCTACTAAAGTACTAAACCCTATCTTTAAAGAATAAACTAGTAAATGATGATAACGTTTCAAGTGGACAAACTAAAGATAGCCTAAAGTAAAAAGAAGTAAAGATAAATCTTCCAATACGAGGATGTCATGGTAAGTTGGTCCAACATGGTGCAAAACTTCGGCATGATTCGGTGCAAAATGCAGCGTTTGAAAGATGTGGTTGCATGGTTGCAAAAGTGGATAGGTAGGGCCAACATGTAGGGTAGATCGGCTAGACTTATGGGAATGGCTCGAGCAAGTTTTTCACTTTCAGATCTCAATGACCTGAATTTTTTTGATTACATGAACAATCTTAATGTGTTGGAGGCATATTTTTTTGAATTAACTTCATATAATATTTTAGAAGGACTAGAGTGTCTGCAATGTTATATAAGTATGAGTAGATATTTATACCAAAAAAAAAAAACTACCATAATATGATACAAAATTATATTATATGCTTACAAGATGAATAAGAATAAGAATAAGGGGTGGAAAACCACTAAAATAGATGTTACACATAATAAGGCTCAAATTTTTCTTCATTAAGATGGATTTATTTGGTTAAAAGCTAATGATAACATGATTTATCGACCTATTGTACTCATGCATTTAGTTAGATTTCCCCTTTCCGCAATCATGTTTTAGCCTTAGTTTGTGCCATTTATGCTTGTTTAGTTCTACTTTGCAAGAATAGATGTCTACACACACTATTTGTGGCTTTGTAGGTGATTTGACACATTTTGGAGCTAAAACGACGTATCTGAGGATCAAGCCTCGAAGTGGACGCATTGGAGCGAGCTACGTGCACGGGAAAGGCGAGGAATCGAGCTAAAGACGCGAGGAATCGAGCTAAAGGCGCGAAGGAACGAAGGGATGGCATCTCGGCCTTGATCTCGGTCTGACCAGACCGAGATGGCCTGATCTCGGCCAAGATCCATTGATCTCGGGCCGAGATCCATAATTTCGGTCGATCTGGAAAGTTTCTGTTGTGAAATCTCGGTCCCGATCTCGGCCGAGATTTTTTTGACCGAGATTTTTGATCGAGATTTTTGCCCGAGATTTTCTATTCGGCGATTTTATCTTATTTTTGGATCGGTTTTGGCTCAACCCATCCTTTGTAAGATTGTTGCCTATAAAAGGGAAGCTCTAGGTTATTTCTAAGGGTCCGAATTGGTCCGAATTAGTCCGTTTCTTTTAGGGTTAGGTTACCCCATAGGGGGGAGCCGCCTCCCTTCCTTTCCCTTCTTCTCCACCATTGTTCTTCTTTAGTTTAGCTTAAAGATTCATACTTTCATATTCAGTTTTGTTGAGAAGACATTGTTGATTCGAGATTTGAGAAGATTGAAGGTTTTCAGTTACTGAAGTTAAGTTCTTTTCATTTCCCTTTGGTGTTTCTTTTAATTGTCTTGATATGATTGTTATTGGCTAGAACCTTGTGGTTTCAAGGTTGACAGGGATTTGTTTATGCCTTTGATTATGATGGTATGATGTGCCTTGGGTTCTGGTTTGTTTAGCCTAGAAATCCTAATGGTTGGCTTGAACTTGAATCTAGTTAGAATCCTTCTAGCTAGTAACCTAAGTTGGAATTGAGACTTACCCGGTGATATTCCTTCATAGATACATGAGAGACTGATCATAGGTAATAAAGGTTTATCCTTTATTGGTTGAATGTGCTTAGATTCCTTGCTAAGTAGGGTAATACCTGAGACTTACCCGGTAATGGTTTACCTTTCCCTTAGTTTGGAAACTGGTTTGTTTAGAATTTCCTACCTCTCTACCTTGAGACTTACCCGGTGATAGGTAGTTGGTTTGGAACTAGATAGTCTTGAGACTTACCCGGTAATAGACTGTCAGCCTAGAAACGTTCATTCCTGTGGCTTTTCTACCATATATCTTTATGAGTCTTCCTGAATCTACATGTATAAACAATAATCTTGAACCCTTGAAATTCATTTTCTTTCCTTTAACTTGATTATCTTTGTTTTCCCTTTTTGTTTGTTTGTTTTGACCTTCAATCAATAAGTGACAATTGATTGCGAGTCCTTAAAACCTTTTCAAACCCTTTTTGATTTCTTTCCCTTATCTTTTCCAACCTCCTGTCTTTAATTGAGATTTATTCTATTTATAATCATTATTGCATTTTAATCCCCTCAGTCCCTGAGATCGACCCTGGAATATTTACCTTTACTGTGATTGACTCATACACTGTGGGTTCGTTGCTATTTAGGGAATTATTACAGGTTATAAATATAAAATTATCCCTTCCTTGTTTTACTAACTTATAGGTCTTTATCATTATTGATAAAGGTTTATAGGGGTGTAAAATCAGCGAACAACTAACCAAAATGGGTTAAGTAGTAACTAGTCTAATCAGGTAGAACTTGGAAGATACTAGCATGGTTTTTTTAGGGGTTACATGCATGTATATATACAAAGAATCGATCGATTGTGCATTCATAAATTTCGTTACAAGTATGTGAAATCAATACGGAACTCCCACGAGCTCAATAAGTCAGAACTCAATGTTCGATTTTGAACTATCATAAATTTTGGTGGGCCAATATAATGTGAGAATAGCGTATGTATATATGAGCATAAGGCATAAAGTAAGTGTTAAATTCAAATCCAATACCCAAACTTGACGATGTCATGCTTAAAACTATAAGTGTCCGTTTGGTTGGAGTGGTGGAATGGAAACAGAATGAAATCGGTTAAGGGGAAGAAATGGAATTGATTAGATTACTTTCATGTGTAAAAAGACCTCTAAACAAACATAGTTTTTGATTGATTCGGAATCATTCCGTTAACGAGAATGATTCCTAGCAATACCAAACGAGCCCTAAAAATATAAGTCCACTAATCTTATATATATACCTTTAATTTTAATCATTTTAAAGATATTTGATTTTCACATATTACATTAAAACATGTCAAGTGATGACATGAACGTACAAGAATATTCTACACTAGATTAGTGATCGGATTTATTGAATTCTTGTACCTTTTGTTTTGAAGAAAAACATACACATGCAATATAATAAATATAAACATACAAAAGGCTCAACAAAAGAAAAGTAGAATGATGCGGTAGTAGCATGTGGGGAGAATTCAATTGAAAATAAGGAAAGATGTTGAAATGGTTGCCAGCCAAACCTTTGTTTTTTAAGCAAAGACAAACCGAAAGCGAAGAGGAAGGCCCTTCAAGTTTTATACGTTTTCATGAGCTCACAGTAGATAGAGACCGACTTATTGCTTTTGTCTGCATTGCATATTTGACAATAATAATTGAAGCTTATATGTATATGTTATGCATTGATTGCAGCACATTTGCAATACCCCTGCGTCTTTGGATCCCAATGTGAAATTTCGACACCAACCTAACCTAGGTATTTCGATAAACCAAACACGTCTGAACACAGAACATATAAGTCTAGTGAGATTTCATCTTTGACGATAAAGTCTGTTTAATTTTTTTTTTAATTATCGAATGCTATATCCCACAAAGCCCATCTACCTTAATCAATCTAACGTACTTAATTTCATCATCTTTGCAAATACTAACTTAAGTGCTGTTTGGGACGCTTCAATACTCACAAAATATCCACATTTGATAGATATGGTCATATGGACGCTTCGCATCTAAAGACCTTGAATCACGTGTTCTTAGATTTGCACGAGTTTGTCTTCTTCTCCTTGAAGACGTAAACTAGCCTAACATACTTGCCTTGTTTAAATACTCTTAGCTAGGTCACAATTGAAAACCGGTATCTTCAACTATATTTTTTCAAGCATATTAATCTAAGCCTAACATATAGTAAACAATTGAAAACGGCCGGTACAAACCTTTATTTATGTTCCATGACAAAAATCGGTCGAACAAGCCCTCAATAAGCTAGGGTTCTTCCGATCCTATCTGTTAAAAATCCCTTCGGTATAAGATTAAACGGAGCCAAAGGTAAAGTTATTTAACTTTGTCGTCAAGATGGTAAACGAAAAAAATCATTGAGAATTCTTACCGTGAGATAATTATTCTCAAACTTCTCAATCAATCTGTATTTTAAATCATGTCCGTGTTATTAAAAGTTACATGATTGGAGTGACATTTGATTCCATAGTTTGTATGTTAAGAAACGGAATGAACTCGTCGTTTGATTTGATTGATCAAACAAAGGTTATTATCTACGTCAATGACTCGAGTATATGAATGGCATGTTATCCAATATGGAGCTTTATAAAAATTCCATTCTTGACCATACAATTATTGATAGTCGATCTCCACTGGTATGAGTGTGTTGGGCAGTGATTGAAACAGATGAACAAACAAAGGAATTGAGCTATATGTGCATGCTTTTACCATTCGTGTCTTACATAGTTTGCTTTTGTATCGCAATAAGGCATAGTGATGTGAAAGCATTAGGTGGCGATGCATGGCAGCGTAGCCTTTGTTTGGAGGCTAATGGCATGAAGACCCATTTCAATATAGTGGGTAGGTTGATGATCGGATACAAGCTTTTGTCTCTTCTTTCTAATTCAACAATCTAGGTCAATACTTGTTGGCCCCCTTTTTCTAATCTAATTAATGATAATAATAATGATGATGTATAATAATAATGTCTTCTGACCTATCTTATTCTCACCCTTCAATTTTATCTATCTCTTGATTCATTTATTGTGGAATTTTTTAAATAAAAAATTGATTCCATCGAGGGGTGTTTTGAAGTTATGATTGAATATTGAGATTTGAGAAGTCCAATAATTTAGAGCAAGTTACCAAATGTAAGTTGATTTTTTTTTTTTTCCAGTAAACAATCTACTTTCGCGATGATACATAAATATATAATGGAGAGGGATATCATTGGAGTTATCACAAGTATACGTGTATCTAGAAATGAAAAAAGGATTTAACCAAAAAAAAGAAATGAAAAAAGGAAGGTAACCACTGGTCAAAAGGAAAAAGGGCACGGAGATGAAATTAACAAAATTATGGCGTGTTGCAAGCGATCAATAAAAAGGTAACAACTGGTCAAACTGTCACGGTTAAGGAATTCGGAACCATTACGGTCACGGATTTTGGAACCGTGATAGACTGATAGTTTTGAAGTCTACCGAGCTTATCGTCTACGATGGTGTCTTCGGGACAAATAGTCTCGAAGCCTACCGAGTTGATCAGTGTAATGCGGGATCCTCGGCCGCTGAACAACCCAACGAGGGAAAATGTGCATATCTTTAAAAAATAAAGAATTTAATTATGACATAATCTTTATTATTGGATTATTATAACAAAATATATCGTATTTAATCAATTCAAAAAACAATATGTGCAAAAGAGATGTACAACCGCCAATGGTCCTCACCCTAAGCCGTGAAGCATCATCCATCATCCTATATGACAAATTTCAAAAAAAAAGATTAATATCAATAAAAATGAATATGAAATAGTTAACTAAATGTATAGTAGTAAGTACTAGTATAGATATGCCAAGACGTCAGTGCCCCATACATATCCTCCCGTATGCTGGTGATCTCGAACAAAGTCAATCAACCACATACGGATCTTGTTCGTCGACTAATCGACGAACAAAGTGGACCCAAGAAAAATAAAAGGAAAACTGAAGCAATCTAGTTAGTTGGGTTGTTTGGGGAGTGACGTACAATCTCGAATGTCCTCCTCATATCGATAGACATTGCGGAATGGTGTGCCGCTGCCTCAACCTCAATGATACGGATAGTCTTGGCCAACCATAATGTACGGTCATGTGTGTTGAGTGGTGTCACTAGAGCATCCCATCAATCCTCAGGCCCATTATAATACCAACGTCGTGGAGAGCAATGGTCATCTCACTTGAAGGTAAGTGAAAACTACTCGTCTCAAGATGTCATCTCTCTAAAATAACATGGATAAGAGCATGATCAACACCGGCGAATGAAATATTGAGTAGATCAGTCAGACTAGTCTGTGATGCGAGCTCAAACCAAGAAATGGGTTCCTCTGTATCCTTGTCTGATATCCATCTACTCAAATGGCTGATATCCCCCAACCGCATGAGTGTTGTAATCGGCTTCTTCAAATCCTCCTTCATAAACATATATACATTCAATTAAACATTTCATTAAATTATACCGTAAGGTAATTTGTTACATGTATGATCCAATTATCTACCTCGCCCATCCAAACACCATATATGGGCTCGATGATCAACATCGCATGTGAACACCTCCTCGATGAAGGGTGTCCCCATGTCAACAACAACACGGCCTCGATCGGCCGGGATAAAAGCATCCTCGACATGGTTGTCATATGGAGTATCTCTATACTAGTCAACTGTGTTATCTACATGTTGCTCAGCTGGTAAATTTACAAGCTCCTCAACTTCTAAATTTGCAAGCTCCTCACTTGGTATATCTGCATGCTGCGCATCACGAGTCACATCGGGATCTCTAGCTGTGTAGTAGAAGTCTGACCAACCACCTCCTCCTCCTCGTCAATGTCATATGTTGGGATAGGTAAATCTGCATGTCGGACACCTGGAGATGGATCTGAAGATGACGGTCCAAGTGGGCCAAGTGGCCGAGATACCTGCACTGGTGTCTGCACATCCTAAGTCGTAGTAACTCGAGTCTCTGTGCGGACTTTACGAGCCGAGACCGTAGGACGCCTACGCATCTTAATCCCCTCTAATATCTACACTTAATTGAATTTAATTAATTACATTAATTAATTTTACGATAATATCAATTAAATATTTTATTAAACTAAATTTACTTTAAATCATCATACTTAATTATATTAATTAATTTTACGCTAATGTCAATTAAATATGTTTTAAACTAAATTTAATTTAATTAATATTAATTATGTCACGTTTTTAGTTAAATTAAATATAAATTAATTTAATTATTTTTAATATAACTACATATAATAAAATTTAATTTAGTACAATTTATTTAAACTTAATTTAATACATCTAAATCAATTTTAAATTAGTTTTATTAAAATAATTTCAATTTAATGCATTTTAATTCGACTTAATTCAATTTAATTCAACATAATTCAAAATAATGCATTTACAGGTTTCGGCAACCGTGAACGTGGTCGTCACTGTTCATCTTCCTCGAATGAATGCCATTGTAGGCGTTCGTTCGAAGCATTTAGTCTTCGATTTCGGTTCCGATAAGTCCAAGCTAACGATCGGTAGTTTTCCCCCCTAGCTTAAAGATCGTTAGCATAGGCTAACGATCTTTACAAAAAAATAATAATAACAAACTAACGATCGTTACACAGGTAACGATCGTTTTTTCGCATGTAATGATTGTTAGCATAGGTTAACGATTGTCACACGTGAAAAAGAAATCTTAACGATCGTTTTTTTTCTTCCTAGTAACGATTTTTAGCCTATGCTAATGATCGTTACCTTATCGTAATTTGCTTTTACTTTAGCAACGATTGGAAAAAAAAGTAGTTAATGAGCGATAACATGATATGACTCTTCATAATATGCAAAATAAGGTTGTTACAAAACCACATTGGTTTTCACAATTTTCTTTTTACGTTTAGATTAGAAACTAATTAAAGAGTTCTAACTAGTCAAATTTATAATAGGATGGGAGGGAGAACCAATTAACCAGAGTTCGAAATTCTATAGTGTTGATGTTTTTGTTTTAAACGATGAACTTGTTTATAAAACTAGACAGAATAATATATATGTTTGAGATAATGTAATAAATTTGATATTGTTCAATGAAATAAAAGGTAAGTGTATATCTTGCATCTAAAAATAGTCATGGGACCCTTTTTTTGGGTAAAAAATAGAGCCTCTCTCCGCACTATAAGTCTATAAGCGTGGATATATATTAATTTTAAACCGTGAATCTCGATCAAGTACAGTGAGATTCGTTATATTTGAACCGTTAAACATTAAAACTTAAAAATAAAATAAAAAAAACTAATAAATTAAAAAGGGTCGGACCGTATATTGGATCCAATCATGTCCGAAGCCGAGCGTTTTGACATCCTTACTTCGACATACAAACGTCTCACACGTAGAGGCTGAAAATTTGATCGAAAGTGATGATACATATACATGGACCCCTACCAAAGTTGACATCTTGTAGAAGAAAAGATATAAGATTCGAGGAAAACGATTATGACCAAGTATTAGAATCCGATATTGCAGTCAACATCTCTCTGATCCTCAAAGAAAAAAAAGATGAGTAGGGAAGAAGAAATTTGTACGTATATACCTTATATAATGTGCTTGCAATTTGCCATCTTAGTTTAGAGGATAACTACAAGTACAGTAGATGGGCTACCTTCTCTTTTGTTATCAATTTATCATGACTGTACTTGTTGTTGTGGTGTATTCTTTGAGTCCACCAGCTTCAATGCAATACAACAAAGTGAGGATACCCCCACACAATTGGGAACTCTCTTTGCTAAATTATTGCATCTAATAAATCACTGCATTTAATCCCCTTATATATATATATCCCTTTGGTTTTGTCTTAGGGTTCCGTGTATTAATTCAACAAATTAGCCTTGATGTCATACATATGTGACTAATATCACGAGTTTGTTAGCGAATCCGCAGCTTCAGTACTTGATTACAACTTTGCATCTACGTTTTCGGTTCATAAATTATGTATACGATTTAGTGTTATGATACTTAGGGCACGTTCACCATCGCCAATTTTTTGGGTTTATTACAGGGTTTATTCAGAGGTAGATTATTTTTGGGTTATTAGAGCAAAATTTTTAATCCAATTATATTTGGGTTATTAATTATTTGATGGATTATTGGGGAAATAATCCCCAAAATAATCTCTGATCGGGGCCTTAATCGATTAGTATTATGATAAAACTTTTAGTTTTGATAGGTAGAATGTGTTTGTTTAGTCTCATTTATTTGATATGATACATTATAGCTATTTGACTAGGCAATTTAAACTAGTTGTGAGTTTAAAAGCTAGTTTAAAATAGTAATTTCAAAAAATGAAGGTGTGTTTGAATTAGCTAGTGTTTTTAAATTTGAAAAAACATTTTTTTATCTTACATTTTTGATATAACTAATATCTGAGATTGTATATTTTTAAAAGGTGAGGGGTTTTGTACATTCGCATGGTAACTTATTGGAAATTAAGTTGACAATAAAAGCAATCGATGAATTTGTAACCACGAAAGGCCGGGTCCGTTCACGTCAATATATGCATGCGGTCTTGCCCATGGAATCAAGAAAAAAAAAATGTAACTGTTTAACTCAGTTGACATTTTAGTTTATTTCGAATTCTTGCATAGTGGTTATTACGTTAAGGGCTTGTTTGGTACGATTTCTATGGAATCAAGAATCAAAATTAAAATGAGTCATGCTCATACTCCGTGTTTGGTAAGACTTGAAATCGGAATGAAACGATTGTAACACCCCAAATCCGTAGGATTCGAAGTGTTAGTGGGCTAGGATCTCACAATGGATCCTGACCCTAGCCTGCCAACAACCTCACTAAATCTTACAACAAAGCACCAAAAGATTAAATATAAAACATGAAAATGTTATAAAAATATCCAAAGGTTTATACAGTACTGCCGAGTACAATCAAAACAGAAATCCGTACAATATGGATAACCCAAAATCCCACGATGTCGCCCAGTGTACGGAGCCCTCAGCAGATCACCCTCTCTGGATCACTCTGCAGTTCTCCTAACCTGCGAGGGATCTACAACACGGTATGAAACCGTTAGCTAACTATACACATATATAAGAAGATGCTGAAGCACAAACACACATCAGAAAGGATAAACACTTAAGCATGATATCAAACATTTACCCGGTTTATTATCTTTAATAAGTTGAATCACTTAAACTTATAAATAGATATATATGAAGATAGGTGACACGAGGAATATAATCCCCGCCTCTGAGTACTCTAACCAGCTGGAGTAGTATCAGCACACCTCCCGTGTACCTTGTGGGAGTGGTGAGGGCCTTCCTTTATACCAGATCTGGCCTGACTACAGAGAACCTCCCAGACTCCACTACGGGATGAAAGGGAAAGATTATCACGGCCACTACAATGGGCGGTCAATATAATATAGGTAGGTGACTATCATAATCATAAGCATGCTATAAAGCATATAACAAACACCACTCAAGCATACATCCAATATAAGGATAGTAGCTAAGTAAGTCCTATGGACTTACCTCGATCTCAGAAGTAACTCAAGTACGATCCACTCTTAGAAACGTCCACTCCAAACTGGAGGACAACACAACCTATACAAGACAGACATATATATATCACAATCCTATCACACAAAGGGTCACACCTAGACCCAAGGGATCCATAAGGGATCATATCCAACTCATAACCTCAAGGCCGTAACCGGCATATCTATATCATACTCGTCATAAACCTATACCTAGCATGGTACTAGTTCCCACATATTAGAAAGGAAAAGAACTACCTAACTATAGGTAGCCCCGGGACAAGACGCACCTGCGTGATCTAAGGACGCAGGGGCGGAACGCAGGTAACCGCAGGCGCGGTGACACTCAACCGCGGGGGCGGTGACAAAGGTCGCTGGCACGGCGCGGGCGTTGCGGCACGTCTTCCGCAGGGGCGGTGACTTCTGGCCGCGGGGCGGCGATAGTGCAGAATGAAACCTCGCGGCTTCTCTTTAACTCTTCACGTGATCAAATCACGTCTTCTCTTCATCACAAACACACACATGCCACAACAAACACAAACAACATCACCCTATGATTCATACAACTAATCCTAAGCTAAAGAAGGAAGAGCAAGGAAGAAGAAGAATGAAGAAGCAAGGAGGAAGAAGCAAAACTCACCACTACTGAAGATCCTAGGCTGCAGGAAAGCTTAACACACAGGCTGGCTTCCAAGCACAACATACACATCATTAGCATTATCATCAACCACAAAGTATAATTCTCAAGCAACACTTCAAGAGAATCTCAAGCAAGCTCAAAGGAAGGAATGGAGAAGCAAGAAGGACGTAGGAACTGAGGAATGAAGTGATGAAACCCTTGCTCAGCAAGGTAAAACGGGAGAAGTAAGGAAGGGTAAAGCACGGGTCAAAGGGTCAACAAAACCGGCTGCAGCCGCCGGAAACCACAGGGGCGGTTCCTTGAGCCGCAGGGGTGGGAACCCGCAGGGGTGGCGGTCAAGCCCGCGGGTGCGGAAAGGTCTAAGCTCGGCCAAAGCCAAACTCGGCCATGGTCCGATCTCGGTCCGGAAGAGTAGGGGTCTCACAACTCACCCCCCTAAAAACAAGTTTCGTCCCGAAACTTGCAAGATCCTAAAACCACTCGGACTCAGAAGCCGAGGTAACACTCTCTTTATAACCTCAAACATAAGCATGGAGGAAATCATCAACTCCAACAGCAAACTATACTATCCAGGGCCTAGAGAAACCATCTCTAGCCAGCTATAAACACATCACAAGGCATAGAGGAATCATATCTCTTGCCGTACCATAGCCATAACAGAAAGGCATGGAGGGAGAACATCTTCAGCACTACTATGTCCATCAAAATAACATGGAGGAAAGAACCATCTCCAGCTAAACCTAAACGTATAACAATAGCATGGAGGAAAGAGCCATCTCCAGCTATAACAGAAAATCATACTAGCATAACAAGATCTAATAAGATCATAAACACATCAAAGCTAGTATGAAATAAACACATCATAACATATAAGCATATAAGCAGATAAGACTCACCAAACTAGTACTAAGATCTACTCGGTGATCCTACTGGTGCACCTATCTCGGCATAGAACTTTGGATAGTTCCTCTGGATACTATCCTCATCTCCCATGTAGCCTCCTCAGGTCCTCGTCTCGACCACTGTATCTTCAACATAGGAATGTCCTTCGAACGCAGGCGTCTCATACCTCGTTCTAGGACTGCAATAGGATGCTCAACAAGCGTGTGGTCCGGCTCAACCACCAAATCCTCATAACTCACAATGTGCCTCGGATTTGGTATGTACCCCCTTAGCTGAGACACATGAAACACAGGGTGAACACCCTCTAATCTCGGAGGCAAAGCTAATCTGTAAGCGGCACTCCCAACCTGATCCAGAATCTCGAACGGTCCGACATATCGGGGACTCAACTTCCCCTTAATGCCAAAACGCCTAACACTTCGTGTCGGGGATACTCTCAGCCACACATGGGCTCCAACCCTGAACTCTAGAGGTCTACGCCTCCTGTCAGCATAAGACTTCTGACGGCTCTGTGCAGTCAGCATACGCTCTCTGATCAATGCTACCCGAGCCATATCATCATGAATCTGATCAGGTGCAAAACCACTGACACTGCTCTGCTCACCCCAACATAACGGGGTACGACATCTCTGTCCATACAGTGCCTCATATGGGGCCATCCCAATAGATGCATGCCAGTTGTTGTTGTAGGAGAACTCAACAAGTGGGAGATGATCCGTCCACACCTGTCCCCAATCCAACACACAAGCTCGCAACATATCCTCTAGCGTCTGAATGGTCCTCTCTGACTGACCATCTGTCTGAGGATGGAACGCAGTCGTGAAGTGCAAACTCGTCCCTAGGGCAGTCTGAATCTGCTGCCAGAATCTCGAGGTAAATCGTTCATCTCTGTCTGAGACGATCGTCCTCGATACACCATGGAGTCTCACTATTTGCCTAGTGTACTCCTCAGCTAATTTGCTCACCAGCCACGTCTCCCTGATAGGAATGAAACGTGCCGTCTTCGTCACTCTGTCTACTATAACCCAGATGGCATCAAAACTCCGGCTCAGCCTCAAGCCAGTCACAAAATCCATGGTGACGTCCTCCCACTTCCTCTGTGGAACGGGAAGGGAATGAAGCTCACCTCCAGGTCAGAAATGCTCGATCTTGACCTGCTGGTAGGTCGCACACTGAGCTACAAATCTGACTAAATCGGGCTTCAGCCCTCCCCACCAGTATGAACGTCTCAAATCCTGATACATCTTACTCGTACTTGGATGTACCGAGTAAGGTGTACAGTGAGCCTCCTGTAAAATCCTCTGCCTCAACTCTGTATCAGCAGGTACACAGACGCGACCGCGGCGCCTCAAAACTCTATCTACTCCAAACAAGAACTATGGTGCCTTATCCTGAGACATCCTATCTCTAATCCTCTGTAAAGTCGGGCAGGTGTCTTGTTTCTGTCGGATCTCATCCAACAGATCGGGAAGAACCTCTAAAGTACGCAGCTGGACATCCTCATCAGGAAACTGGATGTCCAACTCCAACCAGATCAGATCTCTCTACAACTGATGCTGAACTGTCAGGCTCGCAATCGCCTGCTCTCGAGGCGTCTTCCTGCTCAGGGCGTCGGCGACAACGTTCGCCTTCCCTGGATGGTACAGAATCTCTAAATCAAAGTCCTTGATCAGCTCGAGCCACCTACGCTGGTGGTTATTCAATTCCCGCTGTGTGAAGATATACTTCAGACTCTTATGGTCTGTGAAGATCTGACATGTAGCACCATATAGGTAATGTCTCCAGATCTTCAGTGCATGAACTACCGCTGCCAACTCCAGATCATGAGTCGGGTAGTTCTCCTCATACGTCTTCAGTTGTCGAGATGCATAAGCAATAACTCTGCCTCTCTGCATCAAAACACATCCCAAGCCTAGCTTGGATGCATCACTGTAAACCACAAAATCCTCAGTACCCTCTGGCTGTGCCAAAATAGGAGCAGAAGTCAAACGCCTCTTCAACTCCTCAAAACTCTGCTTGCACTGATCAGACCACACAAATTCCTCAGCAAACTCGTCAGTGGACGGGCAGACAATCGTCACGGTCACAGAAAATCCTTCCACAAAGCGTTTGTAATAACCGGCTAGGCCAAGGAAAACTACGTACTTCCTTGACGTTCGTCGGTGTCGTCCAAGCTGCTACTGCCTCTATCTTCGCTGGATCCACCTTGATCCCCTCAATTGAAACCACATGACCCAGGAATGCTACCTCTAGCATCCAGAACTCACACTTAGATAACTTAGCATAACAAAACCTGCAATACAGTCCTCAGATGTCCTGCATGCTCCTCTCCACTGCGAGAAATACCAGAATGTCATCAATAAAAACCACCACAAACTGATCCAGGAAGTCGATGAAGATACTGTTCATCAACTCATAAAAACGGCTGGGGCATTCGTAAGCCCAAATGGCATCACTACAAACTCGTAGTGGCCATATCTGGTCCGAATGTTGTCCTATGCACATCCTGCTCCCTCACCCTCAGCTGGTGATACCCGGAACGCAGGTCAATCTGGAGAACACAGTAGCTCCCTGTAGCTGATCTAACAAATCATCAATGCGAGGCAGTGGATACTTGTTCTTGATGGTCACCTTGTTCAGCTCTCTGTAATCAATACACAGTCTCAGCGATCCGTCCTTTCTTCCGTACGAAGAGGACAGGTGCTCCCCATGGGGACACACTAGGGCGAATGAAGCCCTTCTCAGCCAACTCCTCGAGTTGCTTCTTCAGCTCCAGCATCTCGACAGGCGCCATCCGGTATGGAGCCTTCGAGATGGGTCTCGTACCAGGCTCTAACTCGATACTGAAATCCACACTCCTCTGAGGCGGCAAACTGGACGGCTCAGCAAAAACATCAGTAAACTCACAGACAACTGGAATGTCCTCTACAGCTGGACTCTCCCCTCCTTCATGGCATAACACCAGAAGGCCTCGCAACCCTGTGCAATCAGTCTAGCTGCCCGTATAGCACTGATAACTGTGCCTACCTTTCCAAGGTCCAACCTCGGAAAACCTCTATCTGGCCTAACTCGGTAGAGAGGGTAACAGTCCTCCTACCTACATCTAGAACTGCAGAGTGTCTAGCCATCCAATCCATACCTAAAATGACTTCTTCATGCTCTAGTGGCATGACAAAGAAGTCAACTAGTAACACACGGGTCCCTACAGAAATGGGACAACCGTGAATCTCACGGGTACCTCTGACCCTACCACCATCAGGTAACCTATAATAAAGGGCATCCCCTCAACTGTATCTAACCCAAGACGCTCTACACAGCATCAGAAATAAAAGAGTGCGTAGCACCAGTATCAAATAAAACTCTAACAGGTAAACCATGAATCAGAATGGTACCTGTAGCAGTAGGTGCAGCTGGCTCCTCTGCACTCCTCAGCTCAAAAACACGACCCTGTGGGCCTCTGGTATCAGTGGTGCCCCCACCACGGCCTCTGCCTCTACTCGGCCCCAGGAGCAGATCCCTGAGTCGTAGGGCGATCTGGGACTCTCTCTGTCCCTGAGTCTGCTGTTGCTGCTGAGGTGGCCTCTGCCCACCTCCCGCTACACTGGCAGGAGAAGAACCCTGCTGAGATGCAGCTCCGCCTGGCGGCAATAAACGGCTCTATGACCCTGTCTACCACAGGTAAAACAAGTCACCAACGGCCTCGTGCACTCGGGCTTCAGATGCCCTGGATCTCCACAGTTAAAACACTGTCGTCCCTTCTCTGTGTCGTCCCTTCTCTAAAGCTGGTGCAGATACAGAACGACCCTGACGTCTCTGACTACCCCCAACACTAGCAGCTCTAGCAGTACCACTGGCCTGCCCCTACACTATCTCTTCTCAGACCTTCCTGCCTGAGAAGCTCTCCTCTGCCCAACCCTCTCTCTCTCATAATCTGCAGCTCTGTCCTGATAGTCCATCAAGGACTCACAGTGAAAACCTGCCATGTAGGCTCGGGTACCATCCCTCAATCGTCGAGAGAACAGATAAACATGCTGATCAACAGGAGGTGCAACTGGACCCAGTAAAGCCAGCTCCTCCTGGAATCTCTTGATGGCCTCTGAAACTGGCACATCATCAAATCCGGCCTCAACAAAATCACGCAGTTTCTCCTTCCTAAGTGAGGCAGGGCAGAAATGCTCTCTGATCAAGGTCCTCATCTGGTCATAGCTGGTAACCTGACCTCGTATGGACCTCCACCAGTGTTGTGCCAGCTCTCTGAACAAAGTCTGCACCAACTCGATCTGCCTGTCAGCTGGACAACGAATAGACTCCAGAGCTGAGTCTACATGACCGATTCAGAGCTCAACCTCCAACCCCACCTTCCCAGTGAAAGGGGGTACACCCATCTGATGGAATGCCTTCAACCAGGTATCTGGTCTAGGCCCTCTATGCTCCTCCGGTGCTCTGGCAATCTCAGCAGCAGGTACCTGTACAACTGGTACGTGAGTAACGGTGTGGGACCTCTCAGATGGTCCCTCCTGTGCCTGTAAGTCTGGGGCACGCCTACTGGCTCTGGCAGCCTCCTAAACACGTCTGATATAAGCATGAAACTGTGATCTACCCATAGAGACACAATCAGACTCACCAGACTGGGCTCTTTGTGTCCCTTGTCCCTCAGCTGCCCCGTTCCCAGTCTCAGGAACGACGCTCTCAGCAACCTCCTCATGGATCTCTCCTGCTGCCTGGGAACCATCAGCAGGTATCCTACCTCGTCCTCGGCCTAGAGGGGGTCTACCTCTACCTCTACCTCTACCTCGCCCAGCTGCAGGTAAGGTTCTAGTCTGAACCATCTGCAGAGGACGTAAACCTAGCTTAGAAGGCTATATATATGCCATATATATGTATCAAATCAATCACAACAGAATATCTATATATGTGTATTGTCTAGATCTTCAGAGGGGTGATGACTCACGTACACGATAACACAAAACATTTGTACTCATTTTAAAACCAAAATCTTTTGAAAAGTCAGACCCCTTTCCGGTTTTGTTTATTTATCTATTCGAACTTTATTGCAGATTACTAGTGTCATTGTTGTCAACCTCGCTCTGATACCAACTTTGTAACACCCCAAATCCGTAGGACTCGGAGTGCTACTGGGCTAGGATCTCACAATGGATCCTGGCCCTAGCCTGACAACAACCTCACTGAATCTTACAACAAGGCCCCAACAAATTAAATATAAAACATGAAAATGTTATAAAAGTATTCAAAGGTTTATACAATACTGCTGAGTACAATCAAAACAGAAATCCGTACAATATGGATAACCCAAAATCCCACGATGTCGCCCAGTGTACGGAGCCCTCAGCAGATCACCCTCTCTGGATCACTCTGCAATTCTCCTAACCTACGAGGGATCTACAACACGGTATGAAACTGTTAGCTAACTATACACATATATAAGAAGATGCTGAAGCACAAACACACATCAGAAAGGATAAACACTTCAGCATGATATCAAACATTTACCCGGTTTATTATCTTTAATAAGTTGAATCACTTAAACTTATAAATAGATATATATGAAGATAGGTGACACGAGGAATATAATCCCCGCCTCTGAGTACTCTAACCAGCTGGAGTAGTATCAGCACACCTCCCGTGTACCCCGTGGGAGTGGTGAGGGCCTTCCTTTATACCAGATCTGGCCTGACTACAGAGAACCTCCCAGACTCCACTACGGGATGAAAGGGAATGGTTATCACGGCCACTACAATGGGCGGTCAATATAATATAGGTTGGTGACTATAAGGATAGTAGCTAAGTAAGTCATATGGACTTACCTCGATCTCAGAAGTAACTCAAGTACGATCCACTCTTAGAAACGTCCACTCCAAACTGGAGGACAACACAGCCTATACAAGACAGACATATATATATTACAATCCTATCACACAAAGGGTCACACCTAGACCCAAGGGATCCATAAGGGATCATATCCAACTCATAACCTCAAGGTCGTAACCGGCATATCTATATCATACTCGTCATAAACCGATACCTAGCATGGTACTAGTTCCCTCATATTAGAAAGGAAAGGAACTACCTAACTATAGGTAGCCCCGGGACAAGACGCACCTGCGTGATCTAAGGACGCAGGGGCGGAACGCAGGTAACCGCAGGCGCGGTGACACTCAACCGCGGGGGCGGTGACAAAGGTCGCTGGCAACGCAGGCACGTCTTCCGCAGGGGCGGTGACTTCTGGCCGCGGGGGCGGCGACAGTTCAGAATGAAACCTTGCGGCTTCTCTTTAACTCTTCACGTGATCAAATCACGTCTTCTCTTCATCACAAACACACACATGCCACAACAAACACAAACAACATCACCCTATGATTCATACAACTAATCCTAAGCTAAAGAAGGAAGAGTAAGGAAGAAGAAGAATGAAGAAGCAAGGAGGAAGAAGCAAAACTCACCACTACTGAAGATCCTAGGCTGTAGGAAAGCTTAACACACATCAAGGCTGGCTTCCAAGCACAACATACACATCATTAGCATTATCATCAACCACAAAGTATAATTCTCAAGCAACACTCCAAGAGAATCTCAAGCAAGCTCAAAGGAAGGAATGGAGAAGCAAGAAGGACGTAGGTACTGAGGAATGAAGTGATGAAACCCTTGCTCAGCAAGGTAAAACGGGAGAAGTAAGGAAGGGTAAAGCACGGGTCAAAGGGTCAACAAAACCGGCTGCAGCCGCCGGAAACCGCATGGGCGGTTCCTTGAGCCGCAGGGGAGGGAACCAGCAGGGGCGGCGGTCAAGCCCGCGGGTGCGGAAAGGTCTAAGCTCGGCCAAAGCCAAACTCGGCCATGGTACGATCTCGGTCCGAAAGAGTAGGGGTCTCACAACGATCCCGTTAAATGACTCATTCCAATTCTAAAGAACTTGATTTCTTAAATTAAAGGTTAGTATCATCCATTCCAAGATATTATCCATTCAAATTTAAAACTACATTTATAAATTTTCATTATATATACATTATACTCAAGTATTTAATCTTACAAAATAAAATATTTTAATAAAAAGATATACCATTCAATTATTTTGCCAAAAAAAAAAACCATTTTTACCAAAAAAAACTATTAAATTAAATAATTGACCATGATACAAATTTGTCGGTCAAAATCATATATATGTCATCGGACATTTCTCGAAAGAAATATAAAGTTGGTTCAATTAGATAAAATAGATTTTATAGAAGAAATTATATACCTATTTATTTAAGTTGATGTCTGTATTTAAAGTCAATAGTTGATCTTCATATTCCTTTAATGTAAATTAAAAAGTATTATAAACATACACATATATCATCAAATGTGATTGATCTTTTTCCTTCCATAATTCATTAAAAAAATCAAATAACATGTTTATCAAGAGTGATCAGTTCTTATTCTTTAAGTTCAAAAATAAAGTAGGCCGAATATTTTTTGATTTTGTCTAACATGGTCCGAGTTTATATAAGTTTTAAAATATTTGTCATGCTTATTAAGGTGGATGTGGTCGGATTTATTTAAAGTTATTTATTTCAAAAAATAATAAAAATATAAAAATAGTGAAATATTTATTATTATAATTGTATACTGTTTTTATTTCATATATATTTTGATATTATTCGATATATTTTTGGTCATAATGTAAACTTGAAATAATGAAGTGAGTTTTTACCATATATTCAGTATATGTTTTCACATGTACGCATGTCGTTCATGTTATAAATTTCGGATCGATTTCTTTAAGTTCATGTTTCATTTTTGGTCCGCATTTGTTTAGTTTCGTGTCAGGTTTAATTATATTACGCTTTTTGGTTAAAATGGGTCAAGTCGAATATCAAATTCTCCGTTTTTGTTTCAGGTTTGATCAAGAACTCGAGAGGTAACCTTTTAACAACTCTAGGTCCACATACATACTTTCCAAAACATGCTTGACGTAAGTATTTGACACATATGTGTATCATGATGGACACAATTTTTTAGTCAACATTTGAATATTGAAAGTATGAAAGCAAGAAGGTTGAGATCTATATATACATAAATATTGGCTGCTATAAGATGTCATTGTTAGCGTATATATATATATATCGATCCAAGTTATCCGACGCCCAGCTAGCGAGTATGGGCTGCGGCCGAAGTCGTGATCTTTGCCAGCAATGTACAACACATAAACGGTCCCCTACATGCATGATGCATGCAAGGGTCAAACACCATATATGCCAAATTATATGAATTTGTCCCCCACATCCTCGGGATAACAAGTCAGCTATGTAATATGAATCCTATCGCTTCATCTTTAAAGTCTACGCGTATCCGTACATTACAATTTGAGAAATTGTTGAGAGATTACGAGTCTAGTATATAATTAAGGTTTACACACAACCTCAATCTAAAATCTGTGTAGCAATACTATCACTTCGTCTCTATAAAAAATTTATGCAGAGAACATAAATTTTACCCAATGTTCAACAAATATCATAAAAAAACCGTACAAAACAGGCTACACATGATGCCCGCACAATCATATAATTATCAATGAATATATTATTTATTGCAATCAAATACATTCGATTGTAAATAAATGTTCTTTAGCAATCGGTATAATCATTAGAAAAGTATTAAACAACGTTAATATTACAATTTTTTTTTTTTTATAAAATTTACCATGTAATAATATTCACCGCCTTTTGAACCGATCGATGACTATATAACTTCTTAAAAAATAGTTAATAATTATTTTTTAGAACTAATTTCATAAATATTAATTAATAGTTTTTTTAAAAAAAATCCCTCAAATTTGATCAAAAATGTAAATGATAGAATTATATTTATTTGCGGTTGGAGTGAGTATATGTGTTAATGAAAAAGGAAATATTACGAAAATAATTGATGACAACATTGACATTTGTGTGTGTTAACAATCTATATTTAAAATTTCAATTTTAATAAGAAATTATAATATTCAATTGTACCAATATTAATATTAGATTCATAGGATCTTTTTCATCCCAGGTCGAGGAAAACTCAAGAGTAAACCCTATTTTATTGGGCCTTCAATGACAATATCCACTACAAATTAGCCAATGTTAGGCCCATTAACCTATAATTGAACTTTGAAGGAAAGTGACGACGAGTGGGATTGATTGATGGACGACCAACTTATTGGACCATCTCCTTCATTTTGGACTTCAGAGTAGCAGTGTTCGTTCCAATTAAACACGTCGAATTTTTCCAAGTTTTTATAAATTAAATGTAACTTAAATCGGTTCTGTATAATATATAACTAGTGTATTACCCGTGCCTTGCACGGGATTTGATAAAATATTTTTTGTTATTTATTTCTTTAAGGGTTTATATATAAACTATTTTTTTCATTAGATATAGTAGATAATAAGCAAAAAAATATTTGTACACTTTATATATAAAATTATATAATACATTAATAAAATATCTAATTGTATTAATAACTCATAATATGATTTTTTTTCTCCCTTATAATACTGGTTCATATGTTAATATTTTTTATCTATTATATAATACATTAATAAATATTTTCTTAGGGAAGATCTTTATTTTGTTGGTTGTTGAAATTTATTAAACGTTCAAATTTCTTGTGTGATTCAGCAGAATCTATATTTTTATAGATTTTTTTCCAACAGAATCTATGTTTTTATACATATTTCTTTAAATATTTTTTTAATGAATAAACTTAATTAATATTTTGTAGGTTGTGATTAAATGCTAAAATGACATGTGGCTGTTAGCATTTTTCTGCGCGACACGTGGCAAAGAGTGCTACTCCTATAATATATATAAGATTATTCAGAAAATATAACTTGGACCCGGATCGGATAATGTACTTAGGCTCATTTGGTATATTTCAAGAATTGGGTTGGCATTAAGAACAAACTGGAATTAAATGACATAATCGATACCTAATTGAAAGTGTTTATTATGTTATTGAGATAGTCTAGGTATTGGAATAACTCAAATCCTCCTATTTATATTAAAAATACTTTTGGTGCTATACACATTTCAATTTTCCTTTTAATTTACGTAATATACTAAAGCAATATATGTTAACGCTAACGTGGCGTGTTTGGAAACAATATATCAAGATGAAGTTCTCACAATTAACGCCATACAATCTTTTTAAAAATTACTTATTGATTTTGTATCAAGATTTTGTATTTTATTTTTGTTGTTATCCACATCGGTTATCACGTAACACGTAAGATTGATAGTTTTACAACTTGTATAAATAGAGGGTTTGAAGATTAAATAAATCATATATTTATTGACATTTTCTCTATGTTCAAGTATAATTATTAATCATATCAGATTGATATATGTTAGGTGAAACGTTGACCTAACGTATATGTATGTGAGTCGTTAATCTAATTTTATGTATGTTGTTGACCAATGTTTATTTGATTAGTTGACGGGTCGTTATCTATATAATTTTAAAAACCGTTGACCTACGAATAAGTATTTGAGTTTGTTATACAAATGCATGTATTTTTGGTATAATATTTTTCTTTTTTTACTTCTCATAATTATTTATGAGTGATGTTAATCGAGCGGGCAAATGTACTAACGACACGGGACGGATGCAGATTTCGACTGCGCCAGGGCAAAATGAATGCGGTTCCACCCCAAGCCCTATTTAGGGCAAGGCGGAAACGCTTTGTTCTTCTGCCGCAACTCCTTCTTCTCTCTCCCGAAAAATCGCCGGCGACCTCTTCTCGAAATTTCGTCGATTTCCTCTCCAATTTCTTGTTCTCCCGTATCAGACCATGGTGGATTCGGATTCTCAACAAACTAAGAACACTACAAGATCGGGTTAAGGTAAGTTTTCAACATTTTTATCGTTTTTGTGATTTCGTTGATTCTAGGCTTGAAAATTCGTTAGTTTAGGAATAATTGAAATTGGATCTTCTACGAACATTAGTTTTTTCACGTGTTTTTAGATTTTTTTTATGAAGCTTAGAATAGTCCTTTAAATGTGGATTCCAGCGAGATAATTTTTAAAATATAAATATATAATTATATAATATGTAAATTTAAAAATGCTAAATTTTATCTGAAAACAAATTTCAAATTGCGATGCAAAACATCATAGATAAAAAAGAGGCAAGCCAGTAGAGTTGTCACAGCATTTGCCCGTCGAGCTGCTAAAGTTCGACGGGGTATACTTGCCTCCTCATCTGTTGAGGGGCCCGTTGAGGCAGCTATTAAGGAGGAGCCCACTGAGGCACATGTTGGGGCACCATCATCACTTGTCCCGAGTTATTATACGGAGGGCTCCGCTGATGGTGATCCACACCTAGACGACAATCTAGGTACATGGTGAGCATGAGCAAATACCTGTCCAGCAGGAGCAGGAGCATTATCAAGAGCAGGCACCTATTGGTGCGGAGCAAGTACCACAAGATCAGATGCATGATCAGGAGGGGGAGAGGAAGCATCCACTAGATGTGTTATTGACATGTTACACTGACCACAAATCGAGCGTGATATGGGCTCAGATGGTATAATTTTATTTCCCACTAAATATATAATTTATTTTTCTAATCGATCTAAGATAATGTTAATTTTTATAAATTATTGTAGGATGATCTTGGAATGGTCAAGGTTATCAGGAGACTTGATGTGATAGCTAGATTACGTAGGTGGCCTCAGGATTTGGATGACCTGTATTCATGGTATGGTTTGGCGAGACACATTGAACTTACGGAGTTGGAGGACCTTCACTTTGGTGGGGTTGACAACTGCTTGATTACTGCGTTTGTTGAGAGGTGACAACCCGAGACGAACACTTTTCATATGTCGTGGGGGAGATGAGCATAGCATTGCACGGTGTGCATGTTATTATGGGTCTTACAGTTGATGGAGATGTGTTATTGACTCCTGCTGATGATACTTCTAGGCATGACTGGCTTGTACATTCTTTGGGATTATCTGCTTCTGCTACCACTGACAGTTGTAGTAAGCTTTTTTACGAGACTATTAGGTCTAGAGCCAGAACCGTGTTTGACCTTCCGAAGCCTCCTCATGATGTTATTGCATTTGGGTACCTGTTATCATTGATCTCGTCAAACCTTGGTAGTCGACAAGACTACCAATAGGATGCGACCATGGCTTATCGACCTAGTACAAGATCATTTGAGTATAGACGTATATGCTTGGGGAACCGGGACTCTCGCTTATTCATATAAATCTTTGAGGGACGCTAGTAGGAAGAAGGTGAAGACGATGGGAGCTTGTACTGCACTGTTACAGGTACGGTTGAAGATCCCATCACCTAGAGGAGAACAAAGTGTCATTTGGTGGGTTGATCCCATCGTCTTCTTTGTGTCTTGTCGATGATGCATACATGCCCTGGTACACTGCCCATTGTCATCCATATATCCTCCCGACATCTATTACATTGCAGCTTTTGGTTGATTGTCCACCACCTATTCCAATCTCAGATTCCAGAGTACGTTTGTTTATATTCTTTAACTTAACTTGTATTTTATTTTACAAATTTATAACAACTTGTTTTATATTTATTGCAGCCTCTTCACATACTTTCGGGGCGTCTATGACATATGCAGGATCGGGGTCTACCGTATTCAGCAGAGGAGGTAGCATTCATGATAGAGGAGGCAATTAGTTCATTTCCACCGGTGGCTTCTTCTTAGGTATGAGCCTCACAACATCCATGATCTTTTGAGCATTGTTTAGGATCTTTTGACTTATGTTCGGATTTGTATTGTTTGGCTATATTATGTTTGTTGTTTGTCTATATTATTGGTGTAGTTCAATATATCATGTTTGTTGTTTGAAAAAATATTTTAAGCATTTAAAGTCATTTAACTAAAGTCAACTAACTAAATACAAATTACATTACGAATACGGGTCATTCAAATATAAGGAGAAATATAATGTCTAAGGTGGAATGTCTTCGTCTTGCTCGGGTGGACACTTAATACGAAATAGCTCGAGATAACGAGATATCCTTTTAATGAACGGCACATCGGATCGTGATGGTCTTTCCACATATATTCAAATATGGTAATGGGGCCTCATCTTTCAACCAAACCTACAAAAATTAATCAAAACAAAAGGTTACTAAAGATTAAGTTTAATTACGTTAAAGTGAGAAAACGTATAACGTCGACTAACTGGTACAAAACGTGTGTTCCTTGAGATAAGTGCTATCGAACGGATCACTGTAGGCGGACCTTAGTTAGGAGTGACATGTGTCATAGGTAGATATGTTCCCGCGCAAATACCCAAGACATCCAGGACAATCTGATAATATGTGACTGCTACACGTGCAAAAATAGGTAATTCCATCCATCACTGACCTAAACACGGAGATTTGGTCGTCCAGTTAGCATTACTGACCACTTCATCCTAGGGTAAGTATACGGTGTACTGCATAGATCAAAATATCTAATTAAGTCATTAATATAAATCATATTTAAATATTAAACTCAAATGATTATCTTAGAATATATTGACCTCCTAGAGTTGAACTCCTTCACCATATCCCTTCGTATTGATCAGTTTGATCGAGGACACTTCTCCCCAATATGAGAAAGTAATCCTTATCTGGTCTTCCCAAAACCATAGAAATGGCTTTATACCCGCAATGACTGTCTCCAAGAACTTCCCTCGCCCCTAATACATATGGCTCCATGAACTTACGAAACTCTTCATCTTGCCAATGATAATTTTCATCATAAGGTATATCAATTGGTTATTTCCCTTTACGACGTCGCCTACTAGTTGGAGTCAACTCCTCATGTGTAGCGTCTACATTCATTGCTTTCTTCTCCTTTGAACCTTGGGGACGTCCAGTACCACGTGTAGATGAACGCTCAAACGAACTAGGATCTCTTCTTGTTGATTTCGGGGTCGGCGGTCTTCCCTTTGCCTTGACTTTTCCCGACGGTTCCTTCATCGTCGTATTTCTTGGGTTATCAATGTCCTCGAAGCAAGATGCCATCCTCTCCAACTCTTCTGGGGTGAACTAGTTTGAGTCCATTCTTTCTCTAAACCTGTTCAACGACACTAGACTCGGGTCCATGCGATCATCGTCATCATCATCAATATCATCATTGGAAAATCAGCTGGAATCCAATGAACTTGCTTCCAAAATGGGTGTATCTTCTTCATTGTGATAGGTCTTCGAGCCCGGATTGCTAACATAAAGTCATGCACACACGACACTCCATGAACCTCCCTCCAATAACTATCCCGACAAACACCAAGATCCTTTGTAGCTCTAGACTTGGTGTAGTTATCCCACAAGAGCGTGAAGTACTCGTTTGTGACGTAGTCCCGAAACAAGTCGAATATCGGTATACGGACCTCCCGTGGAATCCTCTCCCGTGACAACCTAAAGAAGCTTGTAACTTCTTAATTTGATCCATGATCATCAAATGTATGTTGTCACACACTAATTGAAATCCTCCAACATTTGAATCTAGAGTCTGTTTTAGTAACTTGTGTGCGGACTCACACCTACAAAAGTAAATTTTAATTACAAATCAAACAAACTTTAAAAATATGAGAAGGAAAAGAACATTAATAAACATTCTTACACATTTGTCGTCCTTGTGCCAATTGATGACTCATATCACACTAAGCTCGAATGACTGCTTTCTTGTACGGGGTGAGCCAAGTAGTCTCGAGGTAATTCATTAATCTTGGATATGCATGCCAATAGTTTCTCATTTCCAACAAACGCCGTTGGTAGCTTTCATTTGATCTCGAATCGAACAAGGCATGACATTGGGACATGCTTCCTTACACCGCAATATGACACTCACTCTACTTACAATGTTGCACTTTATATGGAACGTGCACATTATATGATTCACCTCGGGAAATACTACCCTCAGGGCACTTATAAGATCTAGCTCACGATCGGTGACAATCACCTCCATGATTTTTCCGTAGCACAAATACTGGACCCTTCTCAAAGCTCACTCGTAGTGATCTATGTTCTCTTGTGCCATGAATACAAAAACAATTGCAAACGTCTTCTTTTTGCTTCTGATGCCGACGATCTCCAACATTGGCATATTGTATCTACAAGTAATACAAACAAAATATTAAGTTAAAGTTATGTACGACAAGATGTTTGAGTTTATGGAACAAAGTAAACACAAGCCTTCAAACTTACTTGTTGGTCTTATACGTCGATTCCATCACAATAACACAAGGAAACATGCTGAGCAAATGCCTCGAATCGGGATGTGAGATAAAGAAATCAATCACCTCATCCGAGTCCGTACTTCTCCTTGCATTCACGTTGTATCCCCATTCATTCAACGTATGAAGTGCTTGTTGTAACGACCCTTTTCCTTCGACTTGTTCCTTTCTAATCTTCAAGCCGGTATTTTAAACTCGCCGGATGGTGGTGACATTGTCAAGATCCTCTAATTGCACGGATTTTAAAATCATCATCTGTTTTAAACCGGCACTCAATTCACGCTCCACCTTTTTTTGCATATGTGAGAGTCAAATGTCCTGAATGCATGACCTTTTAGCACCGAAGAAATTACGTGGTTGTGAAATCCACATACAACTCTCAATGACCATTTGTCTTCTTTAAGTTGTACCCCCTTAAGTTGAAACTTGCACATACACTTCTTCGAATTCTTCTTCCGACTAGAACTCGGAACATGATCGGGAGCAACATCTTTCACCTTTCTAACATCTCCGTGTCTATCATATGCCAATTGTAAGATACGAAACTCTATCTATCCAACCATGATTTTTGTATGACCAACACAAAATTCATTGAGTTGGTCATATACCGAGCCAAACCCAATAGGTTTTCTCTATCCGAAAAATATCCCCGGAGCTCAAACTTGAACGAAAAATCGGTAGCAATTGCACGTGAATATTCCAAAACGTCCTAATTAAAAGAAAATAAAGTAAGTGTAAGTTCGACAATTTCGGTTACCTATTCTAACATGTCGATAACTAATTCGACAATTTCGGTTTTCTATTCTAACGTGTCTAAAACTAATTTTCACAATTTAGGTTATCTATTCTAACATGTCTAAACTAATTCGACAATTTTGGTTCTCTATTCTAACATGTCTAAAACTAATTCGAAAATTTCGGTTCTCTATTCTAACATGTCTAAAACTACTTAGACAATTTCGTTCTCTATTCTAAACATATCTAAAACTAATTCGACAAATTCGGATCTCTACTCTAAAGCATGTATAAAAGTAATTACGTTAACGTGATAATTGTACACTTACCTCGATACGTGTGACAAGTTATTCCGGATTACTATATTTGTCGATATCAAACGACATATTTGTACTTTCACCATCGGATTCTACATCTTCTTCAGAATATGTCGACATTTTTACGGATTTGTTAAACAACGTGTTGTCAGAGGTGAATAGTGATATGATTAGACCCAATATATAGATGAATAGTTATATGATTTCTCGGTGGTAAATTGTCAAACGGCTATCTACAACGGCTATATACTAACAACTCTTTTTCAAACGCTTGCACTTCAGGCTAAGGCGGAAGCGGATTCTGCATCCGCCCTAGCCTAAAGCGCAAGCGGATTCTGCATCCATAGTCCAATTGATAATTTTCGATCGCCTGAATAATCAATTTTGATCACCTGAATAGTAACCATGTTATTTATAAAATATTTATAATATCCAACTATAATACTAAAATAAAAATATGAAAATACAATATATTCCCGAGTTAAAAAGATTATAAATATAATACAATAAATGTTTCGTTATGATAATAATTATTTTCAAATACCATAATAATGAGAAAAATATAATTATATAATTATATCATATAATAATAAAAAATACTATTACAGTTTTTTTTAATTATTTTAACTTTATTCTATGTGATATTTTTATTTAAAATATAATATCTTAAAATTTAAGATTTTAAATGATTAAAATAATTAATATATATTAAATTACAATCATCATGTAATAACATGGAATATAAATATATTATGCTTTTGTATCGATTGATTATAATTTGAAATTTTCTTACAAAATGATTGAAGGAACGAGGGGGAAAATCGGTCAAACAAGACCAGATATACTGGTCAAGTGGTCAATTGGCAACGATAGTCAAAGCGACGCGCGTCGTGAAACACGACCGCTAGAAATCCTCCTCAATTACCATTTCACCCCTTCACAGCCACAGAACTCACCACCACCACCAAAAATGTGAGTCGTGGGCCCGCCGAAATTATTCCCTCTACGAGAAGAATCATTCCTCCTCCCATCCGAATCTTCCGTTTCCCAAACAAATCCAAACGATTCGAACCAGAAAATAAAAGGTAAAAGAAAAAAAAAAAACGAAGGATCTTCAATCTCCCTTGTTTCTCATCGACCCCCCAAGCCCTAGCTACCTGTCTTCAGATCCATCCCTTTCAAGAGGCTCATCGCCGGAGAAAATGGAGGATTCTGGTGAGCAATGCTCCGAAACAGCCTCTATTTCATTCTCCGACTTTCCCGATGACGTCCAGCTATGCATCCTTTCATTTCTCTCCCCCTCCGACATCTGCTCCTTTTCCTGCACATCCAAGTTTTTCGTCTACTTATTTTGCGCCGAGAGCGATCTTTGGTACGCTCTCTGCGATCGTAGATGGGGTTCGAAGACTCAAATCAGGAAATGGGGAGATGGACAGGTCAATTTTAAGCTCCTCTATAAGATCTTAGATGAGTACGAAAACCTCATGGGATTCTGGCGCCGGATTGGCGTATCTGGTGGTAGTCCCAACCCTGATTCCAATTCGGTTGATTCTTCACCGCTTGTGTTCTTTGAGTGGGGGCCGTCATGTGTTGTTGGATCCAGGGTTTCGGCTTCGAAGAAGGGTGGATACGATGTGGTCAGGACGCCGTTTGTTTGGATTAGCCTTTCTCCGGCAGGTGAGGCCATTAGTTACCTGGATCCGAATTGCGGGGTGGGATCGCTCGATGATCCAGATTTTACGGACAAGGATTTGGTGCCGGTCAGCGTGAGTTTTATGGGGAAAGGGCATGTGTTCGTGGAAGAAAGTAGACAATTAGAAATTGGTAGTGGTAATGGTAGTAATTCGAGCAATTCGAGTTCTCCTGATACAAGGAGAGTCGGAAGCGGGTGGCAAAGGAGTGGCAGCTTCCTGAATATGGATGCGGAAGAATTGAACGGTGTAGAGTTTGAAAATTTGATCGGATCTCCTCCAGATCGGTTGATGTCAGAGATGTATCAGCACCTTGCAAACAAGACGAGTCCGAGGGCTGCTGTGGATCGAGCGTGGAGGAGGCAAAGGAGAAGAGGACGGGAGAGGAGAGGGTGGAGAAGATGGGAGCCTGAGCATATGGTCAAAATCATTGACTGCTCCCCCACACCTTGTCGTCCTCTGCAAGGTCTGTGGAAGGTGAGCAATCTGATCTTCAATTCGCGTCCATACTAATCTCTTGTGATTATAGTTCACCTCAATTTTTTGGTGCTAAATGATTTCCAGCTAACTTCGGTCTCCATTCAGATGTCTAAATTCTTCGCATTATACATGAATTCCTGGCAATTGTACATATCCTGACTACCGTTTTCTTACTATGTTTGTTATCTCATGATATGTGGTTGATAGTGATGTAGTTTAATAATTTTTCTGATCAGATCATGTCCATAAATAAATGAACTTTTTTTTATATTTTTATGTAAGATGGTATTTGCTCCTCGCAATAGGGAGTCCTGATGTGGTTCAATGTTTGTTCATTTTCTCATTTGAATGCGAAAGTATAAGAGCAACTGAACTCATGTCTTGCAGTAGTGAATTATTGATCAAACCAGATTTTGTGCCATAATGAAGTAAGTAATGCTACGCTGATTGGTAAGTTCTGGAAACTGGGAAAAGAAATGCATTTCTTAGAGAAAGGGACTCTGAAGTGATTATTACATCCTGGTTGATATTGTACTGCAAGTTTCTGTGACACTGACAAGGATGCTTTTAGAGGAAGCCTTAGAATGAAAATCTCTTTCATTTGGCTGTGTCCTTTTGACATAATGTGCTTATGAAGCTTTACTTTTAAAAGCTGTTGGATGAGAATGTACCAACCAAGGAAGAAGTTGCCAACTTTCAGAGTGGAGACAAATCAACTAACAGACCTTTTTCTGTTACAGGGTATCTGTGATGATACTAGTCTGGACTTTTACCTGGTGACCTATGATGAGATTGGCGGCATTGCATGCCGGAGGGTTGGTGACTCATCGAAACCCTTTTCTGGTGGGCTTCCTTTGTTTTGGACCTCAGATGCAACGTTCATTGAGTCTCCTTTTCACTCTGAAGAAGATCGCTTGTACTCTACCCGTTTGCATCTGAAGGCAGTAGCAGACAAAGTCGTCTCTCGTGTGATGAATATAAATTCGAGTCACAACATGGTGATTACCAGTTTGGCCGAAACCTCTGCAAACCCTTCCCAAGTGGAAGGTAGAATTTGGCAGTACACTGATGGGACATTTGGTTTCGGGTTTCTTAGGAACAATTTCATTGTGGATCTGAAGCATATTGCTGAGGATGACCATCTCCTGGGCGTCAAATGAATTGTGAGGAAAATGGCTTATGATCCTTGATTCATTTCAATTTCTGTATAGACACATTAGTAAGTGATTTTAGCTGTGGTGCCACTATTTTTGTGGCTGCCTAACCTATTTTCATTTTAGGAAGTACTCTTGTAACATAATGTATGAGAGCATAATCTCATCATATTACATGAACCATTGCAATTGATTTTTTTTTTTTTCCATCCATCACTTTTCATTGATGGATTACATTTGTAATTTTAAATCCTCAGCCAGGAAAACGAACCTGAGTTTTCCCTCGACTGCAATAGCACAATAAACTCTCTTATGTTATTAGAATTCACATACATTTGCTTGTTGAATGACTTGCAAAGTTTCTATCATTTTCATGCTTTGAGTTATGTTATGGTGCAGTGGCACTGAACAAACAAGAAGTTAAAATCCTTCATACGGTACAACATTTGCAGGTGAACCTAATTAATCTGCATGTAATTGATCTTTTTTTTTTTAATTTTTATATACAGCTAAACCTAATCACTTCCTTTATTGATCTCTTTTTATCTGCAGGAGTTTCCTTGTTGAAATTAGTAGCCTCTTCAATAGCAGCTCGAATTTGAAAACAAGTGAAATTCCAATTGCCTATGAAAAAAACCAAGTCTTGTTGCAAACATTTGCAGCCAAACTTAATTAATCTGCTTGTAATTGATCTCTTTTATTTACAGCTAAACCTAATGTCTGGCTTTCCGTTGATCTCTTTTTATCTGCAGGAGTTTCCTTGTTGAAGTTGATAGTCTATTGAATGAAGCTGGAATTTGAAAACAAGTGAAATTCCAATTGCTTATGAAGAAAAAAAAAGTCTTGCAAAATTTTGAAATGCATCGTCAGTGAGAGGTAGAAAGAAAACATGCCTTGATACAGTTTAATATGCTCAATATTGAGTATTGACAATACAATAATAATAGCTCTCTTTTACACTCATGTATAAAAACTCTTCACCAATCTATCACTCTAAAATGAGAAATAGAAGGTAGCAGGAACCCAAAAGAGAGGGAGATCCTCCATTTATGATAATAGCAAAAATATGGAAGAGTTAACAACATTCACGGAAGCAGGAAAAACGTAATTAAACAAGGTGTTTGTTGGTTGTTTTATTATGCAGCAACTTCTTTGGTCTTGTCAGAATCACCTTCAAGTTGGCTAAGATTGCCTTTCTCTTTGATCAGCTGGGCATGGTGGTGCTTGCAGTAAAGCCGACTCTCGTGTGCAATGTAGTTGGATGGGCTTATGGTGCAGCCTCCATGGGTGCACTTGAAACAGCTTCTGTGGTAAGAACTTCCATTCACCGACACCTTTTTCATTGCAATTCAATACAGATCTTAGTAATTCATACATGATAAATCAAATAGTTACAGATCTCAAACAATTTAGGCTTTACCTTCTCAGTTGGGTAGACTGTCTTAGTACAGCCAACGCACTTATCCCTTGTTCCAGCAAACATGGTTGATGCCTTACTTGGTGGCTTCTGCTTAATTGAGGATAATTAAGATTCAAAACAAATTATAAGATTTCTACAAATCAAGAAAGCGCTAAATGATTGTAGCTAATACCTCAGAATCGACAGGCTTTTCTGGCTTGGCGATTTTGGGGGTACCTGAAGGATTTGAGAAAGTAAATATCAAAAATCTTGATATGCTTTAATCATAAGGAATAAAGAGATGGGGAAGATTGATTACCTTCAAAACTTTTCTCAAGGCTGCCAGTTCTCTTGAAGATCTGATCAAAGTGTGGCCTGCAGTACAGAACCCCCTCAAAGGAATTGTAGTTGCTAAGCTGCAAAGTAGAAACAAAACAGATCAAATCTCAATTTAAGCTTGAAAATCTATCAAATTGAATGAAATTACCTTAAGAGTGCCCTTGCAGTGATGGCAGCGGAAGCAGGCTTTGTGATAAACACGGTTATCAGCAGTGAGCTTATCAACAAGATACACAGTCTTGTCACAAGCTTGACATTTTGGGTTTGTGCTTTGAATAGAAGCCATATCTCGTTCGATTACTTGGGATCTCAATCACTTGTCTCTCAAATAGAGCTTCTTATGAATTTCTGGAGGATTGCGGAGAGGGAAAGCTGAAATGATAAGAGGAAGACAGAAGAGAGAGAGAGAGAGAGTCACAATGGGCAAAGACAACTTTACATCTGTAAAAACTAGTGATATTCCCTACCATACTTTGTTTTTTAAATTTAATTTCTTTCCAACGGTTCGATTAAGATAGGCGACAATCATTTTCACTTGCCCCACATTTTATTTACAAAGCACGTTACTTATCGCAAGGAAAGTCACAACTTTGTCAGTACTATCTATCCCCACAACATCCTTTTCATTCTAACCGTTGAAAGTTGTTGTAATTTACATTGTTTTTCACCTCACTTCAATACCAAATTTATATTTCCAACTCATTACTGTTTGATTATTCCTTGTCAGAAACCAATACTGCTTTATTATGGTGTAAATAATACAGCCTAAGATTACCAGAAATTTGTAGCACATAAATTCAAACAGCGTGGACCGTCTTATTGATAACTTTAATGGATCAAAATGGTCCCTAATTGATTAATCCATGGACTGGAGAAGTTGTTTGCCATTCAATATCTAGCTGGCCACCTTTCATTTCTGCGCTCTTTTCTAAACAAATTGAAATAAAATAAACAAGGAATTGACGTTTTGGTAGAATAACCTCCGGCTTCAAAGTGACAAGCAAGGGACAGTGATCGAAAACACACAAGTCAAGTGCTTAACCACAGCATGAATGAAACGATCAGTATTCCAAAATGTGGCTTTATTACTTGGCTAGCGGGACATCACAGACTCTCCACTTTTACTAAGCTCCGTTCTTAGAACATCGTTCAAAACAACACCTGCATCATTTGTAACTCCTAGGATGAAACTGAAGATCACTTATGGATTGCTTGCCCTTTTACGAGTCTTGTCCTCGACTTTGTCCTTAGATGGCTTCGTGTCTCCCATAGACTCAACAACCTTCATGAATAGCTTTGCTGGCAAATGTAAAAAGATTTATTCACCCACAAATCAGAAAATCGAGCTTCACTACATTTCTTTACTATACATGGAAGACTAGAACTAAAGCTATTTTTGTAACACTAGATGCACTGCTATCGAGTAGACATGACCCAGTTCAAACCGAACCGCCGGTTTTCAAACTGGCCCAAATCACCGGTTTGGCCAAACCGGTGGTTTAGGTTTTACGATTTAGGTTTGGGCCGGTTCAAGGTTTAGGTTTAGGTTTGCCAAAATTAAAAACCTAAACCGCCGGTTTGGGCATTAAATACTATTTATTTATTTATTTATTTCAAAAAGGGCCATACAACTATAAAAATAGCCGTTTGGCCGCTGGCACCAACGGTTATAAAACTAGCCGTTGGCGCCTTGCCTCCAACGACCCTTTTCCCTTTTGGCTGTTGGAATGTAATTTTATTTTTAAAA
Source organism: Fagopyrum tataricum (assembly GCA_002319775.1). Taxonomy (NCBI): domain Eukaryota; kingdom Viridiplantae; phylum Streptophyta; class Magnoliopsida; order Caryophyllales; family Polygonaceae; genus Fagopyrum; species Fagopyrum tataricum. Next base: position 9,748,121 of record CM008279.1, on the reverse strand, counting down.
AAATTAAATTAAAAACCCTACACCTATCCTAATTTCCTATAAATACTCAACATTTTTTCCTCTAAAACTCACACCATCTACCTCTCATCTTCTCAACTCTCCTAATCTCTTATTCTCGAATTCTTGTATTCTCGTAATGGCAAACCCAAGTGATCAATTCTCCTCTTCTCAATTCTTCCCTAGCACCCAAGAGAGTGAAACACAAATGCAACTTACCGACGTTCCACGAAGAAGTCTCCCCCCTCCGAAAATGCTTACATCCAAAATATTTACGAAGCATTACATCAAGGGGGAGCCGGTGAACGATTACTGTCAAGTTGCATGCAACTATTGCCCGTAGGTGTATCAGTGGAAGGTCAAGGGCGGCTACGGGACATTGCAAACTCACATGCAAAACGTCCATCCGGAGAAGCTCGGGATTTCACGGGGACAAACACAATTGTCCCACGGGTTTGCATCTTCTACCTCCCATTCTCCTTTATTTACAGAAAGTTTAGGATTGACCGATGTTATTTGTTCTCATGCATTACCATTTTCTTATGCCGAATATGAAGAAGTTAGGGAATATAATACTAGATATCTTCAACCTTCTTTTAAACCAACTTCTAGGAAAACCAACTTCTAGATATCATCAAGTTTCTATTTGTAGTGATATTTGGAGTACACAATCTCAATAACATGTTTACGAGGGCATTACTTTACATTTTATTGATAACGCTATGTTTTTGGATAAATATGTTATTGGATTTCGGCATTTCAATGCAAGACAAAATGCACCGGGCATTGCAAGCATGATAAAAACGGTTTTACAAGAATATAATTTACAATATCGAGTTTTTTCATATTCTTTTGATAATGCATCCGCAAATACCGCCGCCGTAAACCATTTGGTTGAGAAGACGGGACAATATTTGCGAACTCTTAGTACTCATCAAAGATGTGCATGTCATATTTTAAATTTATGTGTTCAAGATAGACTTAAGGTTTTAGGAAATATGTTAACCCCCATCAACTACGTTATTGACCATATTTGGCACGACTCCGATTTGAGAAAAAAATGGAGAAATTTATGTTTAACTAAAAATGTTCATCCAATTGCTTTTTCAAAAGATGTTGGAACTCGACTAACAAATTACTTTGTGAAGTCGTACGTTATAAAACTTTTTTACAAGAATTTGCTTCAATTCATGTACCTTGGTCAATTCTTGATGATGAAAATGTTTGGAAAACTTGTACCGATATTTGTAATGTTTTAAAAGGTTTTAGTGATGCAACTAATGCCATGAGTTGCGTTTACACTCCAACTTCTTGTAGATTTTTAGAGATTGCCGTTAACGTTTCCGAAACTTTTCTAAAATGTTTTAACATACCAAGCCTTTTAGATTGCATGTTTGTAATGAAAAATAAATGGCTTAAATATTATCATGACATTCCAATGATTTATTTTGTAACCGCGCGCCGTTTATTATCCTAGACTTAAACTTGCATGGTGTTTCCGATTTATTGACCGCTTATTATGATTGTTTGTCTTTAGACTTATCACAAGAAAACATTAATGTTTCTAACATTATGCAACAAGTTAATACCGAAATTGGAAAATTGCTTAGTTCATTTGAATCAAGTACTAGTTCTTCTTTAACCGCGCCTAGTCCATCTCCCTCTTCTACTTCATCTTCTTCTCTTTCAATTGCACAACAAATTTTAGCTAAAAGAACAAAAACACCTAGACATTCATCTTCAAATGCGAAATATCAAGATTATCTTAACACTTGTCTTAGTTTTGATGGTGATTTTGGTATTTTGGATTGGTGGAAGAGACTAGCTCCCAAATATCCAACCTTAGTTAAAATTGTACAACAACTCATGGCAGTGCCCGCATCAACGGTTGCGGTGGAGCAAGCAAGTAAAAATAAGGGAACCGTTTAAGACCCGTTTAAATGCGGTTCCGATTCCGGTTTTGATTCCGGTCCGGTCCGGTTCCTGTACTTATTTGATTTTCAAGGCTTTTTTTCTCCCTTGAGACTATGAGAGGGTCAATATGTATAGAATTGTGAAAATTGGTTTTTTTTTGTGACCTTATATTGGATAATGAGTTGTGTTTTTATATGTTTCCTTCTAATTTTCACTTTTACTTTCATCAAGTATTCAAACGGTTCCAAATTGTTCCGGTTCCAAACGGTTCAAGATGGTTCCGGTTCCGATTCCAAATGGTTATGTACGGTTCCGGTTCAACCCGGTCCGGTTCCATACGGTTCTGAAATTTCTTAAACGGTTCCGGTTCCGATTAAAAAAACGGTTCCTTAAACGGTCCGGTTTTAAACGGTTCCGACAAAAAAATATAAGGGAACCGAACCGTTTACCTTAAGTGGTTCCAATTCCGGTTCCATAAAAAAAATACGGTTCAGGAACCGTTAACAACCCTAAAATTTAAGGAAGGATGTAGAAGAAGAAAAAAAAAAAGAAAAAAAAAAAGAAGAAGAAGAAAGGCGCTATAAAAACTTTAAAAAGTGTTGATATTTAAATGGAAAACCTAAATCTCCAATAATCTTTATTTTTTATTTGATTTCCAAACCTTAATTTGAAACCCAACACTAGTTTATAAATCTATAAATAAAAAACTATATATACGCAATAAAAAAAAAGAATTACATTCAAAATCTAAAAAATCAGCTAAAATCTGCAACTCAATGGGCCCTTGGTTAAATGTCATCAAACTGCTCTGAAGATCAAAGGTGTGGTTAATGTTGCGATGTTGCTAGATTGGACATGGTCTCGAACTTGATGGCAATCCACCTCAATATATTTGACGCATGGGCTTGTGGTGATGAATGCCAAGATCTCGGGGTAAAGTCTTGAGCCAAACAAGCTCACGTGATGTTGCTACCGTAACCCTATATTCAGCCTTACCAGAAGTGGGAGACAATGAACTGTTTTTTGTTTTTTGTGAACAAGGTGACTCGCCAAGGATAATAAAGAATCTCGTGAGGACCTTCGAGTGATCGATGGGGACCAACGATGGAATGACTATAGGTAAAGTTACAATAATTTTCATGAATTACATTTGATGGAATATTTTGTAGCATAATTTTGATAGGAATTGTGATAGAAATCATTGAGAAATGCATTAAAAAAGGTAATTTTTATTATCTTATGTACAAATAACACGAACCGTCAATTTAAGTTGTGATTATATTCATATAATTATCCCTTTAGTAATTACTAAACATGAAATACAAAATTTGTCAGCATCCATATTTGTGGATTTTCCAGATATATATCCTTTAGCCGAAGGCTATGCTGTCGCAGTTGGACATTTTGAGTTGAACTAATATACTATCTTTGTCTCTTTGAGAATTAAGACAATGAAACCGAGTTGCGTGTTTAATTGTTGTCCATTCAATGGTTGAAAAAATATCTTTGAGTCCATCCAAACATTAGAACAAAATACTACAACTTGGACCAGTTCATCCTATTCAACCTAACAATGTCCATCTCCTGAAACAAAGCGCGCAACAAACCATACCATGAGAAAATCAGAGTTGATCTTTCTCCCGACACCAGCTCCCGGCCACCTCGTCTCCACCGTCGAGTTCTCCAAGCGTCTCATATCTCGCAACGCTGGAATCTCCGTCACCATCCTCGTCATCAACTCCCCTTTCAGCCGTGGAGTTTCCATCAACAAAACCGATTCCACCCAAGACGAAGAGAACGCCTCACGGATCGAAACTGGCATTCGATATGTTGATCTCCCACAAGTAGACTTGCCTCCTCCCGAGCTCTTCAAAGAGTCCCTTGAAAACACTATTTCCGTATACATAGCTTCCCATCGGACACATGTAAGAGACGCCATTACCAACTTGCAGAACTCTTCCACTGTTCATGTGGCTGGTTTGGTCCTTGATATGTTCTGTACCTCCATGATCGACATAGCCAACGAACTCGGTGTTGCTTCTTATTTGTTTTTCTGCTCTAGTGCCGCCTTTCTAGGTTTTCTTCTGCATCTCAAGGTTCACTCTGAAGAAGCTGGGATTACCCAGTTTGAGCAATCAGATGATGACGCCATAATTCCTTGTTTCCAGAACCCAGTACCATCTAGGGTTTTACCTGCTTTTGCGTTCAACAGAGTTGGATATAAAGCGTTCATGGATCTTGCCGAGAGGTACGGAGAAACAAAGGGTATAATTGTCAATACTTATGCTGAGCTCGAGCCTCATGCACTCAAGTCTCTGGCAGATGTTTACAAGACAGCACCAGTTTACACCGTCGGCCCGGTTCTTGACCTTGATAGTCAGGTCCACAAGCAGTGCGATGCAGAGGAACGAGATCGGATCATGGGATGGCTAGACAAGCAGATGGAGTCATCGGTGGTGTTCCTGTGCTTTGGAAGTGGCGGGTCTTTCAGTGAAGAACAGATCCGAGAGATATCAAAAGGGCTAATCCGTAGTGGCCAAAGATTCTTGTGGTCGTTGCGTAAACCTCCAACCGGTGAAGTGATAAAACCTAGTGAATACACAGAAATGGAATTAAAGAGCATTTTGGATGAAGAATTTATGTCTCTGTTGGAGAAAGAAGAAGCTGGGTTGGTTTGTGGATGGGCTCCCCAAGTTGAGATCTTATCCCACAAGGGAATCGGAGCATTTGTGTCGCATTGCGGATGGAACTCGACTTTGGAGAGCCTTTGGTTCGGAAAGCCTATAGTGACGTGGCCTTTGTATGCTGAGCAACAGATGAACGCGTTTGAGCTGGCGAGGGAGCTGGGGATCGCAGTGGAGCTTAGATTAGACTATATGCTCCACTCGAATAACCTTGTGCTGGCCAGTGAAGTCGAGAGAGCGGTAAAGTCTGTGATGGAAAAGGATAATCCTGTGAGATACAAGGTGAAGGAGATGTCGGATATTTGCAGGAGGGCTTTAATGGAAGGCGGGTCGTCTTTCAGATGTGTAGATCAGTTCATCACTAATTTCCTGGGAGAGATCGACTTACACGCTCATTAGTGACTCATCTCACCAACTATCATATTCACCTCTTTATTATTTTGGTTTCTCTTCAGCTATCGTTCAATTCTCTAGTATTATTATTACAGACTACTTTGAGCGGGATTCGTCTAAAAAAATATAATATTTTTTTTCTTCTATATATTGGGTATAAATCTATGTAAAATTAATTATGAAATATATTAACTTAAAAATATAAAAATTAATATTTTAATATCTCTTTTTTTTGTTTGGTATGAATATTTTAATATCTCTAGATTAAGGTGATGTAAGAATACCTATATTTTGAGAGAAACAATTACTTAATGAAACTAATTAATTAATAAAGCTAAAATATGATTTTAATAAATCTGGAAGGAAATATGTTCGTGATAGATTTTGTAGGATATAATTGAAATACAAGTTAATTGGGTAAATGATTAAAAACGAAAAGAATTATAATTTCAAAAAATTACACTGATTTAAAATCATTAATTAATGTTTTTTTTGGGCTACGTTAAAGTTAGACAATAAGTGAATAAACCATATACTTCAATATCATAAGATAAATTACATATATTATACCATTAGTTATGTTAAATAAACTATAGTTATATTTGGATATTTAACTATAAAGTAAATAAAAAATAATATATTGAGAGCTAGATTGTGATTAAAATATAACAAATTCCTTATATATCTTAATAAACTAATTATGTTGTTAAGCATTCTGAATTTAAAGGACGGTTAATCATTTTTTTTGTACTAAAGAAAAGGTAATCAAATTTTTATACGATAAATTAAATACTGTCATATTTTTGGACATATCATTAAGATTTGTTTAGCCTCTTTAGGTGGTTGCATCTACAATTATCACAAATTAGTAAATGTATATTATTCGTTGGCCGGGTAGTTGCGTACGTATATAAATTCGTGTGTTGAACATTATTAGTCGGATAGGTTTATTTTTTTTGAAGGGACTAAAATTGTTAATTAATATCTAACAAACGAAATCCAGTCACAACTTATGGAACGTTTTATTCGGAAAAAAAAAATCTATTTAGTGTATATATATAGATTTTTAAAATTAAAATATGGCATTAATTGTTGATTTTGATTTGTTTGCAGATCGGTTTATTTGATGTATATTAATCTTAAGAGAATTTAAAAACCGAAGTAATTTGACACAAAAAAAGGAAAAATAATAGGTTGAAAAGAAGCACAGCTCACAAGTTCATGCACGTACAAGAATGACAGTGATCTTCTTCTCCAACAAACTCAATTGTTCTAGCATATATAGTTTCTGTATCTCGAAGTGAACCATCAACGTCCATTTACATAATAAATTCTAGTGCATCAGGTTCGACATCTAAATTCTCTTCGGTTCTATCCATTGCACCCTGCTCACAATTTCATCGTTTTTTTTAATTTTGTTGAAGAGATGTTTCAGCGGAATCCACTGTCAACAGATATGTTCCACCAAAGGTTTATCTTCATCGCTGATGAATCGGTGAGATGATCAGTCTTATAGAAGGAGATACTTGCTTCATTTTTCAAGAACATAAATGCGGAAATTCCTTAGTTGAATTGCGCACATAATAAATATAATCGTGAGTTAATTAGAGAAACTTGTTTCTGGCGAACGCAATAGAAGTCGATCGAGTTCTGTTAATTTGATCGCCATTTAACCTGCAAACATTATTACAATTTGTTAATTTGTTAATTTTAATAAATATAACGTGAGTTAATTAGAGAAACTTGTTTCTGGCGAACGCAATAGAAGTCGATCGAGTTTTGTTAATTTGATCTCCATTTAACCTGCAAACAACATTACAATTTATTAATTTGTTAATTTTAATATGAAAACAAAACTAATAGAATCGAATAAGAAATGAAAGAATCCCATAATCACTTTAAATTATTTGAACATGATTAAGTTAAGTGACGAAAACAATGAAAAAGTTGTGAGATGAGATCTAGAAGCCGTACTTGGACCAATATATATGTAGTGGAAACATAATTAGGGTTAACAAAAATAACAAAACTTGTTCGAAAAGTTTAAATTTTAAAATTAATTTGAAATAAAAGAAAACTAAGAGATAAGAGGCTATGGTTTTTATCAGATACATGATGTAATAACTAATGGCATTGGCGTAAATCAAAAGGAATTTACGTAATATTTTTTGTTAAGATTTGTTCGAATAATAACTAATTAGATTAGATTTTTAGTGTATGTATAGATAATAGATTAGTAAAAAAAAAAATTTAACGACCTTAATTATGGAATTATAAATAAAAAATTGCGAGAAAAAATGTGAGTCCGTCGTGTCAGTGTTAGTGTTACCTGTTATTAGTATAGATATATAGATTAAATAAATACACATACCTATAATAATCCTTTTTGGTAAATTTCCTCAATATACTTGATATTCACAGGTTAGTAGGTTACTTCATTGCAAGATCTGGACTCTTTTCTTGAGATTTTTCCTTTGCTATTTTTAACAAGCAAGGAACGCCTAAGAGAGCCCCCTTAAAACTTGTGATTAACGTTTCTTGTTTGCCAACAACAATAATCTGTCAAGCTTAAGCTGTCAGTCGGATTTTGAGAATAATGTTTTTTTTTTTTTTTTTTTCTTTTTCTGCGAGGTGCTAACCTAACGAGTAAACCACTCCTGTAACTGGCTGGGGCAATAATTAGAGGCGGCAACAATCGAATCTCAAAGTTGGGAATACCCACTAACCTAGCTGGCGCAATATCACGTTCACATCAACTTACCTACTAAACAAACTATAATTTAGGTACTAATATTAAGTAAACCTTATAAAAATATTTTTCCAAACACTTGACCTGCAAACAAATCATACATACAATGAGTAAAGTAGAATTGGTGTTCCTCCCGGCACCAATGCCCGGCCACCTCGTCCCCGTCGTTGAGTTCTCCAAAAGTCTAATAGCTCGTGATGCTCGACTCTCTGTCACCATCCTCGTCATCAACTTCCCCATCAGTGGAGCTTCCATCAACAAAACGAAGCTTTCCTCGCGAATTGAATCGGGCATTCGTTACATCGACCTCCCACAGGTTGACTTCCCTCCTCCTGAGCTCTTCAAGGAGTCCATCGAACACAGTGTCTCGGTATTCTTGGCCTCCCATGGGTCACATGTAAAAGACGCCATCACCTACTTGCAGAGCTCCTCCACAGCTCGTGTAGCTGGTTTGGTCGTTGATATGTTCTGCACCTCCATGATCGACATAGCCAATGAACTCAGTATACCTTCTTATGTATTCTTCTGCTCTTCTGCCGCCTGTCTAGGGTTCGTCCTGCACCTCCTGGCTCACTTTAAAAAAGATGGGATAACCCAATTCGATGAATCCGGTCAGGACAGTTCTATCAATATTCCTTGTTTTCAAAACCCGATACCATCTAGGGTTTTACCTGGTTTCTCATTCAACAAACTAGCGTACACGACGATCATGGATCATGCCAAGAGGTGCGGAGAAACAACGGGTATAATTGTCAACACTTACGCTGAACTTGAGCCTTATGCGGTAAACTCTCTATCAGATGCCTACCAGACAGCACCAATCTATACCGTCGGACCAGTTCTCGACCTTGATAGTCAGATCCAAGAACGGGGTGATGCAGAGGAACATGATCGGATCATGGGATGGCTCGACAAGCAGGCCGAGTCCTCGGTCGTGTTCCTGTGCTTTGGAAGTGGAGGGTCCTTTAGTGAAGATCAGATCAAAGAGATATCAAAAGGGCTTGTTCAAAGCGGCCAAAGATTCTTGTGGTCATTGCGGAAGGCTCCAACAGGAGACTTTGTCAAACCAACTGAATACACTCCAACGGAGTTAAAGGGTGTCTTGCCTGAAGAATTGTGGTCCGTGTTGGAGAAAGAAGAAGGGTTGGTTTGTGGATGGGCTCCCCAGGTTGAGATCTTAGCCCACAAGGGAACCGGAGCCTTTGTATCGCATTGCGGTTGGAATTCCACTTTAGAGAGCTTGCGGTTCGGGAAGCCAATAGTGACGTGGCCTTTGTATGCGGAGCAACAGATGAACGCCTTTGAGCTGGTGAGGGAGCTGGGGATCGCGGTCGAGCTCACATTAGACTATAGGCTCAAATCGAGTAACCTTGTGTTGGGTAGTGAAGTGGAGAGAGCAGTAAAGTCTGTGATGGACAAGGATAACCCGGTGAGATGCAAGGCCAAGAAAATGGCTGATATGTGCAAGGGGGCTCTCATTGAAGGTGGATCGTCTTCCAGATGTATACATCAGTTGATCAGTAACTTTGTGGGAGAGGTTTAGTAAGATGGTGACCACTGATTTTTTTGACCATGTATGAAGACATATATCAAGCAGTAAGATCTGTGTTTCAGTGCTCGTAGTTTCGTTTATTCTTTCCATAAAATGTGCTTGTTCCTGATTTTTTTTGTTTGGTTAATGTTCTCCTACTTTTTTTTGGGTTGGGTCTCTCTCCGATCTCTGGAGTACTGCTGGATTTATAGAAACTAAAAAAATGCATTGTATTAATAAGTAATTTAGTTTTGCCCTCACTTACATAACGAAAGAACACGTTAGGAAGGAATGCAATGCGTGTTTTTAAGTATGTACGTGTTTTTTTTTTTTTTTGTGAATTTAAGTATGTACGTGTTAGCGTTTATGTTTTTAACCCATATATAGTTGTATTATTTTACAAGATTAATTATTAGTTTACATTAAAAACCGTCTCTAATTAGTGATGAGTCGCAAACATAAACTGTCGAACCTAAACTCAAACTGCGTGAAGAAAAACCGGTGGTTTAGGTTCAACCTAAACCACCGTTTTGCCGGTTTAGCGCCGGATTTTTTTAAAAAAATTTTTTTTAAAAAATCGGAATTGAAATTAGAAAAATGCATTGTATTAATTTGTTCATTTGACTCTGTGAGCGAGGATTCAGTTGAAGGTGGTTGAGGCTGAAACGCTCTATATTGCAATGGATACAACGTTGCATTTCGAGATCAGGAGAGTAACGATGAAGTTGGATAACTTGTCTCTGGCTCGTAACAAAGTTGGGAGGTTGGTGGAGAGAATATTAGGACAACTTCACGTATTAAGAGATGTTGGTGGGATCATGTGAGGGGTCAAGACAATAAGGCGACCCACTTTCTTGCACAACTTAAGTCAGTACATCTTATTTGATCTATTAGTTTTTTTTTAATAATTTTAGTTTACTTGAGAAAACGAAATTTGGAAATCTAACAATGGAGGTTTAACAGATGGTAAAAATATATTTTTCGATATTTCATAAATTCAAATAATAATAATTTAAATTATACAATTTATGAAAATATTTAATTAATAACAAGGTGGTCATTAATCTAATTGTAATAAGACGGATTTAAAATTTTCAAATCTTGGATTGCTTTATGCGTGGCGTATTTGGGGTTAAATTAAGTTCATCAACGGAATATAAAAAATAAGTGTTTAGAATTTGATGTAATATATTTTATTATCGTAAAATTTTACCAATTTAATATATATGATCATAAACTCAAAAATTGACTAGGACATGTATTGGATGGATCTGACTCCGACAAATTTATGAAAGGCCGATTCAATTATTTGGGGTATCCAATACTTTTTAGTCGAACCGGATATACTATTTTCATTGAATATTTTGGATATTCAACCCAAATATAAGACGGATATCCGATTAATCCATATCATTATTATTATATGAATCGGTTGAATTCCTAATATGAATAGGATTCTTGATCCGAAAAAACCTTTCAGGTCAGATTCTAATAATCAATTAACAAATCATTTAAAATTGTATTTTCTCAGATCGAAGCTTTAGATAAGTTAATTGAATTAGCCGGGTAGATACTATCCAATACATCACCCCGTGATAGTGACACTAATAAACTATAGGTTCGACTGCAGTGCACCGTCGAAAGTTGCAATTCTTGGATCAAAATCTATACTATAATAAGCAGTGACAATATGTCAAAATCTATATTACACGTCTGCACTTCCGTCATTTACAATTGACAGGGGTGTGCATTCCAAGTATCACTTTTGAATTAGTATATTTTAACAGAAGAAAAAACTGAATCATCAGTGTTATTAACAAACATTCAGTGCTTGTAATCCAAGTATCAGTTTTTTAGTATATTTTATTTAGGATTACGTATGTGCTTACCCAATTGCAAACCTCTAACATTAAGCTACTTTACTTTGAGACTTTCTACGTCAACCAGTCGAAATGCTAAAACAACCAATAGAGGATGAAGAAGGGCCCACTAAACACAGCTATAAATTACATACTAATTTAAACTAAACCTTATCAATTATTCTTCCACTTCACCAATAAGCTTACATACAATGAGCAAAGCAGAAGTAGTGTTCTTCCCGGTACCAGCGCCCGGCCACCTTGTCTCCACCGTTGAGTTCGCCAAACGTCTAATAGCTCGTGATGCTAGCCTCTCCGTCACCATCCTCATCATCAACACCCCCTTCAACCATGGAGCTTCCATCAACACAACCAAAAAACAAGAGCTCTCCTTGCGGATTGAATCTGGGATTCGATACATCGATCTCCCACAAGTCGAGTTGCCTCCTCCTCACCTCTTCAAGGAGTCCGCTGAACACACTTTCTCGGTGTACTTGGCCTCCCACCGGCCACACGTAAAGGACGCAATCATATATTTGCAGAACTCCTTGAAAGCTAATGTGGCTGGTTTGGTCCTTGATATGTTCTGCACATCCATGATCGACATAGCCAATGAACTTGCTATTCCTTCGTATCTCTTCTTCTGCTCTAGTGCCGCTTGTCTTGGATTTTTCCTGCAGCTACCAGCTCACTCTGATAAAGATGGGATCACCAACTTTGACGCATCTGGTCAGGACATTATCATTCCTTCTTTTCAAAATCCGATACCATCTAGGGTTTTACCTAGTTTCTCATTCAACAAACTAGCGTACAAGACGTTCATGGATCACGCCAAGATGTACGGAGAAACAAAGGGTATAATTGTCAATACTTACGCTGAACTTGAGCCCTATGCAGTAAAGTCTCTTTCAGATGCCTACCAGACAGGGCCAATTTATACTGTCGGTCCGGTTCTCGACCTTGACAGTCAGGTCCAAGATCGGGGTGATGCGGAGGAACATGATCGGATCATGGGATGGCTCGACAAGCAGGCCGAGTCCTCGGTCGTGTTCCTCTGCTTTGGAAGCGGTGGCTCTTTTAGTGAAGAACAGATGAAAGAGATAGCAAAAGGGCTTGTTCAAAGTGGGAAAAGATTCTTGTGGTCGTTGCGGAAGCCTCCAACAGGGGCCTTGATTAAACCTACTGATTACACACAAACGGAGTTAAAGGGTGTCTTGCCTGAAGAATTGTGGTCCGTGTTGGAGAAAGAAGAAGGGTTGGTTTGTGGATGGGCTCCACAGGTTGAGATCTTAGCCCACAAGGGAACTGCGGGCTTTGTATCTCATTGCGGGTGGAACTCCACTTTAGAGAGCTTGTGGTTCGGGAAGCCAATAGTGACGTGGCCTTTGTACGCGGAGCAACAGTTAAACGCATTTGAGCTGGTGAGGGAACTTGGAATCGCGGTGGAACTGACATTAGACTATAGGCTCAATTCGAACAAACTTGTGTTGGCTAGTGAAGTTGAGACGGCAGTAAAGTCTGTAATGGACAAGGATAACCCAGTGAGAAGCAAGGCGAAAAAAATGGCTGATATGTGCAAAGAGGCTCTAAGGGAAGGTGGATCCTCTTCCAGATGTATAGACCAGTTGATCAGTAATTTTATGGTGACCGCTGATTCGTTTGATAGTGAAGATCAAGCAGCGTATGAATTGTGATCTGATTTTCTAAATTCTTGTGGTTTCATTATCCAGGGAGCTGAGTGATGATCGAGTCGGAATGCTTGCCTCTAATCCGTGGGATTCAGAAGAGGAATTGTCCTCTCATAACACGGTTGGGAAGTTGGCCATCCACTTCAATCTACCAGTTCTATCATCTTTTCATTTAATTTTGTTTTATCTACTAGTTGTATGATCTTTTTTCATTTTATTTTATGTTGCGTGAAGACATTTTAAATAACTAATAAAGATTTGGTACGTATTGGATACTTATATTGTGTACATATCTATTCCTTTATTATTTGTATCTTCTGTATATGAGTATATCTTTTGTATAAATAGACTTTCGATCAATATCAATAAACAAGATCTTATCCTATCTTATTCTATATGTTATCAGACCAAAATAACATGTATAAGCTATAAAGATTAAACAAATCATACATATATAGGTCAGTTGACTATTATGATTTTTCATAATCTCACGTCGGTTATCATATAATTAGGCTAACAATTATTGTTATTTTATTCATATCGGATTAATATTACAAGATAGTACAAATATTGTAGTATTCATTGACGTTGATTATAATATACTTTAAATTACTTATAAATGTAGTAAATTCAATAAACAATTATGATGTTATGTTTTTATACAATAATCACAAACTTTTTAATTTAAATATTGATTTAGGTTCAACAAATTTTAATTAATAATATACCCATTTCACATATGAAAAATCATTATATATATATATATATATAACTTTATAAATACCCGTGCAAGACACGGGCACTAAACTAGTTTGATATAAATCGGTGTGTGACTTAGTTATATTAACTTTTTTTTTATTGAAATCGACCTTTGATCAAGAACAATCCAAAACCCAATACAAAAATATGAAATTCCTAACCCTTTTTCAGTTCTTCTTCTCTCCTATTTCTTATCCTAGATCTTTACTATTTCTCGTCATTTGTGCAACTCAATCTCACTAACGTTTTTGTGTTCGACATTGGAATACTTATCATACTACGTAATGACCCATACATTGTGGGTTCACTACTAGTTTTGGTATTTATTACAAGCATCTATAAATTGTAAAACTAAGCACCCGTTTTCAAGCGAACAACTGATGGGTAACAAAAGGACCACTTCTAGACATGGTGAGTGAAAAAACCTTAATTAACTCTACATTACTAATAGGTGATTATATCATAGATAAAGGATGGAATCATTAATATATAAACCTATTAGATACAATCATTCCAAATGACATCATCAAGAAAATTAAAAACTATAATCTTCCCAAAAAGGATATAAGAGATAGAGTTTATTGGGCAACTAGCAAGGAAGGATATGGGAGATCAACATAATGCCTAGAATAAAAAATTTTCTATAGAAATTGACACTTGATGGCTTTCCAACAAAAGAAAATCTAAATAAGCAAAAAATTCTGATAGTGATGCATTGTGAACTCTGTAACCATCATATAAAAAGTGTTAAACATCTTTTCTTTGAGTGTCCGTTCACTCTTCAAACTATTAAAAACCCAAAAATCACAACAATAATATAAACCTATGACATAACAAATTGGAGGATAATTGATATCATCTCTAATCTACAAGAAAACATCTCTTCAACAAAATTAAGACAATTTGTGGTCATTTGGTGAAACACTTGGTTAGTTAGGAATCAAATCATATTTAATAATAAAAAGGCACCACTACATCTAAAGTATACTACTTTGAACCAAATAAATGATTGGAAAAAGGCCAATACAAAACTAAACATGAATAACATCAAATAACCAAAAACAGAGAATGAAAACCATAAATATTAAATGGCAAAGACTGAGGGAGGGATTTCTCAAATTAAACTGTGATGCATCAAGGAACTCATCTAACCAATATACTTTCGGATACATCATTCGAAAAAAAACCATGCAATTCCTCTTGCGACAAGGAAAGGTAGATGCACCACTGACTTTGTCTTAGAGGGAGAATATTTTGCTCTTCGGAGGGCCTACAAAAGGCCGCAAATGTGGGTGTTACATCAATAGAGATTGAAGGAGACAATCTAATGCTCATTAATTCGATAAACCAAGTATGGAAACCACCGTGGAAGACGGATATGATCATCTCTGATATCTCCTGCATGATCTCGGACTTTCTATGCTCTAGTACTCAACATATTTTCAAGGAGATCAACACTTTTGCTGATAAAACCACGCTGCATCGATTCCACGCTGCATGGATTCCACTCTACCGCATATGATGATGCACTACCAGCGGATGTTGAAGACCTCATCCAAAAGGATGTTTTAGGACGGCCATTTTCTAGAGTATGGCCCTTCTAATTTGCTTAACTTGTATATAAAAAAAAACTTTTGGTCTCTTTTTTTGAAAAAAGAAAGAAATAGATTCGATCACCGTAAAAACAACAATACTGAACGGGAGGCGGAAAGAAACCGGTAGACAAAAACAACAACCAAGAGAACAACTCATTACAAGAAAAATCCAACAAGAATCTAAAACGTGAAAAGAAGTAGAGTTGAAGGAGGAGAACAACGACCAAGTAGGGTTATGAAGGAAGAACCCATGAAGAAATTTCTATTAATTTGAACTTTTATTAAAAAAGTTACATTTGAAGGACCTTATTCATGTCATATGCTTTCCTAATTCCCATGTACACCACCTTTATGCTTAGGATTACAAATCTTATCTCAACTGATAATTAAGTGGGTGGTAATTAGATCTTCTAAAATAAGTTTCTATTAATTTGATAAAGTTCCTTATGAATACAAGATGGGAGCATGAAACTAACATGATGTAGTTTGGTTTAAGATTAAGAATTCCCTTGATAAGTGTTGTTCTTCCTTCTTGTGAAAGCGCAGAAGCCTTTCATTTAGTTAACCGTTGTTTAGACTTTGTTATTACATTTCCAAACACCCCCTTATTTACTTTACCGTTAATAATTGGACAACCGAGATGTTTTTTCAATTAGCAATTTGTCGTAGTTATCCTAATACTCAATCGGATTTGTCTTTCCGAAGAGAATCCTACATTCTTAGAAGTTTGAAATGCCGATTTGTGAAAATTATTATTTTTTCCCCCGAAATCAGGCAAAACCCATTCAATAATTCCATAATTTTGGAACTAGGACCAATAGAGATTTTAGTAAATTTAATAATATCATATGCAAATGCAAGAAATGAATGGCAAAAACACCCTAGTTTTAGGGAATCCAATTATTTTTTTTATTCAGTTTATTTTCTTTCTGAATATTTCTTGCATGAACATCTGCACCTAAATTAAACAACATAGGAGAGATAAGATCGCCTTGTCGTAGCCCTCATTTAGGATAAATCATATTTGTATGTTTATCATTAATTATATTAGAGTATGAAACGGTAGTAATACATTTCCTAATCGAGTTAATAATCTATCATCAAACCCAATTTTACCCAAAACAACAAGGATAAAGGGTCATTTCACCCCAGCATCCTAGGCTTTCTCCATATCAAGTTTAATAGTCATGTATCTCTCTTTCCCTTTTTTTAGATTTAAACCAATGAAAAACTTCATGAGCAATAAGAATATTTTCATAAATCGATCTATTTTGCATGAAGGCACTTTGAAGAGAGTGAATTAAAATTCGTAATATTGTTATAAGTTTTAACGCTAAGATTTTTGTTATAATTTTATACGTTATTGAGCATAAACTAATAGGTCTATAATCATTAGTCAATGTTGGATTATCATTTTTTGGGATTAATGTAATGAAGGTATGATTGATTTGTTTTAGGATTCTCTCCATACGATAGAAGTTCTTCATTGAGCGGATAATAAGTCTATACATCAAATGGATTACTCGGATATCTAGACCGACTAAATTCATTTTTTGATCAAATGAATCATTCGGATCAACATGATATCCATTGATAATTATCTTATCTAGATAAAGTCATTTTTCAAATACCAACTTCCTTGATTAGAGCACGACCACGGCCATGATTGTTGTCAATATTCATACCCCCTCGTAGGTATTCCCTCAAAATGCTCTTGTTTTGTTTATGAATAAGGTAAAGGAAAAGAAAAGGTCAACAATCTTCATTGACTTTCTAGGGAATTGTTCTATCAACAACGATCGAGTAATGGCCGATTGATACGAGTTTATTTATTACGCCGTTGACCTCTCTAAAATTATGATGGCTCTCCCTTATAAGAAGCGGGAAAAAAACGTGAAATGTCTGGAATAATAATGTCGAATTCCATAGAGATTTCCGCACTTTGATTGATGGGGGAAAATATCTTCTTCAATCTCAATAGGCTTATTTCTCAAAATACGGGTCTTACGAAAACTCTTTCTACTTGCAAATGCTTTCGCATAAAGGATGAATGGTGATGCACATTTTCAATCTCAATAAATTTTTTCTCAAATTTAACACTTATTAATTATCCATCACCATTTTGAACAAATGTGTAAACATTTTATTACAAAAATATATAATAAAAATCATTTTTAAAAATTATTCTCATAACTCTCTTATTAATGACCTTGAAAATATAAAATGACAATGAAATATGATCGAAAGATAAATATATCTCGAATTTTCAAAAGAAATAACCGATGATAAAAGTATTTTAGGATGTTTCAAGAATTTTCAAAAGAAAATTGTTCGTTAAGGTTAGACCTGTACAAAAACGGGATCAGGTCGGGCTTGTGAGGGGCCACATCTGAAAACTCTCCCAGGAATGTGTGGGTCGGTCCGTCTTGCCCGGACTATAAACGTTGTCCATGTCCACCCACGTAAAAAAGCAGGCCGGTTGTTGAGCCGAATAGATGACTTGTACGTACTTGATTGTGTTTTTTTCTTCTTCTAGATTTATCATTCAAAATGAAGTAATATAATGTATTTAACACAGATTTTTCATTATAAATATACCTACATAGTGCACAAATAATGAGTTTAACAACATTCAACCCGCGAGAATGATTAAATCCAAATACATGAAAAACAACATGTACAATTATAGTCGAATTATCCCGTCATCTTGCATTACAAACAAGTATAACTCGTCAAAATACTCAAAACAATTTAAATGAAACATCAACGTAGTAGATACTAAAAACAAACTAAATTATATACACATATAAAAATAAATTATATGTATATAACTATTTAAGGGCTGGAACGGATTGACCCGCAGGCCAAAACGTCTATTCATATCCGTCCCATCAAAAAATAGAAGGGCCCGAAATGGAACAAACTAACTATTCATACCCACATTTTTTACCTACGGGCCGGCCTAATTTGAACAACCGTATTTAAAATCATTGGACCTTGTATTGGTTTTTTCCTTGCGTATTTGTGGTTAAATTAAGCTCGTAAAGTGTTTAAAATTTCTGTATTATAATAAGCAGTGACAATAACCAACTTTGTTAAGTTTGTTTACACGTTTGCACTTCCGTCATTGCCAATCGGGATTTGGGATGTCCAACCTATTCCTTGAGCCTCCGGTTCAAAGCCCAACAATAATAACAAAGGCATACTTTTATGCCTATTAGGAATTAGGATTACGTATGCGCTTACTCAATTTCAAACCTTAAACACAGCTATAAATTACATACTAATTTAAACTAAACCTTAATCAATAATTCTTCCTCGCTCTTACCCCACTTCACCAATAAGCTAATTACATACAATGAGCAAAGCAGAACTCGTTTTCTTCCCGGTACCGGCGCCCGGCCACCTCGTCTCCACAGTTGAGTTGGCCAAACGTCTAACAGCTGCCGATGCTCGAATCTCCGCCAACATCCTCATCATCAAATCCCCCATCAACCGTGGAGTTTCCATCAAAACAACAAAAAAACAAGAGCTCTCCTTCCGGACTGAATCCGGCATTCGATACATCGATCTCCCAGAAGTCGACTTGCCTCCTCCTCAACTCCTCAAGGAATCCATTGAACACGCTTGGTCGGTCTACTTGGCCTCCTATGGGCCACATGTCAAGGACGCGATTAAATACTTGCAGAACACCTCCAAAGCTCGTGTGGCTGGTTTGGTCTTCGATTTGTTCTGCACCTCCATGATCGACATAGCCAATGAACTCGCTATTCCTTCTTATCTCTTCTTTTGTTCCGGTGCCGCTTGTCTTGGTTTGTTACTTCACTTCCCAGCTCTCTCTGAGAAAGATGGGATCACCCACTTTCAAGAATCTGGTCCGGACAATATCATTCCTTGTTTTCAAAACCCGATACCATCTAGGGTTTTACCTGGTTTCTCATTCAACAAACTAGCGTACACGACGATCATGGATCATGCCAAGAGGTACGGAGAAACAACGGGTATAATTGTCAACACTTACGCTGAACTTGAGCCTTATGCGGTAAACTCTCTATCAGATGCCTACCAGACAGCACCAATCTATACCGTCGGACCGGTTCTCGACCTTGATAGTCAGATCCAAGAACGGGGTGATGCAGAGGAACATGATCGGATCATGGGATGGCTCGACAAGCAGGCCGAGTCCTCGGTCGTGTTCCTGTGCTTTGGAAGTGGAGGGTCCTTTAGTGAAGATCAGATCAAAGAGATATCAAAAGGGCTTGTTCAAAGCGGCCAAAGATTCTTGTGGTCATTGCGGAAGGCTCCAACAGGAGACTTTGTCAAACCAACTGAATACACTCCAACGGAGTTAAAGGGTGTCTTGCCTGAAGAATTGTGGTCCGTGTTGGAGAAAGAAGAAGGGTTGGTTTGTGGATGGGCTCCCCAGGTTGAGATCTTAGCCCACAAGGGAACCGGAGCCTTTGTATCGCATTGCGGTTGGAATTCCACTTTAGAGAGCTTGCGGTTCGGGAAGCCAATAGTGACGTGGCCTTTGTATGCGGAGCAACAGATGAACGCCTTTGAGCTGGTGAGGGAGCTGGGGATCGCGGTCGAGCTCACATTAGACTATAGGCTCAAATCGAGTAACCTTGTGTTGGGTAGTGAAGTGGAGAGAGCAGTAAAGTCTGTGATGGACAAGGATAACCCGGTGAGATGCAAGGCCAAGAAAATGGCTGATATGTGCAAGGGGGCTCTCATTGAAGGTGGATCGTCTTCCAGATGTATACATCAGTTGATCAGTAACTTTGTGGGAGAGATTGAGTAAGATGGTGACCACTGATTCGTTTGATAATGAAGATCAAGCAACGTATGCAATAAAAAATAAAATGTATCTCTTCTTTTGTTTGTTTTACGTTGTTTAGTTGTTGTCTAGAGCTCCCTGGGACTCTTGTTGGTCTTGCCGAATTTATACAAGTTTAGAAAAATGCTTATCTGCTCTCCTCTTGCCAAAACCTTGCATTCAAATAGTACATGAATCTCCTACTCCAACTTTCTACATTTGAAAGACATTTGTGAACTCAAAGACTTACTTTAGTATCGATTAGACAATGTTTATATAGACAAATATAACAGGGAACAGAGATAAGCTAATAATAGTCGGATAAGCTCGATAAGAGGTCCAATGGACTGGGCCTATAATCTAACATTTTCCTCAAACTGGAGGTAGGAAAGAAACAACTCTAAGCTTGCCAAGTGTCAGGAACATGTCGTGTCTGAATGATGCCTAGTTGAATTTGTTCGGTAACAGTATGCCTATCAATCTCAATGTGTTTGGTCCGCTCATGAAAGACTGAATTGTGTAACCTAATTAAGTGTCAAAAATAACAAACCTCTACTCCGTTCTCACCAACACAATTTAACTCAATTAGTCCTAAATTTAACTTCAACCCGATCTGAAATGACCCAAAACCGAAATCACCTGAAACAGTATGATCAACCCGTTTAACAGCTGCCATTTTTGTCTCGTAGTCAATTTTATCACTCCTATATTATAACATATTTGGTCTTTGGGATGACCTATTTTGGTTTTACGCTTTTATCTGCCATTGTAACCGTAAGTCATAATTAGTTGTGGTCTTGACCCTGACAATGATTTTTGACTATATTTTTATAAGAAGTAGTGATAATATCCAACTTTGTGGAGTTTCCATTACACGTTTGCACTTCCGTCATTGACAATCGGTGGCTGGGCGTGGAATTTTGAGGGATATCCATTCCTTGGGCATCTTAGTTGTCACTATCACAAACAAAAACAACATAAGTGCAATCCAATCGATCAGTTTTAGATAGACTTGTTCAAAAAGACATTAGCTTCCTTACCTTTCTTAGTTTATGTTAATTAAAGTATCTCTATTTCAGGTTGTTGAACATCTTTATCATTTTCTCTCTTTACTAACTCATTCAACCATCTCATATAATTTACTTATTTTATCAAAGCATTCATTCATAAAAATCTTCCATATATTTTATTACTTTATTTTACTATAATTACTTTTTTTTTGTGTTACCTACAACTTGAATAATATCAATAGATAAAACATTAAACAAAAATTAATATATAAAAAGTAGTACATAACCCAAATATATATGATTAAAATATATATTTCTTTGAATATCATGTTTTGAAAAAAATTAATACAAACATATTACTTAAAAAGAAATAAGAAATACAATACACAATCAATTACTCATAAAATTATTTTTATTATAAAATAAAATAGATATATATAATGGATGTCTATAAATTAGTAAAAATTAAATATAAATGGTGGTATAATTTTTTTATTGTTAATTTTATTTATTAAATTACAAAAGCATTTTTAGTGGTTTATTAATGTACTAGGTGTTGCCAAATTGAAGTTGTCGATTTTAATTTTTTGCATGTGGATGCACATTGACTCTCCTAGACCAGTCAATTCAACCGCTCATCGTCACCATACTAGAACATCGGCTGTGGTCCGCATATTTGGAATACAACGTATGTGCTTACGCAATAAAAGGAATAAAACAAGAAATTAAATAGACCAGTGCAAAAGATACCTATATTTTCTCACTCTTACCCCTTCACCAATAATCTTACACACACAATGAGCAAAGCAGAAGTGGTCTTCTTCCCGATACCAGCGCCCGGCCACCTCGTCTCCACCGTCGAGTTCTCCAAACGTCTAATAGCCCGTGATTCTCGACTCTCCGTCACCATCCTCCTCGTCAACTCCCCCTTCACCCGTGGAGTTTCCATCAACAACACAGCCAAACCCACCCAAAAACAAGAGCTCTCTTCACGGATTGAATCAGGCATTCGATACATCCATCTCCCGCAAGTTGAGTGGCCTCCTATCGAGCTCTTCAAGGAGTCCATTGAATATACTTCCTCGGTCTTCATGGCATCCCATGGGCCACATGTAAAAGACGCAATCATCTACTTGCAGAACTCCGCCAAAGTTGAGGTGACTGCTTTGGTCCTTGATATGTTCTGCACCTCCATCATCGACATAGCCAATCAACTCGCGATTCCTTCTTATCTCTTCTTCTGTTCGAATGCCGCATTTCTTGGTTTCGTCTTGCACCTCCCGGCTCACTCTGAAAAAGCCCTACTTGACGAATCCGTGTACGACACTATCGTTCCTTGTTTTCAAAACCCGGTTCCGTCTAGGGTCTTGCCTGGATTTGCATTCAACAAACTAGGGTACAAGGCGTTCATCGATCATGCCAAGAGGTACGGAGAAACAAAGGGTATAATAGTCAACACTTACGCTGACCTTCAGCCTTATCCGCTAAAGACTCTGTCAGAGGCCTACAAAACAGCTCCAATTTACACTGTCGGTCCGGTTCTCGACCTTGACAGTCAGGTCCAAGATCGGGGTGATGCGGAGGAACATGATCGGATCATGGGATGGCTCGACAAGCAGGCTGAGTCCTCGGTCGTGTTCCTCTGCTTTGGAAGCGGTGGCTCTTTTAGTGAAGAACAGATCAAAGAGGTGGCAAAAGGGCTTGTTCAAAGTGGGCAAAGATTCCTGTGGTCGTTGCGAAAGCCTCCCACAGGGGAGTTGATTAAACCTACTGAATACACACAAATGGAGCTAAAGGCTATTTTGCCTCAAGAATTGTGGTCAGTGTTGGAGAAAGAACAAGGGTTGGTTTGTGGATGGGCTCCACAGGTTGGGATCTTAGCCCACAAGGGAACCGCGGCCTTTGTATCTCATTGCGGGTGGAACTCCACTTTAGAGAGCCTGTGGTTTGGGAAGCCAATAGTGACGTGGCCTCTGTACGCGGAGCAACAGTTAAACGCGTTTGAGCTGGTAAGGGAGCTGGGGATCGCAGTCGAGCTGACGTTAGACTATAGGCTCAATACGAATAAACTTGTGTTGGCTAGTGAAGTTGAGAGGGCAGTAAAGTCTGTGATGGATAAGGATAACCCGGTGAGATACAAGGCCAAGGTAATGGCTGAGATGAGCAAGGAAGCTTTAAGGGAAGGTGGCTCCTCTTCCAAGTGTGTAGACCAGTTGGTTAGTCATTTTGTGGGAGGTGACCATTGATTCAAGAAACATGTACCTGTTTTTGTTTATATAATGTTCTTCTACTTATTTTATCTGTTGCTGGAATTATACAAGTTTAGCGCCATCTTGTATTATTAGATGAATGCATTTGAACTGGTGAAGAAAGTAGGGATAGCAGTGGAGCTGGTATTAGACTATAGGCTCTATTTTTTTTTTGAAAAATAAGCCAGAAGTTATTGACGTTTTCCTAAAGATTTCCGTAGACCTCTCTGAGAGGAATAGTCTTTTTTGTGTAATTCCAAATGCGCTCTAATTCTACGTATCTTGTTGGTGAAACCAAAGACTTGAAATGTAGCAGATCCCTTCTTTTCTTCTTGTAAAGTAACCAAATTATTTTTCAAAACTATAGAGTCAATTTTTTTATTAATTTACTATTTTTATTTTACGAATAATAATATGAATTTTACTAACCATTAATAATAATGCGAGGTATTTTGATCTGGTATACACAATAATCAATCCAAATTTCCTTATTGATTCATTTTATTTTAGAATCGAATTGATACGTCATTGAATTAGTATTCAATGTATCAAAACAGGAAGGGAAAATACAGGAAACTTGAATAGATTATACGATCGAGGAAAGATGCCTGCAACTGGAAGAGATTGTTAATCACCCGATCATGTATGATCTAAGCAGCATGCATGCGTTTTATAACCAAAACGTACCTGTTTTTGGTCCTTCTGCCGATGTTATTGTTTTTCTTTAGGGGGCCTCTGGTCCATTTTTCCCTGTTTTTTTTAAGTTTAACTCCGATGCATTTACATATGCATTTAGCATAATATGCTATCATTAATACAAACCCCAATGACCACATATGCATACTCTCCTTCTCGGTTAGAATTTCCAACTAGTATAATATTAAATCTTCTGCCATGAACATCACCTAATAAATAAATAGCTAAAAATGCCTTACTGAGAATTTTCACAAAAGATTAGTTGGAACATATTTAAAAATGAATGGAAAGACACAGCAATGTTCCAGGGCAAAAGAAATAGATGTTACAGATTTTGCAAAGCCCAAATGTTAACAAGTTAGAATTTCTATATAACTTCAAGTAAAAATACAAACAATAGCCACACATAACTAATCATAGTCGCGTTAAATTGAGTGCAAAAGTGGTTTAATTTCAAGGCCATGTATAAATACTTGATACTTGAACCAAAACCTGTTATGCATCTAAAGTTAATTTGCAGGACACTAGAATATCCAAATGTCGAAATTGACTCTCCAGGAAAGCTATATCCAACTTCTTGTAATCCCATGATTTATCAAAATCACTCTTCCAGTTTCATTCCTGCAATTGCATGGCAAACAAACTTTACCCCAACTCTGTACCAGAGACGGATCTCTATGCTTGACTGGTTCACAATCTTTTTAAATTCCATGAACATAGACAACTTCTAACCTTAAATCTCTTTGTGCCGATATGATCAGGACTGTCACGAGAATGGTATGCTTGTCGCTTTGGCGCTTCATATCTGTATTGTCCATGAGATGCTGCCCAGCTACTCTTTTCTTGTGTAATGTTTCTTCCGCTTCTGAAAAATCCATCCTTGTCCCAACTCAGCTCATAGTCAGCCTTCAAACGAGATCCTTCCTGCACGTCATAATAATATTATGACTTATCAAGGGATCACATATGAATTCAAAGAACATGAACTAAGCCATGAATGCATATATCTGCCAGGTGAAAAACAGATAGATCAAGAAAAAGCACACAGTTCTTGTAGCATGATTTCCTAGTGGAAGCCCAGTATTAAGGGGCACACTCTCAATGATCTCAAACCACATGAGGAACCCATTTTTTCATATCAGAAAAGAAATAGCACATTAATCAAAGAGAATTACTAAAGCAACAAATCAGAAAAAGGGAGTTTTAAATAATTCCTTTGGGGCATGGACAAGAGTCTACCTACATGACCCAATTAGTCATTTTCAAATAGTGTTTTGGCCGTAATGAATAGCTTTCATACGATCTTTGTCCTAAGACGAAAGAAAGAGACAACAATCACGCACCTTTTGCAATGAACGTCCGCATAGGATCATCATTGCATTGCAGAAATCACTGTGTTTCTCAAATTGAACCACAATCTTACAATTTAGACCTGGAACTATATCAGCACCATCTTCATCAGCATCTTTACCTAGATCATCGTCCTCAGCAACATTAAGATTCCTATTAAGGGTGAGCTAAGATTATCAACATAGATTATAATGACTTTGTATCAAGCAGATTTGAAGTTGAATGTCATGCAAAAGAAGGTAACTAATAGTTATTTTCCAAAAGAACAAGATACGTTGCCAATTGGAATAACAAAAAGAATAGCAGGCTAAAAAGCATGTTCATGTTTAAACAGAAACAGAAACACGCCAAATAAAAATACTTAAGCAAGATAAGTTAACAATGTAAAGCCATTTGTACCTTATTTTTCCAAGTGTAGAAAAAATAGTATGAGTGACCAGCATTGAAGGTTTAGATGACACTCGTGGCTCTGCAAACCATCTTGAAGGTAAGCCTCTCAATATAAGTGTATCAGGTTCATACTTGGCTCCCCTTGAATATCCTGAATTATACCACATCTATCAATAGCAAAGCAACATTTCTACCGATCTCATCGAAGTTATTTAAGATTGTTGCAAACGTAATCACCATAAAATGTAAATCATGTTCACTCTCAAAAAATAATACAACAAATAAATCTAGATAAATATTAGGGACAAAGACAAACATCTAAGAAAGATATACAGAAAGCCCAACCAAAACAAACTTTTTGTAATGACATTTACACACTTTCATTGTGTATCTTGACACCAGTGACCAGTCAGTACCCAAATTCTGAAGTCAGTTTCACTACTAGGGTTGTTATTCGAAGCGAGCTTTAGTACGTTCACCTCGTTTAGAATCAAGCAGAGCCTAAGCTTTCAAGCTTAAAAAATGTGCTAATATTCGGCTTGTTTAGTTAAATGAACGAGTCCGAGCCGAGCTTGTTGTGAGTCATGTTCGTGTCAAGCTCGAGTAGTTGAACTAATACAAACACTACTCAAGATTGACTCATCTAGTCATCTATAGGGGTGTTACTCGAGTCAAATGAGCCAAGCTCGACCGGAGCCAAGTCTTGGAAATTTAACCAAACTTAAAATATGTGCTCATATTCAGCTTGTTAAGAAGGGGCGATTGAGCTTGACCCTAGCTTTTCTTGAACCGAGATAAATAACTCGGCTCGAAAAATATCCCTGGTCACTACTATACCACTCTGGTATTAAGGTTCACTAAGCTTGATAGTTTCTTAGTTAAACCTTGAACCCTTAGGCTATATCAGCCACATTCACAAATCTGAAAGGATGTTTTCATTTATAACGCAACTATAACACCCACACCTTACAGCTGATTTATAAAATTCCAAACAATTTAATCCACAGCTTACCATCTATTTGCGTTAACGACATGACTAATTTCCAAGACTTATCCCCATTTTATCATCTCAGTCGATCGTACACAACGTAACTTTAACCAAACGGAATAGAAAAAGAGGACTTGAAATAACTCTCGAAGAACAAAAACGTGAAAGCGCAAACCTCGAGAACTCCCGAATGCGAAGTGCTCCTCCCAGTCTTTCTTTATCCGTTCGAAATCGTCCGAAAGCGGCGAGTTGACGGTCAGCCGAAACTTAACACTTTCCAAATTTACCTCCATGCCATCCATCTTCTCCACAATTAGCTTCCTCCACTCCGATAGCTTCTGCTCGAGAACCCTAACCATTTCATCATTGTCAGGTCCTCCTTCTCCGCCGCTCACACCTCTCACCTTCGCACTAGCCTTCACAAACCCTAGGTCTCGAATAAAAATCGAGCCTTGAGCAACCGGATCTTCTCGTTTCCTCTTATTGAGGTTTCTGAAGCGTCTGACGGCAAGGTCCTCCTCGGGAACAACTATAGCATGAGAAAAAGACGTCTTGAAGAAGTCGATGAGGGATCGCTTGAGCTTCCACTCATCCATGGGAGCGACAGAGTTGTCAGCACGGTGGACAGTTAGGATCAGCCTGATTCGCGCCGAGAGCGAAAGTCCACTGGAGATCTCCATGGAATCTGTTGGTAGCGTCGGGTTGGTCGCCATGGGGAGAGCAGGATTTTGCTTTCGTCTCTACTCGTGAACTGCGGATTCTAGGATTCAGATTCACGATCCAGCTCCCAAGCAATACGACGTCGTCTAAGTAGGCGGGAAAAGGGTGGGCTTAATAATACGTGAGGATATTCGGGAAGGGGGTTGGGGCTGTTTGGGTTGGGCCATGGATTTATTTTACGGCCCACCGTGGCTGTATCAACCGCTTATATAAGGAAACACAATATCTGAAAGTAATTTCGGTTTCATAACGAAAAAGTCAATATTCGAGCGGGAGGTTAGAGGAATGGGAGCGGCTTGCTCGTGCTTCGATGGCAAAGCCAAACAACAAAGAATAGAGGAAGAGCGATTGGCCTCTCAAGAAGCTCGTGCCAAAGCAGCCGAAGCTGCTGAACGGAGGTAAATCATCAATTGATTTCCTTCTTTTCAAGTATACTCTTCAATTGTACACGAATTTGTGGTATTTATCAACAGTTCGGTTCGGTGATTTAGGGATGAAACTCATAAATTTAAAGGTCAGTAGTTGATTTCAGCGAATAGTTGAGAAGTTGCATATGCTGTTTTGTTTTCTCGATTACTTAGTGGATATATTTATTGATTCCCAAACATCAAGTCGCTAGGTTTTAGGCTTTGTATCGGGTTTATCCAAAGCATGATTAATTTTAGTGTGTTTTGCCTAAACTTTCTTATTTTCATTAACCTAGACTTCAATTTACCTCACTTTTATTAGAATTGGGAGAGGAAAAGACCCAAATTTGTTTGAACGAACCATATTCAATGCTTGAATGGGTTTCTTCATGAAGGAATTTAATTTTTGACTTTTGGGCTTTGTGGGATGACTTACAGGCACGAGGAATTTAATAAATCTGCTGCAGGAAGAGCTGCTAAAGCTCAAATAGCAGCGAATGCAAAGCAATCTACCAATATTAGTAAGGGTGAACCTGCTCTTAAGGTACTGATATTTATGACAAGGGCCTTCGAGTTTTTTCTGTTTTTTTTTTGATGGATTAGGATGTTGATGAATATTTGTTGTTTTCTATCACTCCATCAGCTGTATGGCTGTGAAGGACATTCCTATAATATAAACCTGGGACTCTAGTTCTTGTTTAGGATAGGCCGGACAGATGCTCGGAGTGCCCATTACGCTTAAAATTTATTAGGGAAGAACAAAGTTCTGAAAACATTCAATGCTAGTAAGGATCATTACCGACCAGTTTATATCTTGATCTCTGATCTCTATTTGATGCTATACATATGTTCATTTTTTGAAGTTCATGTATATACAAATTAAACAGAAAAACAAAAAAATTGTGAAATTGAACATTTGTTTTTCCTTTGTTGGATGCAGTGGCAGATGGGTTAAGGTGCAGCCTCTTTGGTTTTTAAAGTTCATGTAAGTACAAAGGATGACATACTTTGGTGCTTTCTCCTGTATTACTCAAATTCATTTGGATCTGTCTACATCCATATCTGAGGATTCTGAGCAATAGTACAGTATTACAATTCTCTTTCACGAGGCCACTAGCTACCTTATATATGTCCGTTTTATGAGTAACAGTTGGGTTTCTTTACTAAGGCACTTCTTACCTGAGGATCAACTCACCACTCCAGAACTGAAAGTTTGAGTCTTTGATCAGAGCAGTTGTTTTGTACTCCTGTGCTAGTTTACTGACATACAAATCTTATAGTTTCTTACATTTTTTGTATGCTTCCTTGTTATGCAGTGTGCATAATAATCCCCAGAAGATTTCAGTACAGACAAGCCCTAATTTTCAAAGGATAGGATTCAGCTTTGACAGTGTTTATCGACTATTTGTGTATATTAGGAACGGAAGAAACTGATTCCTCTCTTATTCTGAGTATAATTTGGTTTATGTGAAGTTTGATTGTCATATAAAAGTAAATTAGTTAATATTGACATGATCTGAAAAGATTGCATATTTGGATGTGTTTTTTTCTCTCAATGAGATTGATGACTTCGCTTTTAGTTAGTATTGTTGGACAGCAAGAATTGACAGCCCAAGTGCTTTCTGAAAATCTTTTTACCAACTTTAGAATAAGCATAACGTCATGACTATATGATGTCTAAATCTTCCTCTGATCTGAACAAGACATTTGAATTCTTGTCATTGCTTAGTTTTGATTCAGCTATAGTACTATGAGGATACTAACTACCTCGCTACCATAGGTGTTGTTTATAAATCAAATATTTTACCTGTAGACCTGCTGTTATAAAGGATTACCTGCATCATATAGCGAGCTACAGGTGTGAAATTATTGTATGAAACAGACAATTAAGAGCTTAAGATAGACATGTAGAGACCCCCATCTGCAGATTTTACTATATCATGCAAGTGTAACTCTGTATGATATTATCGACTAAGTATTAAGTTACAATGTCAATACTTAAATAATGTAACAGAGCAAATGATGCATACAATGGTATGTTTACTAGATAATCTCTATCAATATTCATCTGTGTATTGAAAGTATCTTAAGTGAAGGCATCTAAGCCTCTTATTGCAGGGAACATGAGAGGGATCATATAACTCTAGGATTTGGCTTAGTATCTAGGTGGGAGGTGGGTATGGGAAGTATACGACCGGTGTGAAACCATTAGGGGATGGTGGTGCAGCCAGTTCTGGTGCCAGAGGAGGAAGAGGAAACTCTGGTGTGGGTGGGTAAGGAGTTGACGGTGAAGGTGAAAGTGGTGTATCTGGTGTGGGTGGGTAAGGAGAGGGTGGTGAAGATGGTAGAGGTGCCTCGGGTGAGGGGGATGGAGGAAGGAATGATGGTGTCGGGTAGTGAGGAGACGGTGACTCTGGTGATGGTGGTGGTGGTAGAAGATATTCCGGTGAATGTGAATGAGGTGTCGGAGGGGCTTCAATATATGGGCTCTTTAGGGCTTTCCTGGAGAATGAAACATGTTTAGCAGAGGCATGGCTTGCAAGGAGGAAGCTCGAAACCACAACGAGGAGGAGGAAGGTAGAAGAAGCCATGGGTTGATGAGTACTAGTATTGAGCTAGTATTTGGGGTTGGAAGAATCTAGCGTGAAATTAATGCCACCCTTTATATAGTTGTTCGGAAATCTTGAAGATCAAGTTATGCGTGTTTCCTACGGACCACAATCCTGAGACGTCTGGACTTTAGTTTTCTTAATCGTGGAAAAGCTTCTTTCACCTCAACCAAAGTGTTTAGCGTTTACATTTACCTCCTCTAAGAAGACTAGTGAAAGTCAGCATTCAAGAACTTGACTTGGATTAGGGTCCGTTTGGTTTAAACTCCGGAAACGGAAACGGAATGGAAACGAATCTAGTTCATATGTATACAGGGCAAACAAAGCTGCCCGGCCCTACCAGTTCATGAAGTTGTTGGGAATCATTCCTTGTAGTTTGAACTAATTGTAGTAGAATTTGATTAGTTTTAATACCCTATAGGGTAACAAAGTAGGGGAAAACAAGTGTATTTTGCATGAAACCAACCGGAATGATTTCATGAACAAGGTACATATGTAGACTAGATTCGTTTCCATTCCGTTTTCGTTTCCGGAGTTACAACCAAACGGGGGTAAATGTGGGAAGACTTGTTTATTAGGGCGTTAATAATATATAAGATTTTTTTAATCACTGCGTAACAAATGGGCTTTGAATTTTGAACACTACTCAATGACTGTATGATGGTAAGTCGTAACTAACTTGGCAATTCTGATATGATTTCAATTTTTAAGTTAGATAAGTTTTAAATAAGTTTGCCTAAATCCTACAAGAATACTTCAATTGCACTAACAATCTAGAATCAAATTTGCAATTGGTTGATATTTGGTAATTTCGGTATGTCTAGACATCAAAATTCTATAAGAAAAAAACAAACAAAATTACCAGACAATGTATGATCTAAAATAATAATAATTAGAAAGGGTATATTACACAGAATCATCCATAAATATTGAGAAAAAAAGTCAATGTCTATTATTTTCAAGTACCATATGGTTTGAATTATTCTTATTTAGTGGCATGAGTTTCGTATCAACCTCCACAAAATGTCATTTTTTTTTTAATCAATAAATACATGAACATCAATTTAATAAGCCACGACACATAAAATTTAGTAAGCCAAAAAATGTAACATATGATCAATTACGTATTAATAAAGTCCGATGAACCAATAATGTAAAAACCGTACACATATATGTTGCATGAAAAAAGAGAGAATAGAATAACTCAACCAAAAAAAAGAGAGAAAAAGAAGAGAAAAAAAATCATATCTATAGTAGTTGGTCCAAACTAGTTACGTCAACTTTCAAATATATTATTAACGAGTTCAAAATGCAAATCATTCGATAGATCTTAGATTCACAAATACCAAAATATATGATCGTAATTATCAGATCACCTATAAGATATTCATACATTGAATAAACATCTAGCCAAAATATCATTTTGTAAAGAAAATGAATATAACTATAATTACTAAATAACTTATTCCAGACATATATTCAGGGCGGAGACAAGGGTTAAGGAAGGGGATTGTGCCCAACTTCCAACGAGATTTTTTTCTACTTTGACGGATATGTTCATATTACCCTGTTAGTTCATCTGGTGGATGGAGGGAAGGAGGTACTTGGAATGCATGATACAACAAATATATTAAAAGTCACATTGAGTTAATTGTATTAATTAAGAGTTAAATGCAATAAATTTTGTTAGAAATAGAAATCTCAATGTCCATGATTTTGGCTTAGATAGATTTATGTTGTTCGAATCTAGGACAAATAGCTTATATTAAATTTACCGGGATGAGCAAAAATCCCGTTAATATCGGGCCTGTTTCGTACTATTTTCGGTGATTTTTCAACCAAAAAATATAAATTTCGTCATTCCGTCTCGTCCCACTAAAAAAATATCCAAGGCGAGATATAGATCTTATACCTTCATCGTACCTCGGTCCCGTCTTATCCCACATATAATAAAATTAAACTTGAAAGAAAAAAAAAACGCTAAAACTGAATAAATAAAATTGCATCTAAATCAACATTATTGTTAAATAAAATAATTATGCATCAGATATGATAAAAAGTAAATTCACGTATTCATCTTTATATATACGTAATAGATATTTGTACAATAAATGATTTAAAATATTAACAATTATTAACTCTTTTAATACCATTTTCTTATTCAATTTTTACATTTCTAAAATCATGTTGACGGGGTCTCTCCTTTGGTCAGTTTGGATAGCGGGCATTATGTTGTGGATAAAATGGTGCTCAACGCGGCCTCTGCGAATATGGCTAAGCATGAAAAAATATGCATTGAAAATCAACATGTGTTTCTTCCATTCGCTTTTGACACGTTTGAGTTTCTTGCGTCCGATGTTGTTGAGATTTTCAAGAGGGTACAACGGGTCTTACATGGTAATGTTGTGTCTCTCATATCTTCAGACGTAATTTTTAGGAGGATCGGTTTTGATATCCAAAAAGGGGTAGCGGCGCAACTTGTTATCCGCCTACCTTCTAACTCGATATAAAGAAAGGGTTATTTATTATTACATTATAACTAGACATCATTAAAAATATATAATTATATTCTAAATAATAAATGGCTTAAAATATTATCCTCTAATATCTTCCAAGAAAATCCTATATTATGAAAAACATATTTTATGAAAACTTTGTAAAATCGGTACAATGGAATACATTTTTTTTATCAATCATAGAACAAAATTCTAGCATAAATTACACAACTATCAAACAAAAACGAAGATATAAAATTTTAAAACCCGCGCGTAACACATGTTTAACTATCTAATTAATTAGTAATGCTACGATCAAATGTTAAAATTATACTCAATATTCAATAGTGTAATTCAAATTGACTATATAGTAAATGGCTCGTTCTCAAGAATCCAAGACAACTCGATGGACCTACAAACAACTTCTCTCACTTCTTATTAGAGTAAAAAAAAGAAGAAGAAGAAGCTCTTGTTAAACCGTATATTCATATAGAGACCGGAATATGGACCGTCTTATATGAGCTGTTTGTACCTGTAGACTTACTGCTAAAATGGGTAACATACAATTATACATCATAGTGCTAGCAACGGATATGAATGAAATGTTACTTTTTTTGGTAATAGATAGATCGATCGCCGACGATAGATACGTTAACACACCCATTTGCACATTAACTTTATTATCTGATACAAGTACAAGATACAAATCTGATACCAAATGCGAAATATTGTGGGTAACAATAGCAAGTGATAAAATGATAGTTTATAGTTTCTATATATCCTCTAGGTACCTAACATTTATTATCGTATGCTAGATATATATCCGTCTATAGTAAATGAAGGCCTCTAAGCCTCTTATTGAATATGCATGCGAGGAGATGAAACAACTCTTGGATTTGAGCTCAGTACGTAGGTGCGAACGAGTACGGAAAGTATGGAACTGGTGCGAAAGCAGTAGGCGATGGTACTGGTTCAGATGTCAATGGAGGAAAAGGAAACTCGGGTGTGGGCGGGTAAGGAGTTGACGGTGAAGGTGATAGGCTGGGAGTCTCGGGTGAAAGGGGAGTCTCGGGTGGAGAAGATTCGGGCGATAATGAAGGAGGGAAGAGTGTTGGTGTCGGGTTGTAGGGTGGCTCAGGCGATGGAGACAAGGGCGTGTTTGGCGTTGGGGGTTGAACAGAAAATTCTGGGGAGGGTGAATATGGTGGTGGAGGGGTATCGTAACTTAGGGCTTTCCTAGAGAAGGAAAACTCCTTGGCAGAGACAAGGAGGACGCTGGAAAGCAGAAGGCCGAGGATGAAGGAATGGGAAGCCATGATGAATCAGTACGTATTCACTTGTCTGGTTTGGTATCGAGTAGGGAATGGAAGCCTTTATATATATAGCTCGATCATGCATGTTTGGAAGTCTTGCACTTTAAGCTGCCCGTATTTTCTTCGGCTGGGAGATGTTGGACTTTTATGTACAGAAAAAAAGATCATCTTAAAATGGAAAGCAAGAGAAGCAAAGTTAGACGCGGTGATGAGCGTTAGGCAGGTTGAGAGTTAGAGGATTCAACATTCAACACCTTGACTCCTTCCAATATATGGGAAAATATTGGCTCCAGCCTCGAGTAGTGTTTCTTTGGACGTTATTAATGGTGCCTAACACTTTGAATTTTTATGTGCTTCTCCTAAATTTCCTCCCTTCATCTATGCGTGACCAATGGGTTTAGACAAAGGCATAAATGCATAATATATATTGGTTGCCATAACACCTCCTCTAAAATTCTAACAACCAATTTCTTACAAATGAGTTGTTGTATTATATGGATTTTTTTTCTTCAAAATTAAATAAAAATATTTAGTATAATATAATTTTTAAATCACTAAAATAAATTTTATATATATAAAAAATTAATTTCCCTCCTGAAATTTTCTTCTTCTTTTTTTATGGAACTTTTTATCATACATTTGTTTAAAAGAAATTTATTTTTAATTTATTTGAAAAAAATAGTTTTTAAACTTAAAATTTCATGTTTTAATTTAATCACTAATTAAAATAAAGAACATTTGTTTGAACCTAATTTTTTTCCATATATTTTTAAATGATTTTTTTAATAATAGCTTATGTAAAAATAAAAAAAAACTTTTAAAAACTATCTCAAAATAAAATCAAAAAAAGTTTAAAAACCGATTTTTTTTATACAAATTTTGTTGTCATTTAAACACCACTTCTAAGCCTCGTACTACATTTCATGAACTACCCCTCGTTGTTGATTTGATTTTTAAATACATCAAGTCTTTTCTCAAAGGTACCTCTTGTGGTAGAGATGGTTTGAGAGCACAACACCTTTTAGATGCTATATGTGTTGAGGGTTCTGCGGTTTCCACGGTTCTTTTGAGAGCGCTTTCTTCAGTGGTTAATTTGTGGTTGGGAGGTAAATGGCGGTTGAGTTTGTTTGTTCGGCGCCTCTTACACCGTTGTTGAAGCCTGACAATGGAGTTCGAACTATTGTTGTGGTTACTGTATGGAGGCGGTTGGTGTCTAAAGTAGCCATGAAGCATGAAGAGTGTGAGTAAAAATATGATAGAATATTTTGGAGCCTTTTAGTTTGGAGTCGGTATCCCAGATGGTGCAAAGGCTATTTTGCATAGTGTTACAAGGGTTTGAGCGAGCGTCACTCTGATGGTTCTCTAGCTATGCTGACAATGGATTTTTCTAATGCCTTCAACCTAGTTGATAGAATTGTTTTGCTTAGGGAAGTAAGGGAGATATGTCCTTCTATCTCTTTATGGGTTGATTTCTTGTATGGTTAGGCTGCCCATTTGTACATTGGTGATGGGTTTATTTGACTGGCCACCGATTTGCAACAAGGAGATCCTTTAGGGCGTCTTCTTTTTTCCCTTGTCTTATACCCGCTTCTTCATAGGATTATAGACAGGTGCAATCCTCTTCTACATGCTTGATATCTTGATGATGATACTATTATTGGTTGGTCAAAGGAAGTGACCACATCGCTTGATATCATTCGAGAGGTTGACCAAAGTTTTGGCCTCGAGTTGAATATTTGCAAGACTGAACTCTTTTGATCGACCCTTCATGTGATGGTTTGAAGCTTAGAGAAGGATTATTCCCTAATGACATTGCGAGGCCGGATTTGGCTGTTAAGTTGTTGGGTGGGACAATGAGTAAAGACTAGCTAGGCATCTTCCTCAGTCTCGTTAACCGATTCACTTTCACTCACCGTCTTGTTACCACGCTAGCTTGAATAGCCAGGCATTTTCCTTGGAATGGCGGACTGAAGACCAAACCTTCATTACATTACAAAGGGGCTCCCCTGTTTGCTTTCGCTTAGCCGATGGGTTTATTAGAGAGCTAGTCATGAAAAGGGTTGTTAAGGCGGTTGAGTTTTTAGCTTGAGGGACCCGCAAAGTAAGCTTATTTTGCTTCGTTCTTATATAGGTTTTGCTATGATGTTTTTTTAGCTTGAGGACTTGTCTACCGGAATGTAGGGAGTGTGCAACTGTTTTTTATTTATTTTGGACTCCGTGGATCAGTCGAGGATAGTTTGTGGGGTCCTTTTATGACGATTTTTAGTGGCGACTTGCTTCTTTGCTTATTCGGTTTGGGGGCCTTGGTTTATACTCAGCTTTGAAGACTTCTTTTTTTACTTTTGTGCCCTCCAAGGCCTAGCCTTGGACCCTTCAACATTTTTAGGACATTGGAGTTGTTGATATGGGCTTTGAGTTTTTTAGAGCGTTGGACACCTTTCAAGCTTCTATTCCTAGTTTCGATCTTTCTGGTTTTACCTGTCAATAACATCAATAATTACTAGGTTGTGTTTGTATGGAATGATGTATATATGATTCAAATTTCAATTTGAACAACCTCAATCTTACTTCAAATTTGAACATCTTCGGTATAGACTTCAATCTCCATGTTTAATTGTTGTACATATGATTCGGATTCGAACATCTTTAACCTTTTGACTTACGTTTAGGTGAGCACAACGACTTTTTTTTTTATTTGTCATCGATTCTTCTTCGCCGTCATCGCCTCCATTTTCACCGGTCTCCATCGTTGTGAGAGAATCTCATTTGATTGGTGTTGCAATGAGAAGGCACAAATGGCTTGTAAGGGCACGAATGTAATGGATTTTATCCCTCCAATAAACCCTCAAAAACTTGTTTGACAAGTTTTAAAACTCCATATTTCATAACTCTAAAATCACAAATGGAACCACTAGAGTAACTAAACACCACATAAGAACAAGCCTCAAAATACGAATCTAACAAAACCCCCAACACCCAAACTATACACAACCGTTGGGTTGAGTTTAGCGTTTTTAGGAGTTTTGTTCCGGCTTATTTTTTGGTCTGGTTCACAATTATTTTTAATTTAAATACAAATATAAAAAAATCTAGAATCAAATTATAATTATTTTAAAATTATATTTTATAAGAATAAAGCGATTTTACACAAAGTTAACTCGAGAGGAAAAATATGGACAATTTTCATCCTAACGCGTCGGTTTGTGTGGGGTCATACTTTGACATTTTTTTTGTTTTGATAGGGTGACATTGGTTAATGTAACGTACTAACGTAGGGGTGATTAGAAAATATGTAACCGTAGCACTCAAAATGGATAATATTCGACCTTAACTTATAAATCAAACCGACATCTTTCATCCTAAAAAAATAACTTTTGGTTGGTGAACCGACTCGGCGACTCCGCATAAATCAAACCGGGCCATAGCAAAGACAATATTCAACCCTCAGCATCCTTCCATTGTGATCTAACCATGAGCTTCAACAAGAAAGGGCTTCCGTCCAAACCAAAACTAAAGAAGCCTTTGGTCATCCCTGTATCCTCCAGGAAGGCGGAGGAGGAGCGAGGTTTGGAGTCTGGGTTTAGCAAAGTCGAAGATGCAACAAAGGTGTCGAGAGTGATTAAGAAACGAGAATTGGGTGATATTGGTCCTAATTTCTTCTCCCGTCGCATTCGATCCTCTCGAATCTCGTCTCTCCAACTCTCCAATTTCAAGCACTTCGTCTCTCCCCACCGTGGCGCCATCAACTCTCTCCAGGTACTTCTCTCATCTAATTTATTAATTTATTTCCATCTGTGGTTTACTTACTTATCCAGGAAATTTGAAACCTTTTGTTGTTTTCTCTCCGGGTTCTCTATATTCCGCCGGTCCTCTTGTTCATTCGCTTGTTTTGGATTAAAAGAATTTGAATAGCAGTCTTAATGTGAGAGCCTTTAGATGTTATATTTAATTTATTAGAAATCTTGGGTTGCATTTGTTCATTGCAAAATCAGGTTGATTCGATAGAGGGTCGGTACTTACTGTCTGGTGCCTCCGACGCATCAGCTGCCGTTTTTGATGTTAAACGTGCCTCAGATTATGGTGAAGGACATGTTGCAAAGCACAAGTGTTTGTTTGTTGTTGACAAACAACATGAGCAGGCTCACAAGCATGGAATTTCCACTGCAATATGGTATCCAATTGACACGGGTTTGTTCGTTACAGGCTCCTATGATCACTATATCAATGTTTGGGATACAAATACTACACAGGTGAATTCTGCCCTGTCAAGTGGTGACCTAATGCTCTTCTGTTTATTTAGTGTCAGAATTTGATACATGTGAAACTACTGCTAGGTGATTGCGAATTTTAAGATGCCTGGGAAGGTTTTTAGGACTGCCATGTCTCCCCTTGCAACTAGTCACATGCTAATAGCAGCTGGAAGTGAAGATGTTCAAGTGCGTCTTTGTGATATTGCTTCTGGCGCATTTGCTCATACATTATCTGGTCATCGTGGTAAGCAAACATGCTAGAATTGATAATGTCTGTACATCATCTTTACTTACTGTTCTTAAGTTTAAATACTGCCTTATATACCTATATAGTTGTAGTATGAATGAGCAATCACATTTGGCATTTGGTGTAATGTGATAAGTGTGCCATATTTGAAACGACATTAAAATACGTTGGTCCCTATGTGAATTAGTATCTTGTTTTGTCATTGGCAATAAATAAAGTTTTTTTTTTTTTAAATGGCGGGGATCAAGTGGCTTTCCAAATTGCAAGATAAGCTGGCAAAGTGTCAAGTAAAAAGTTGTTGAACTTTATAGTTTTCTGAAGTTATCACGAACTGTTTCAATATTGCTCCTGCTTCCCTGCCATTGAATGCAGTCAAATTCTAATCAAGTTTAGGTCTCCCCTGTGGAGGATTATATATTACTTCGAAATTGTATTCTTGATAAAATATTTTTTAATATGCCTTCATTTAAATAATGTAACTATGCAATGTTACTCTCATTCTGTCCAAATGGTTAAAATGTGGCAGATGGAGTAATGGCAGTGGAATGGTCTAAATCAAGTGAGTGGGTTTTAGTAACCGGGGGCTGTGATGGTGCAATTCGATTTTGGGATATCAGACGTGCAGGATGCTTCCGTGTTTTGGATCAGTCAAAATCTCAAGTGGGGAGGCGCCAACCACTTTTAAAGTTATCCACTGCAGATAAGGTTGGAATCTCATCATTTTTTCCTGTTGAAATTGAAGGTATTGTTAATGAACTACTGGAATTATGACAATGGTGAAATATGCATCCATGTTTTTTGCTACTTCTGATAAACAATAAACTTTGATTTGAAGATTTCCAGAAAATTAAGTGTACCCTAGTTTTTTGCTATCAAATGATGCAGTTCAGTTACTTATATATATTGTGTTTTTATGTTTCAACTTCTACTTTGCTACATTCTTGATAATTGATATCATATTGATTGCTATCTATGATGACCTCTTTTTCAGGCTTCATCATCTAAGGTGGGAGGGCGGAGTTCAGCAACTACTAGTAGAGGGAAACAGAACAAAGTTGCAATGGGTAATGGTGTGGAGCAGTTGACTACACGTACTTCTCCTACTAATACAAAGGTATCAGTGAAGCAAAGGCTCCATCCGGGGTTATTATCAATTCAAGATCGTGCTACTGCTCATTATGGAGCTGTCACTGGATTAAAAGTTACAGAAGATGGCATGTACCTTTTGAGTGCAGGTTGCATGTTCTCATTATTTTTAAAGGGGAAACCCGCTGATTCTATATTGTTTTGTTTTAAGGTCTCGTTTGGTTGCTCATACAGATTTGAAACAGAAAGGTAATGGTTAAGAAATTATGATGTTTAAGATCTTGTTTGGTTATCTTAGTAAAAGGGAGAGAATAGAGTAATTTTAGACTATTTTGCTTATTCTTAACCATGGTATTTCCGTTTCCGTTCCAGATGAACAACCAACGAACCCTAGAACTTATGTTTGTAGATACGAGTTGGGTATGTATATATCTTGACAGTGTGTCTTGGATCTGTATACAAATATCCTTGATTTTTCCATTAAAAAAAAATCATCATTCATTGTCTGCTTTGGTTTTTGCAAGCTTTACTTGTGATGAAATTCTTAAGAAGTTGAGAGCATGATAAAAATGCAAGTAATTGCTGCATCTTTATTGATGGACAGTTACTGAACATCAGAAAGTACCAAATGAATGGTAGTTATCTGAATTCTGTCATTACTGTCTCATTACTTTGAACTCTCAGGTTCTGATTCACGGCTAAGATTGTGGGATATTGAATCTGGCTGCAATACTTTAGTGAATTATGAAAATGTGCGGCTTCAGAATACCAAGGCAATACAACTAGCTGAAGCACAGGATTCTTCCCTTGTGTTTGTTCCATGCATGTCTACTGTCAAAGTTAGCACCTATCTTGTCCCTTTAATCTTTTGAGCAGCGTATATTATTCTAATTTGTAATATGATTAACAAACATACTTTACAGGCATTTGATATCTGGTCTGGAACAACATCCTCGACTTTTCGAGGCCACCTTGAATCTGTAAATTGTTGCTGGTTTAATCGCGAAGATCAGGTATTGCTACTCAACCTCTTCTGTTTCTCTAACATTGTACCATGCAACAATTTGGATGGCAATTATATCTGGTCTGGAAGATCCACCCATTTAAACTGTCAATACTTTTAAACTTCTTGGCATCAAGTTGAGTGTAGTCATGACCGATTCTGAGTCGCATTACTTTACCAAATCCAGGAATTATATACAGGTGGACAAGATCGGCAAATCCTTGTGTGTTCTCCATCCAAGTTTACTTCTGATGAAATGGTAATTTGTTCAGTCCATCATCAACCTTGCTGCATTTTCTTCTCTTTTTAGCTTTAAGGGATTCTTTTAATTATACTTGAGAATGAACAGCCAAGGCTTTCATTTGAAACTTGATTTTACAGGAAAATGAAAACGACAAGAGCAAAAGACGGAAGGTCCCAGCCTCCAGATGAGGATAACTGGAAAGAATAATGCACAATGCCATTTGCATCTCTTGATGCTCAGCATAAACTTTCCTGTCTTAATCTTCTGATATTGCAGTGGTGAGAATATGACCTCCTGTTGTCCACACAAAATGTGTTTCCGGAAAATCACAAAACCCTGATGTATTATGGTTAG
Source organism: Fagopyrum tataricum (assembly GCA_002319775.1). Classification (NCBI taxonomy): domain Eukaryota; kingdom Viridiplantae; phylum Streptophyta; class Magnoliopsida; order Caryophyllales; family Polygonaceae; genus Fagopyrum; species Fagopyrum tataricum. The sequence goes on along the minus strand of CM008279.1, from coordinate 9,706,722 downwards.
TCAACAAACCCTTTTTCGAGTTATTTTTTTATTCTTCCAAGTTTACACCTGTATATACTCACATAATATGCTTTTCATCAGTCTTTTGGTGGGTAGTATCCATGTAACACTGTTCCGAGAAAGACCTTCTCTTTGTTGTACACTGACGTTTCTGACAATTTAGAGCCGTAATGCATATTGCCAAATACAAGCATACTCTCATATTTCCTGATGTTGATTTGGACTGGAAGCCGATGGAACATGTAAAGAGAGACCATTGTCTGTAGAACTAGGTTACAAGTAATGGGAATAATGTATTTCAAGTTACACCATGTTTTAAAAAATGTGTATCATTGTCTACTGACTCAGATGGAGGAGATGTATGTGGTTGCAACTAAAATGGTGAGAAGTTTCGTGTATTAATTGTGGAATTTCATGCCAAATGCTACTTTTAGATCTCGGCTAATTACTTGGACTTGTAGAAGCTTCTCAATCCCAACCACATCATTTTGGTTCAGATAGAGACAACAGGATGTGATCTTATCATTTTTATTTTTTTTTACACAGTTGCTTACGTATCTATACGGTCACGCCAGTCCTTATCGATCTTTCAAATAGGACTGGGAAAACACTATGAAGGTGGATGCCCTTGTAGCCACAAAATGCAGGAAAATGCATCTGTTACTGTTATTTAATTTGAGTATCCATGATGTTAGAAAGTAAGTGAAGATTGTGTATGCAAACTGGGGTCTGAAGCCATGGTTTGAAGATATGTGGATAATGGAAGATCTGTTGTATATTATGCATTCTGATTGGTTTAGATGAACCTCAAATCGGAAATCTCTTCAAATTTCTGTTTGCAGGAAGGATAAAGTGATAAATCATGATTTCTTTCCCCATTTCATCTGTTCTAGAAGGTTAAACACTCGACAGGTTCTTATCAGTAAAATGATTTTGGACACAGCAATTCAAGTAAATCGCCTGCGCGATTCTTCGCAATTGATCGTTGCAATCTTTGCATTTATTGCGGTTGAGTAACTAACAGGTTCCCATGGTAATCAAATCAATCAACTATTTCAATTTTCAACTGTCATTTTCCGCGTATAGCAAATTGTCAAACTTATTGCCATTTTAGTCGTACCTGCAAACACAATATTCTCCGTTTTACGCTTATTTTACTTTCTCCAACACTCATCTCACCGGCACCCATCTTCTCCCTTTGTTTTATCCTTTTGTTTCGCTGTCCAGAATAATCCTCGGATCAGGAGATCAAAGCCTTTTAGTATGTCAAGCAGGTTACTTTCTCCGGTGAGATTACCAGAGATGGATCCAGGGTTATGGGGTTCTTTTCCGGTTGAGCTTCTGGAACATGTACTCTGTTTCCTCCCTGTGAAAACAGTTATTAGTTTCAGATCAACTTGCAAGCGTTTCAGATCATTCATTTTCAGCACCTCTTTCCTCTCCAAACGCTACTCTGTTTTTCCTTCTTCTTTATCTCCTTTCTCCTCCTTCCTCGTTCTCTTTCATCCCCAATTTCATCACTTCCTCCTTTATAATTCAGTATCGAGTTCATGGCGGAACTCTGTCATCTCACTCAATACTCCTTTGAATTCCTCCTCTCTCTTCTCTTCTTCCTGCAATGGCCTCCTCTGTTTCTTTCTCCCTAACTCTGTTTCCTTCTTGATCTGTAACCTTCTTTACCAATCATCACAAGTAGTCAGATTCCCAACCTTAAACTTCTCATTTGAGCTCCTTTCATTAATCCCTGATCACACTGGGTTCAAAATCTTCGCCATCCCATCCGGATCAACTTCCAACTCTGTTTTCATCTACACTTCAAACTCCCAATCATGGGACAAATTCAACATCCCAATCCCAATCACCAGCAACCACAACCACCAGGAAGGAATATTTCTGGATGGGAGCTTGTACTTCACCACATCCCATCCTTTATCGGTGAAAACATTCGACCTCGAGAGCGGGGAGATGAGGAACCCAGATGCTGAGCTGCCTATCGAGCTCGTTTTCATGAGAATTCTGAGCGATGATGGGGAGAAGGGGAAGATTTACATGGTTGGCGGGGTCGGGAGAGACGGGATTTCAAGGAGCTTAAAGCTTTGGGTAATGGAAGATGGAGGGGGGAATTGGATTGAAATGGAAACTGTGCCCGAGTTTATGTTCAGGAAATTCATGTCAGTTTGTTACCACAACTATGAGCATGTATATTGCTTTTGGCACCAAGGCTTGATATGCATTTGCTGCTCTACTTGGCCTGAGATATTGTATTATATGGTTTCAAGAAGAACTTGGCATTGGCTGTCGAAATGCCCGGCGTTGCCTGAGAAGTGGAGATGTGGGTTCAGGTGGTTTTCCTTCGTTCCCAAGCTTTGTGTTTCTGATTGAGATGGATGTTTCTGCACTCTTCATTTTCAATTACTGGAGCTTTGTGTTTCATGTTGTCCTGAATTATGTTGTATTGCCTTGTGTACCTTTTGTATTTACTGAGTTTGTATAATGTTCAGCTTTATTGATTTATGATTTACGATCTTCATCCTGTTAAATCGACGGTACTTCCAAGTTAAGACGGTCACTTGTCACCTGAAAGCTGCATAGTGAGGTTTCAAACTTTGAAATTGATGCAAATTCCAAAGTCGAAACTTCAAACGTGGGCCAATGCAAATAAAATTGTGGAAAATGGTCTAATACTGTAGCAGTTGGTTTATGATAGAATCTAATCGCAGTTGTATGCAGAATAATCACAACTATTCATCTCAACATTTTGATACATTAAGCACAATGACAATTCTCATACGATTGCCCTTTTTATGTCTCCAAATTTCTAATCAACCAAATAATTCCCAATCCCTTTATAGAGCAAAAACCAAATTCAAAATGTGCATACTTGAATGATAAAAGTGTCTCTCATACTTGAATGAGTTGTAAGGGTCACAATCGATGACAACGTTGATCCCCAAGTGCATGTAAACGGGTCGTGACATCACTGATAAGCTATGACATGCGACTAGAAGGCTTCCTGCAACCAGTCCACTTAGGTATACGGTCAAATATATTAGTATCACTCCAGATGGTTAAAGGGATGGAGGCGATGGTCGGGAGACACTCGTGCCACATAATAAGATGGATACAGTTTGAATCACTTAATAAAAAGATAATAATTGGTCTATGCGTGATGTCATGTTGTGGTGTTTAATTTCCGCTTTGATATGTGTTTGTATTAGAGTAATGCTATATGATATTTGGAATTGCTAGATAACGAATCCTACCGTTTTGTTGTTAGATATTTTGCAGGGTAGGAGATCTATGGAGTGATCTGGAGTATGGTGGTCATCCGGGTTCCCGTTCCTGATAGGTCGGGACGTGAGGTTTTCTTTTGGGTAAGACTTTTCACCCTTTTTTCCTTTTCTGGATATTCATACGTTATGATCGACGGCCATTTATGTTTTCTTTCTTTTGCATGACTATTTCAAACACATAAACTATTGTTCAGTTTTCTTTATTTGTGTCTTGAAAAATTCAGTGAGATTGTTATTAAGTTAGGGTCGAGACTCACGGTAAGACTCTAGCCCATGACATCCCGAGTTCTTAAAATTCCATTATATTTTTTGTAATTTTTATTATATTTTATGTGTGAAAATATAATGAATGTCCTTCTCGTAATAACCTCAACATTACTTAAATGTAGCTTTTAAAGATAGCACAACATAACATGTAACCTCAAATATAGAATAAAATTTATATCGTAATATATATACCTCGTAACAACTAGCTAATATGCCTTCATACAATAATACAGTATGTAGATTGATGGGTCATTTATAAAAATCGTATCATTAATGGACATTATAGTGACACGTTCAGGTTAACATGCCAATCATGATGCATATCAACTATATCATCCATGTTCATTTTGTCGACTCCATAACATGCATGTGGATCATACTTGTGAAGATTAATGATGATGCACATGATACATACTTCTTCCCAAACACATGTGGATCATCCACGGTCTTTTTACAATTTTACATCCAAATTATTTATTAAAAAAATAATAAATATATAAATCCAACTAACTTTGTGTAATTATGCACATACAGAAACATTTTCTTTGAATTGGTTGTCTTAGAATACCACTTCTATATATTATGTTGTTCACCGCTCTATTTATGTACAAAATATATGTAATTTGAATATAAAAAAAATATTACATTGACAATATTATGTGTATGCATCATTGACATTACAAAAATGATATAACAAATTGAAAGATCAATAGCGTACCATTTTTTTTTACTTAGATTGTATTAGGCTTGCAAAATTTTAATGGAGGATTATAAAAAAACGAAGGTAGCTAGTGGATATATATATATAACTTACCTTTCTATTCTAACATTTGCAATCATCATCATAATAGTATTTTTGTGTTAGGATCATTATAAATCATTTCTCTAATAATAAATAAAGATACTAGGCAAAAAAAACTTACCTTATATGTTCCATTGATTATAGATGGACATTTATATTTTAACCCTATTGATTATAGATGGACATTTATATTTTAACCCTATTTAGATAATTACAATAAATATATATAATTGTAAGATGACTAATTACTAAGATACTTGTTAGGCAAAAGACTACAACATGTTTTTATCTTATATATATATTAAAGCAGAGGCCTCTATTGCCACGTGTCGCTCCGAGAATTAACCTCAGCCCAACGAAATTTTTTTAGGCCTCTACTGCCACGTGTCGCCCCCAGATTTAACGTTGCCATTTTTTAATTAAGTCATTTAAATTTAGATTTTGTAATCAGAACTTTTTTAAAAATTAAATTATTTAATAAATCTGAATTAGCAGTTTGTAATCAAAATTATAAAAACAAAAGATTTCATAACTAAATTTTTAAAAATCTAAAATAAAAATTTTGTACGTATGTTTGTATTTAGTTGATTCGAAATTTATTATTTTTATTTTTGTTTACTTGACGCTTCTTTTTTCTTAAAAAAAAACATGACAAAATTTAATTATTATTTTGTATAATATATAATTTTTTAATTTAAATTTTTAACAAAAGCTTCTATTATTACGTGTGATATTTCTCATCAGTCTTCCCTGATTAAGATTTTATAAGACAATTATTTTGTTAAATTAGAATCTTTTATTGTTAAAATTTTTTAAACACAATCGGTTACCATTAATCTTATCATCAGTTTAGTTGACGAAAGTTTTTTTTATTGTAAAAGATGACAGATTTTAATCCTATCAAGATCGCTCAAATTAACACGTGTTACACCAATATTTAACCTCATCATCCCAATTTTTTTAATTACGTAATTTATTAAAAAAAATTGCAATTACAATTAATTTTAAAAAAATTCATCAAATCTTAACAATTTTGTTTTAAAAAAATCAAATTGGATAACGAAATATAAATAAATTTGAAATCAGATCGTTTAAAAACAAAAACACTTTTTCAAATCCAATTATTTTTTAAAAAAATATATTTTTTTATATCAAACCGGGTATATTTTTTAAATTATCGAATTATTTTTTTTAAATATTATTTATTAATAAATATTTTTATCATAATTTCTAAAAATCGTGAAGATTGTATTAAAATGCGGATTTGTTAAAAAAGAAAATCATAAATTCTATTAAAAAATTTTATTAGAAAAAAAATATTAGAAGCCTCCAAAAAATGATATTTTGTCATAAATTCTTTTACTTTAACGTTACAGTGAAAGCTTTCATAGCAAAGCAAACTTTAAAATTAATATTTTGTTATATGACATATTATATTATATGTTTTTTCACTTTAATAAATATTTCATAATATTGATCTTATTTTAACTTAAATAAAACTATAAATTTATTATAAAATGAAACTATACTCATTTATAATTGACATTAATTAGTATTTAACACAATAATATACTATATAATTGTTTAATAATGAAAATTACCAACAATTAATATAGATCATGATATGTGTACATCAATTCTTTTAGTCAAGAAAAGTTATCCGCATGAATACTCAAAGCTAAATCCAAATATATAATTACCGATTTTAACCCGCATCTTGATATTAATATAAAATATCATTATTTTTTAATAATATTCCATATTTTTGTAAGCATTTAAAATGTGTCAAACTAATGTTATACATATTAAAAAGAGACATTTATTATCACGTTTTTTTAAACTCAACCCGCACAAGGTGCGGGTAATACACTAGTATATATTAAAGCATAGGTCTCTATTGTCACGTGTCGCCTCCAGGATTTTTCTCAGTCCAACGAAAAATTCTCAGGCCTCTGCTGCCACGTGTCGCCTCCACGATTAACGTCAACCTAAACTTTTTTTAAATACGTAATTTAAAACGAATAAAAAGGTTTTTGCAATTATCTTTAATCCTTATCTAATTAATAATCAAAAGAACCTATTTAACCAATTATCAAAAAAACGTGGAATCTCATAGGTTGAGATTAGGAAAAAAAATCTCTAAGTTTTTCATTGGAACCAATAGATAATTAACTATTAATATATTTATATACGAATTTAAAACAAAACAATAACTTAGTAATGTATTTGACCTAATATTATACAAAACCCGCACAAGGTGCGGGTAATACACTAGTATATATTATAGGAGTAGCACTCCTTGCGACGTGTCACGCAGAAAAATACTGACTGTCACGTGTCATTTTAGTATTTAACCACAACTCACCAAAATATTAATTAAGTTTATTCGTTACAAAATTATTTAACGAAATATTAAAATCAAATCTTAATTAAATCCATCCCTTCCAATCACTTTTTTTTATCGCGTGAGATATGTATATCAGATTGGAATCACACCCATGACAAATTTTTAGCAGTACAAAAAAAATAAAAGAATTAATTAAATCCATTTTTAACAATTAAATGTTACGATTTTCATCCCTTCCAATCACCTTTTTTTGTTACCTGAGATTGTGCTATTTCTTAAATTAATTTATATATAACAATTAATTTAACACCATATGCTACCAATGTACTATTTCTATTAATATATGAATCAATATAATAAGGGGGAGAAAAATCAAAATATGAATTATTATACGATTAGATATTTTATTAATGTATTATATAATATTATAGGTAAAGTGTAAAAATATTTATTGCTTATTATCTACTCTATCTAATGTAAAAAAGATAGTTTATATATAATCCCTTAAAGAAATATAATAACAAATAATTTTTTTATAAAATCCCGTGCAAGGCACGGGTAATACACTTGTATGTTTTATAGTTAGAAGATATCACTAACAAAAATGTCGCCGTCGTAAATTTTGTAAAAATAATTAATATTAAGGTTTGAACCTACAACATATTGATTATTAAGATGATATTCTATATTAAGGTATACGTAATTCTTTGGGATTAATTTTATTACTATTTATTTTGTTGTTGAATACTAGCGGAAACATGCATGCATGCATGTCCACTATTTTATTAAAAAAATTAAAGTGACCTACACTAAAGTCATACATGGAGTAGTACATCCACGTAGGTCATTGTTCAAAAGGACTTCCAACCCCTCAATGGGTCGTTTTTATTAAAAAAAAATGATCGGAAATACGAAAGCAAAATTACAAATAAAATCCGCAGCGAAATTCGCTTCGCGGTAAGCATAATTATAACCACAACTAATAAGGTCATTTATTCAAAAAAAACCCATACTTTATTGGTATATATTTACATATAGGGTTGAGCTTAAGTGAAAATGGGTCTTAACTCTTTGTGTCAAAAGTATGAAAGATCCACAACCATTTGATCAAGTAACAATTGTTCATGAGTGATGTTATTCGAAGCAGTCGAAAAAAACCAACGCTACAGTAGATTCGGGTTGTGCATGTACCCGGATACGCGCAACCCATTCGGGGCATGCACCTCATGAAACGCATGCAGTGGTAGATACAGTGTCATCCAAGCTAACCAAAAAAAATAATAAAAAAAAATTAGACTACATATCTTCTTTTTTACACTCAATTAGATGGTTTACTTCTAAAGAAAACTTGTCTTGGCAATGGAAAAAACTGATGAAACTTAGAAATGAATTTGAATCAAAATTTAGATGGAATGTTGGTGATGGGAGTACTGTCAAATTCTAGACGGATTGTTGGATTAAAAACGAACCTTTAATTAAGGAATGCCCGGATGCTAATTTAGCTGAGACTAACATTGAGGTTAACCATTTCATCAACAAAAATAAATGGGATATGGATAAAATTGATATGAAAACTGGGCATATCCTACCTTTCGAAACAACATCAAGTCTTATCAACTTTCTAAAACCTTCATTTGTGATCGTTTATACTGGGCGCCGGCTGAGGATGGGGACTTTTCTACAAAGTATGCATATAACTCGTTGTATGTGAATAGGGGGCTACATACGGGCTTGAATGACTGGATTTGGAACCTAAGGTTATCCCAAAGGTGAAATCTTTATTTGGAAAATGGTAATTAACGGATTACCTACTAAAGAGAATCTAGAAAGACAGAAAGTCCCTATCCCTTTGAAATGTTGTCTCTATGATCACCCCTTCGAATCAGCAGATCACCTTTTCTTTAAGTGTTAGTATACTTCTGAGGCTATTGTTCAGAATTCGATCAATCAATCCCTGGTAAAGGTTAACCAATTGAAATCTAAAGTTGCTGATAAAGTTGAATGGATTAAAAATAATTTAACAGAATCAAAAATGACCTATCTAATTGTCTGTTGGTGGAATATCTGGTTTGCTAGAAACCAAAAAATTTTCTCCAATAAAAATACTCAGAATATAGATGCGATTGTGCGGAAACAATTAATCGACTGGAACCGGAGCAATAAGGATAATAATAAGAACAAGGGAAAATCGAAGAAGAACAAGAGGAAAAAGAAGAACATCCAATGGGAGAAACTTGAATTAGGTATGATAAAACTAAATTTTGATGGATCATCGAAAGATTCTGGTGAATCTGCCTTTGGATTCATCCTTCGGAATCATGAGGCTAGTACGATTTCTCTTGGCTATGGGAGATGTGGAAACATATCAGCCCAACTTGCTGAAGCATTTGCGTTAAGAGAGGGTCTAGTCACGGCCTTTGATCTTGGTATCAAAGCGATTGAGATTGAAGGAGATTGTCTGATGGTGATTAATGTTGTCAAGCAGATCTGGAAACCCCCTTGGGAGTTAGATCTGATTTTATCGGATATCTCTAATATTTTGTTGGGTTTTCTTCAGGTTAAAATCCGACATATTTTCCGTGAAATAAATGGAGTGGCGGACCCGCTTGCTGAGATGGGCCACGACTGCATCCATTTGACAAGGTCGTCTACTGTCCAAGTCGACGAGCTCATCCGTAAGGATGCTCTAGGGTAAAAAGTCTCGAGGAGATAGACCACCCTAATTGCTTATCTTATAATATCAAAAAAATAAAAATAGATGATTTACTAGTTTTTCTAGGTTCTACTACTTCTTCAAATAAACTAAAACCATACCCTGTCAATGTGTAAAAGATTAAAGCATTTTTTTACACTCAATTGCTTTATAATATACTCTAATCTACAAAAAAATTGTTTGCACTTTACAATAAAACTAAACTCTACAAGTTTTCAAAGTTTTTTTTTTATTGCTCTCAAGCTTTTTAGTTGCTCTAAATTAATTTAGAGGTAAATGTAATTTAGATTAAAATTTGTAATTATTAATTGTTAAATATTCGATGAATTATTAAATACTAGATTTAATTATAGCTATGTATATATATTATAACAATAAAATTTATATTTTTTTGTATTTTTTAGTTTAAACTCCGTCCGTCCCAAAAAACTTTTTGGCTCCGTCCTGGGAGCATGCGCACTGCGCCCAGAAAATGCCTACGTAGCGCACATTTAAAATGCAAAAGAAGGTTGTGTTGCATATTAAAGAAAGCTCCCCCGCATGTGCCCCACATGTGTGCCTCAAGAGGCGCATATGGGATTGGCGCGTTGCGGACTCCGCTTCTATGCCCATTTGTCCGTGCAAATAGTAATTTTGATTGTTCATATATAACATGTATTTGTTCAATTAAATATTGTTCAACTATATTTGTAATCGTTCAAATATATCAATTACTCGACTATATTCAAAAGAGTTTAATTGTATGACCAATTGTTCAACAATATTCGAAATTGTTCTACTACATAACAAATTGTTCAAATGTTAATTTATATGTTAAATAATTCGACTAAATTTGTTGGATAAATCACAAGCCTTTATTATTTTGATCAATGGGTTGTGAGTCCTTCTCACTTTTGACCCTAAGGTCAAAAGTAGGAAAGAATAATAGTCATCGGTTTAAATGAATGAAGGGTTGTGACGAAGCAGATGGGATCTCCTGTATCACTAACATGTGATTGGTTGATGATAAATAAATAAGGATTAAAAATTTACTGTTTTACGGGAAAAATAATAAACAATATAAATTCCACCAATCACGTGATATGGATACAATGGTACATATAAATAGGGATACATAAGATCCTGACCGGTGATGAAGCGCTTCTTTTAAATGAGCTTTGTTATTAACGGTGATATTAAACACCGTAAGAGGGAAGCACTGGTTTTAAATGAGATTTGTTCAAGTATATAACATATTTGTTCAACTATATTGCATATTTGGTCAAAACTGATTTGTTCAAAACCCGATTTGCTCAAGTATACAACTTATTTGTCCAACTACATTGCATATTTGTTCAAAACCTAATTTGTTACACTATATTGCATATTTGTTAAAAACCTAATTTGTTGAAGTATACAACTTATTTGTTCAACTATATTGCATATTTGTTCAAAACTTGATTTGTTCAACTATATTGCATATTTGTTCAAAACCTGATTTGTTCAAGTAATACCTTTTTTGTAAAAGTTTACAAAATCATCCATTGATAGTACTGTAGAACTCTGTTCACTTTCTCTTTCTGAACATTTTGTATCTTGGGATGCTGCATCGACATAGATTAGAGGAGAAGGAGAGAGGAGTTTGATTGGAAGAAATCAAATCGATCAACCTAGAATCGAAGAGATCGAAGAAGGAATGAGGAATGATGAAGGAGGAAGGAGGAAGGAAAAAGAAGAAAGAGCGTGGAATGAACGACGATGTGAATAATTTGAATCGAAGAAATTGAATCGGTTAACCGGAATCGAAGAAATCGAAGAAGTAATGACTAATGAGGAAGGAGGAAGAAAGAAGGTGTGTGGAATGAACAATATATAAACGATGTTAAGCCTAAGCGTGTTGAGTGAGATAATGAGGGCCATAAAATTTTTTGATCGGACGGCTGTGAATCCTTCTCACTTTTGACCCTAAGAGTATTTTATATATGATCCAAACTCCCCTATCTCTCTTTATATATAAAATATTTTTTTATCATTTTTAATTTAATACACATTAATAAATTGAAAAAATTCCACCAAAAAAATAATTTCATTGTCCATCATTAATATATTTTTACATTTATATTCCTTCCGAATGTTGTTGCTCCACCGCCACTTGTTTATAGGGTTGTTATAATAGTCGAGCCTAAATTTTAAACAAGTTTTGAATGTGTGCATATTTGGTTCGTTTAGAAAATTAACGTGTCTGAATAGAGGGTTTTTTTTTTTCCAGAGTAGCTCAATATACTTATTCTATAGGTTATTTTAGCCAAATAACACAAGTTTTAGCCGAACGAGCCGAGAACTATCATGCTCAAGCTCGACTTGTTCATAAATAAGGCAAAAATTAAATTTTAAACGAGGTTTAAAATGTATTTGTATTCGGGTCGTTTATAAAAAGTGAACAAAACTAAACTGATTTTTTCCCCGAACCAAGATGAGGCGAGTAGCTCGTGTCATATAATAGCCTTAGTTGTTTCGTCCTCTGATACTCTTGAGTGGTTAGTAGTGTAGTTAATTACTCCATTAAAAGTCGATATGTGATGAGAGTAACACATTAGTGTCAAAGATCTTGATACAACATTTAGTGTTAAAGATCTTGGGTTACTTCACTATCTATTTAAGTATTGAAATAAATTATATTACAACTGGTATTGTCATGACACAACGCAAGTTCACACTTAAGTTGTTAAGATATGCAACCTTAACATATGACAAATCGACCAACACACATTTGCTTCTCAATGCCAAGCTTCTTCTTGATGATGGCACTCTTCTTCCTAATGCTCTACCGCATTTTGGTGGGGAAATTAAATTTTCTCACATACAGTTGGCTAGATATGTGCTACACAGTCCAATATCTAAGTCAATATGTCAAAGGTACATTGGATTATGGGATGTTGCTTAATGAGTGTGATTCACCATCTTTTCTAGTCTATATTGATTCTAATTGGGCATCGTGCCCGACTACTCGTCGATCGGTCGGTGGATTTGTCCGTTTTCTGGGTGGATCCCCTGCTAGCTGAAAGTCTAAAAAGCAAGGGGACGGTTTCAATGAGCTATGACGAAGCAGAGTATAGGGCAATGGCTTTTGTTTGCGGCAGAAATCACATGGAGTGTAAGACTTCTCACAAATATAGGTCTTCCTCCTCTCCAACTAGTTCGTCTATATTGTGATAATAACTCGGCGATCCAAATTCCAAACAATCCTGTGTTTTATAAAAGAACGAAATATGTCGAGATATGAAGCAACTTTACTAGAGACAAAGTAATGGAAGGCTCATGGAATTACATTTTGTCTGATATCCTCACCAAAATTGTATCATCTGTACAACAAAATGAGCTCCTATCCAAACTTAGAATGTCTCGTTCCTCCACCTTCAGCTTGCGGGGTAATGATAACACATTAGTGAATAATGAGGGAGTATGAATTTCAACCTCACATCTTGTAACTAACTCTGCGTAAATGAGTAAAAATGATTCATTTGAATGAAGACATTTTTCCATCTTCAGTATTCTCTTGTTTCAGAATTAACAGTATGTAATAAGCTGGTAATTATTACAGTAGTTTGTTACGTTAATTGGGCAGTAAATTTAGAAGAAAGGAAGTTGGAGCCTATCGAATGGCGAGCCTTGCAGACACGCCTTTAGGCCTTCTCTCCGCACGTGCTTCATTCTCTCACTCTTCCATCCCCTTCCACGTGTCACCCTTGTTCCCTTTATATCTTCATTGTCGCACGCAATCACGCTCACGCATCCCAATATCAATTCAGTTTCACAACTTTCGGTTTCTCTCCGCAACGAGTCTGATGAAACACAATTTCTAGAACGTCAATATCGAAGATTTTTCTTTCTTTTCTGGTAATGGAGTCCGAGATAACCCCCGCAAAGTTCACCTACATGGGCCGCAATTTCAGCGACCTAACAAACAACGATAACTCGTCCTCCGCTTTCAGCGACTGCAACAGCGACAACTCCGGTGACTTCACAAGCGCCTCCGCTCAATCCCGGGAGCTCTGGCTCGCCTGTGCTGCTGGAGACGCCAATTCCGTCGAACAACTCATCCAACAACTCGTCACGGACCTCGGTTCCACCTCAATTGATGATCAGAAGCAGGCTGCTATGGAAATTCGACTCCTCGCGAAAAATAAACCTGAGAATCGGCTCAAAATCGCTAGAGCAGGCGCTGTCGGTCCTCTCATTTCGCTCATCTCCTCATCCGATCTTCAGCTCCAAGAATATGGAGTCACCGCGATTCTAAACCTATCGCTCTGCGAGGAGAACAAGGATCTGATCACCGATTGCGGTGCCATCAGACCGTTAGTTAAGGCACTCAGAACGGGAACTTCAACGGCGAAGGAAAACTCAGCCTGCGCTCTTCTCCGGCTCTCGCAGATTGACGAGAATAAGGTCGTTATCGGACGATCCGGAGCGATTCCGCTCTTAGTGAACCTTCTAGAAACCGGAGGAATTAGGGCGAAGAAGGACGCATCCACCGCTTTATATTCCCTTTGTTCTGTGAAGGAGAACAAATTGAGGGCGGTCCAAGGCCGGGATTGTGAAGCCTTTGGTCGAATTGATGGCGGATTTTGGATCTAATATGGTGGATAAGTCCGGCGTACGTGCTGAGCTTGCTGATGTCTGTCGAGGAGGCGAGATCGGCGGTGGTGAAGGAAGCGGGGATTCCAGTGCTCGTAGAGCTTGTGGAAGCCGGTTCACAGGAGACAGAAGGAGATTGCAGCGGCGATTCTGTTGCAGCTCTGCGATGGCAGCGTTTTGCATCGGAAGATGGTGGCGCGTGAGGGTGCGATTCCGCCTCTGGTGGCGCTTTCCCAATCCGCCACCAGTAGGGCCAAGAAGAAGGTAACCAATTTACTCCGCACTTTTATTTTTTTAAAATTTTTTTTTACATATTTTTAAAAATGTAGCAAAAATATATTATAATCTGGTTAGGCCGACGGATATTGGGACCAGAAATTTGAAAATATTATTCTATATTATTTTGTTCTTTATTGCCGAGGAATTGATCAAGTCATATATAGGATTAATATGCAAGTATAGTGGTGGTGGGTTTGTAAGATTGACCTGGAAAATCGCTATTCTTGGGGAAGAGTAGTGTAGAACTGTAGATTTGTCAGCAAAGTGTCAATTCAAGGAAACTTTGGTACTCATTCAATTCTAACTATGAATATTCATCTGGGCTATAGTTTTGCACCATCTTAGATCTTACAATTTAAATTTTAAATTCAAACAAAAGCTCAAACTAATTCTAATATTTGTTCTTGTCTTGTCATATTTGAATCTGCAATAGTATCAATTCAACATTAACTTTGGCAAGATATTTTCATAGATCATGAAAGTTGTGTCCACAGTAAATGCCGTACAAGCTGACAAACTGTAGGGTCATTACATGTTACCAAAACATATTTTGTCGCTTGGCGTAGACTTGGAAATCTAATTAAGCATTAATAACGGAGAGAACATGGTACACTCATTCATATAGGAGAGCATCTGAGAATGCAATTTTAAGATAACTCATTGTTGTTTTGGAGTATATATTCACAATAATTATTGGGTCGGAAGTAGAATGATTGATCAATAATACGATGATAGTATGTGATATTGATGGATTTATTGTGGTGTTTGTGTGACAGGCAGAGACATTGATAGAGCTTCTACGACAACCAAGATCAGGCATTCTTGCTGCAAAAGAGAGCTCTTAAATTCATAATGCAAGCCCTCTTCGTACCTTTGTCTCCCCGTAAAGAGTAAATTTATAGTTAGGATTTGAGAGCCTTTTATGCGTCCCCTGTACCTTTGTGTTTCTCGCAAAAATGAGCTCTTGTTGATCAAGATTAGGAGATAGAGGTAGCTGAATGATGTGGCGACTTATGAATGGTGCAAATGTGTGGAATATATGGAATACCAAACATCAGTGGATTGGATTGGTTTGGTTTGGTTTCTTGTTTGTTTTTTTGTTTTAGACTGTTTTTACTCTTTGTCCTAGAGTATAAAACTGTGCGTTTAGATGATTGAGGTTTGTAGAGGAGTGTTGGTCATAATAATCTTCTCCTCTTTTTACTCCATTCAGTGGATCAGTGATGCAGAAGCTAAGGATCATATTCCTTTCCCTTTCCACACGAAAAAGGGACTGTGATAATATCGATGACAACATATGTAGAGCATTATGTACTCCATCTGCCATTCCTGCACATTCTAGTTGAAGAAAATTTATCAGGTAACAAAGATTTGTAAATACTTGTTAAAACTACTGTTTAGATTGACTACTTATTAGGTGTTCAATCTCCTGACTTAACAGAATGATATTTGATTAATTAATTTGAGGTGAAATATACACGCGAGTTCAAACAATCATAAGAAATTTTCTTACTCTGAAATAAAACATTTATTCGCGGGGAACTCTTTGTAAGATTATTCCTTTTCATACAGAGTCACGGGTAGCTGAGTTGTATGTTCATAAATATGAACGGATAGTTAAATAAATAATAAGATTAAGAAGAATGATCAATCTTGCGACGAACTAGTAGATGTACGGCATACTAAGAAGAATGATCAATCTTGCGACGTGGTGCGCTGGTGAGAGCAATATTTCGAAATAAACCTTTCACAATTAACCTACAATTTTTTTAAAATCCGTTAATTATTTTCGTATCTTTGACTAGTTCAGGGCCCGTGTCATGCACGGGTATTTGATGAGAAAAATATATTTGAATAAATATTATGTTTTGAATATATTGATAATGTGTTGAATATTATTTAGCAAATAATATAGCCAATGATCCCCTATAACGACACATATATCGGTAGGTCAACATTTCACACATTTCAGTACTTAGTATTGTTTCAGGTATTTCTCGCTCCGATACTCGAAACCACAACTACCCCAGTCAGGAGCCCGGAATGAATCAATCCCCACGTATTTATGGATAGTGGTCGTAGTTGTTTGAGGTATTTCTCGCTCTTGAGATTCAAGTAATTCTAGATTCAACCTCAAGACCTGGCCGAGAAAGGGTTGCAACGGTTGGCCTTTGGCCTTTTCTTAAATAAAATGTAAGATCTTTAGTTCTCTACCAAATACCATACAAACATCGTTATCTTAAATTTAGCAAACAAGTTGTCAGTATACAAACATCTCTATCACCGTATTTACAAGAAAATTCGGCAAACATGTTGTCAGTATACAAACATCTCTATCACCGTATTCACAAGAGAAAGTAGATTTTGAAGTTGGACATCCTGTGTCTTGTCGAAGAGAAGATAGCATTTCTTGCAATTGTCAAGAAATCATCTGCTGTTTTCGGCCCAAAAAAGTTATGAAAAGACTGAAAAACAGCTTCTTTTTCGGTAAATCACCCTCGCATGTATGTCATCTCTAGCAAGTTCAACACACTTGAAATCTCTTGCTCCAACACCAAAGTCAAACAGGCCTGCAATCTAAAGACAACTTAAATGAAAGCAAAAGTACATAAAATCGATAATGGTTATTAACCTTCAAATATATGAGATTATAGGGGAAAAAAGCAAAAGACTTAGTAGGTTGTATTTTAAGTATTTATCTTATTCGGTTACAACTTATAAAAAAATCTCACCGAAATACATATGGCTTTAGTTATAGTTTAGTGATAAAATCGTACCTAAATACTTTTAATATTTAATTTAAGAAATTTTACGATTGAATTGTTAGGATTAAACGAAAATTATATCAATAATAAAATCAATAGAAATATATTATATATGTGTTTGTGTCAAATAATTCAAATA
Source organism: Fagopyrum tataricum (assembly GCA_002319775.1). NCBI lineage: Eukaryota > Viridiplantae > Streptophyta > Magnoliopsida > Caryophyllales > Polygonaceae > Fagopyrum > Fagopyrum tataricum. The sequence continues at coordinate 9,689,503 of CM008279.1, read as the reverse complement.
CTAACGATCAACTCAAATAGGACAAAAAGAATTATTAAAAATAATAAAAATCAACATGTAATTGAATATAGATATTTTATTAATTTATTGCTTGATACATAACTTAATTTACCTACCACATTATAAGCTTTTTGTGGCCACATAGATGTATAATAAATATATAAAATTAGAATTGTAAAAGTAATCTAATATCAAAAGATTATATGAACTGATGTTTAAACTCATGTAATCTAATATGCAAATCACATGTATGAACATTCATGTAATTTATAGCTTACAAGAGGCAACTCGGAGGACATCGAGATAGAAATTGTCAGTTGTGTTTCTTGATCGCAAATATGATGCCCTTTCTTCTCTATCTTAACTAAGTTGTAGGACCATCAAGTTGGAGACGTGCTCTTCCAAGCGTTTCTTGGCATCCAGCCTGCCAACATTGGCTATAGCTAACAAGAGGCAACTCGTACTCTTCTTGAACCACATGTATGAACATTCATGTAATTTATATCACAAAATCAGTACAAATTTTCAGTTCTCAAATAGGAAAGAGTAATAAAGCATACAATACTTCCATTAACAACATTAACTTGAACAGTCAAAAGGAGTACAATGAATTGATAGAATTTGTAACACCCAAATTATGGGAACTGGTTAGGACCTCACAGTGGGTTCGGCCTTAGGTTGACGTCAATAATGTCGGACCTTGCAACAAAGCATAAATATTATTAAATAGAAATCCTTTCAAAATAAACGTATTTAGACTTAACAAACTCTAAACTCATACGACATCCAACTGAAAATGAAATATAATCTATTGTATGATAAATAAATAAATAACTAACAACTAAGTAAACCAATACACTCGCTACTCCTAGTACGGAAATTCCGACTGATCACTCCACTCCTGATTTCTCGGTAGAGATCCAACTTGCAAGATCTAACAACACGGTAAAACCGTATATGCTATTGGATGTTTTGATGCATTTTTCAGTAGGACTGGTTTTAATGCATTTTTCCCGTATACGCTACTGGACTGGTCACCGGGAAAATCTTCCGGCACCCTCGGACCGGACAGAAAGCTACGACACGTTATAATGCACTTGTGCCTCCCTTTAGAAATATAAAGACAGTGATCTAGTTCATTCATTTTATTTCACACGCATAACACACACTACCCTAGTACACACTCGATATTATAAAGGTAGCTAAGTGAGTCCTATGAACTTACTTTATCCGTATTGGTCTCCAACAACGTTATTCGCGATCTGCCAGTCATTGATCCGAATTTTGATCAAGATATATCAACCCTTAGTACTATATCAACCCTTAATACTTCTCGATTTATCATTCTAATCAATCAGGGTATGATATCTAGCATCGATACCCTAACACTTTCTACGACCTAGGTTCGCGGACCTAGATGTCCATTTCAGATTCTCGTATTATCATCAAGTCATTTCACCAACGCTCCACTATCTCGGAAGTCCCGTATTTCGTCTATCGTTATCTTTCGTCTTAACTTCTTAAAGTCCGATTCCAATTCCAAGTCTAAATAATGTTTTACTTAGCCCTCTAGTTCCTCGGGATTCCAGTATTGCATCCATCGCTACAATATGTTATAACATCATAAGGTTCCGTTCCGCTTCAATTCTCTAAACTAAGCAATCCCTAATTCATTTCATCTCTAATTATCTAAAAAGAGTTAATAAATAATAATAATAATAATAATAATTTATGGGATTAAAAGAGGGGTCGATTTCATACGTGATTTTCCAATCCGATTCACTACTCGAACACGGATGGCACCAGGCGGTGTGAGCCGGCACCAGTTGGCATTTCTAGGTGAGAGAGGCGGTAAAAGGGCAAGTCGAGTGGTCTCCGGTTTGAGTCTTCGGTGCAGCGTCGGCTAGCCGAGAGATATCATTATCTCGTGTTATTGGTGAGTCTTGATGCATGCATCCTAGTAATTTTTTTTCTTCTTCTTAAAGTATCAATCTAGATTATGAGTGGTGTCAAGTAAAAATCGCACGACACGTTGAATTCGATGTCATATTATTTTAATAAATGGGTATTCGTATATCTAAAGAAGTTTAATTTAAATTATTTAACATATTCAGGCACCTTTATTCGTATTACTTTTTATTAAAAAAAATCTAATAAAGAAATGCGGAAAAATCATATTCGAATGTTAATCCGTATAATCGATTATTTGTAGTACAAACCTATTTACTAGTGCAACTAACACCTCATTTATTTTAATGTTTCTCAACTTCACTTGTACAGGGGATTCAACAAGGATATTTGATTCTAACCGCTTTCTATTTTCAAAAAAAAACAAAAACAAAACAAGGATATTTGATGGGTTATACCAACACAGGAATATTATGAAGCAGGATATTTCAACGGAAAAAGTGCGAATATGAAGTTTATCTAACTTGTGCATTCCGACCGAAGTTATTACGATTAAAGATTTCTCTAATAGGAATATTTTAGGGACTTTAGTATTTTGATGGTGTTTTTACCGGGTTGTTCCAATCAATATAACCAGTGAATGATATATTTTGGCTTCAAATTATTATTAAAATTTTATGTGATTCGACTTCTATGAAGTGCATGTTAATATTTTAATATAATTAAATTTGTTAGTTATTATTATTAAACATATAGTTAAGTTAATATTTTGATAGGTCCCCATTTTTGTCGACGGTGAGCAGGCTCGCTTCAACACGTTGCGTCACGGCTGATCGTTGCATTATGTTTCTCTGGTGTTAAATTGCCAACGCCGCCTCGCTTCTCTTTCCCTTTTCAATTCCAACCTTCTCCCTGAGAGACATTCGCTTCTCCATAGCCAGGATTTCTCCATCCCTTTGTATTTTAATGGCTAAATCCTGTTCTGCGAGAAGCGCCAATTGTACCTGGGTTTTGGGTTGTTCTCATTCTTCAATCATCACAATTGATTCGTCCCTTTGTAGTCCTTTCACCCCTTCTCAGCCGAATTGTTCTTTTGTCAAATCCAGTCTGCTTTCTACCTTTTTCTGACTTCTGTTGTAGTTAAAGATCTACTATCTTACGCTGTCAATGGGGAAGCGTAAGCCTCATCTCTTCTGTTTATTACGTTTTCTTTTTAGGGTTTCGTCTTTTTTGCTGTTGGTCAATTAGGGTTCTTATTTATTTGTTGGGCTTGCCTTAAATTTCTTGAATTTGATGCGTTCTTTTGCGTATTGGATGTCTCAGTTTTCATAATTAGGGTTTTTACAGGTAATTCACAACGTAAGAGTTCGGCGATGTTCGATAGCGACGACACGGATAGTGTGAGTTCTTCGTCCACCATGAGGTCTGACCTTATGTCGGTTGGGGGAACGGAGGAGGTTGAAAAAGATTCGCTGTTGGATCAAGCTCTCGATGCTTTGTATGAGAAGAGGTAAATCCAACCTCATTACATGGAAAATCAGGCTCTCCCCCTCAATTAATGCTTGAAGCTCTCAAATGACTAATTGCTTGGTTTTATGTTACAATTGGATAGGGGTTCAACGAGAGAGAAGGCCTTGGAAGCAATCGTCGAAGCATTCAGCAGCTGCTTGCAATACGAATTTGTAGAGCAAAAGTAATTCCCTGTTCTAGGCTCCTTTCCTTGTCGGTGTATATTTTCATCTATAGAGATATATATGAAGTAAAGGACTGTTGTAATTTCATTTTTAGAAGCAATTACTACATTGATGTGTTGGAAATTGATTTGGAGATGGCTTTTTCAGGCAATTGCTGATGCATTTTTAGTCTGGTTATTTGCTGATTGTTTACATTGGAGATTTTCCAAAATCTGCGATTAGGTTGTGTGTATGACGTTTCTCTAATATGAATAGGAAGAAGCTGAATTATGTCATCCAGGCTGAAATGAATAGGAAGAAGCTGAATTATGTCATCCAGGCTGAAAGTAATGGCTTCTTAGTTCTCACTTTTCATTAATTTAGTTTTTGATTATAGGACATGTGAAACTAAGGATATTTGTGTTTTTTCAATCTCATCTTGCATTTTTATATTGGTGTTTATGGAATGCAAGCAAAAACTGTGATTTCAGACTTTACATCCATCTGTTGTTTGTTCAGCATATATTTTGGTCCTTCCAGTAGTCGGAAACATTCTGTTACTCTTCAGCAGCAGAATTTATCCCGCTTATGTGAATTGCAGAAGACTTGCATCCTTTGAAATCTGTTGTTCTTAGAGAAATCTTCAATACAGTCTATTGTATTATTTTCTGTTTGATATTTGCCAGTTTTTAATAATAGTACAATCTTTTGCAACTTCATATATCATGTAACTAATTTTCTCCCTTTCTTCCAGATTTGCTACTTTGTTGAATTTGTGTTTAACTTCAATCAAGCGTGGTTCTGCTAAAGAGATATCATTGGCATCTCGTGTTATTGGTGAGTCTTGATGCATGTGTCCTAGTAAACTTTTTTTTCTTAATGTATCAATCTAGATTATGAGTAGTGTCAAGTAAAAATCGCACGGGACGTTGAATTCGATGTGCAAATTTTTTTTTAGTTTATTTTCAGAACATTCGAGAGTGGCTTATCTGTGTACACTTCTATATTTGTTGCAGGTCTATTGGCTCTGACCTGTGGAAGTGGTACTAATGCTCGGGAGATACTTGAAGAAGCAATCACTCCAATATCTCAGGCTCTCAGGTCGCGGTCAGATCCTTCCAGGACTTCATCGGTAGGCTTGATTCATAATCTACATCACTTATGTGGTCCCCCTACCTTCCACTTTACAATTTTAATTTGTTTCTCTAACTGCAGTTAATCGAGTGCCTGGCTGTCATTACTTTTATCGGGGGAAATGATTCAGATGAGACGGAGAGATCAATGCAAATAATGTGGGAAGTTGTCAACCCTAAATTGGGTGCAAATGTATGTTAAGCCATTTTTTTTATTGCTCATGCATTTCTTTTTGGCTTGGCTTTAAGAGGGTGGGAAATTGAGTCATTTGGGGATTTTCAAGGTTTTAAGTATAATCCTAGTGCTAGCGGTTCCTTGAACACAGATAACAACTTAGCTAACCTTTCAGGTAGTGGCAAGTAAACCTTCGCCTGCTGTAATAGCAGCTATGGTGTCTGCGTGGGCGTTTCTCCTTACAACTCTGGATAGGGGGAGTCTTGTACCGAAGCAATGGCAAGAGTAAGTAAAGTAAACATTTGCCTGCTGTAATAGCAGCTTTGATTTTCCTTTTCATAGCTTTACACATTTATTAAGATGATTTCAGTTCTACCAAAATGCACTATATTAATACTCACAATTCAATGAATAGATTGTCTTGGAATGAATCAATTAATTAAAAGTATGGAACACAATTGAAACGTTTTGTGTAAAATAGCTAAAAAGACTTAACAATTCTTGATAAAACATATAGGCTAAAAAAAGTACATACATTAAACAACACCTTACTTATTATAAGGTTCTTATACATACCTTTCCAGCGTAAATAAGTGATTAATGATCACATTAACACATATAAGTACTTATAGTGACGGTCCTTGCAAAAGCAACATCCTTCACTTGATTCAGAATTTAACTTGATTACGAAGCCACTTTGTTTGTTCACTGCTTTTGCTAGTATCTATGATTACCATAATGTAACATATCTCTTACAATTTGTGCAGATGTATAACCTATTTATCCACTCTATTAGACAAGGATGATAGATCTATACGCATTGCAGCCGGGGAAGCACTGGCGGTAATATTTGAGATCGGTGTATTTGAAAGATTCTCACCTGAACCGAAGGACTCGGCAGATAACACTATTCAGGAGTCAGGTAAACCACGAGAGGGACATGGGCTCTTGCAAGGTCTCAAGGCGAAAGTTCTGAATCAAGTGAAGGATCTTGCTGTTGAGGCAGGTGGCAAAGGTTCAGTTAAGAAGGACCTTAATAGCCAGAGGAATCTGTTTCGTGATGTATTGGATTATGTGGAGGTGTCTTTCTTATCTGGCATATCGGCTTTGATCTACTTGCACCTCTCTCCCCTGAATCTTGTGTAATTCAGTTTTGCTGATCCCATTTGTTCTAACGTTCTCAGGATGGCTACGCTCCTGAAAATTCAACAAAGATTGGTGGAGAATCAATGACCACCTCGTCATGGTCACAGTTGATACAGGTTCACATAATCTCTGATCTCTCTATTTATTGTTTCCTGTCTTGAACTTAATTTGACAGCAGTGTTTTACGTTGCGTCATGACAGGTGAACTTTGTTAAGCATTTTCTCAAGGGAGGCTTTGTTAAGCATATGCAGGTTGGAATATCTTCATAATTCCCATGCATGCATTGATTCTTTCTAAGACTATCTAAGACTGTTTGTCCTGTTTTGGGTTTTGTTTCCTTTTTGACAGGAAAATGAATTTCTTCATGATGTGTTTGGATTCTCACCGAAAAAGAAGTTCAACATAAGCCAGGAGGAACTTGTGTCTAATAAGCTTGCTGAAAAGGTTTGTGGCTTTTACCACATAAAACTAAGTAGATATGTATATTCTGTGTTATAACTCATTGATTTTTTGATTGCATCCCAAAATAAGTTTTGTAATACTGATCCAGACTAGCTGTGAATTTGTGGATATTGCAGAAGCTGTTCAAGTCACCAAATTCAGTGATGAACAAGGCCAGAACTCAATACTTGAATAAGCAACGGATGTTACACCAGGTGCTTTACTGTCTTCTGATGTATTTTACTTATCCTGGTGTTAGTCCAAGTAATTGAATATTTATCTCGTAAACCTTTTTACAGGATCGCAAGACTGGCCACTTTGCTGTAGGCTATGAGGATTAAGCTTGAGAGCACCTTCGCCATTTACAGGAAGCCACTCAGCTACACAGTTCCATTAGCAGCATGGATTTCATGTATTGATGACTGGATTTAATTATCTTTCTTCCCCAAATTGTATCGTGTGTGTTGTACTCGAATGACTGAAGTCCCGATACCCAAATACCGATACTGTCTCTGTTACAAATGGAGCAAAATACTGGAATTGAATCTCGACTTTTGTATACCTTTATTTCAACAAGTACACTGATGATATTTGATCGTTTGTTTGATGTTGATAGCCTAGTGCAACCTTTGCTTGTAAATTTCACGTCTATTGAGGTTCATTTCCTATACTCTGCACTAAAGTTTGATCGACTGTGGACTAGGAAATGGGAGAATCATTTTGTAAGGCCTAACAAGTCAGTAAACTGAACCAATAACTTCATTGTTAGAAGCAAATAACTAGGCAGCTGAAGTCTATATGACCAAAGTAATAGGATTTTGTTTATTAGGGTTTGGTTTGAGGGGGGGCGATGGTAGCTTTTGATAATTAAATACATAACAAAAGGGTTAAGTTAAAATACTGTTAAAAGCAAATAACTAACAGTTCGGCGGAGTGACACAAAACATGGAAAATGGATAATTGATGACATATCTTTTAGATAACTTTTACTTATTACACGTGACATGTGTTGGGTTTAAGTACAACCAAATTTCCATCTAACAGTTATTGGCTTGGGTGGAACACGTGACCAAACTGAATAGACCGTCGTCCCTTCTAAAAAAGCCTTGAAATTGTTGTGCCAGGCTTAGTAAGTTTGTTTATCTATTGAAATTCCGTGTTTAGAATCATCAGCTTGTGACCACATTCCGTTTCTATAGTGGTTAGTTGCCATAAACGGAGTCGTTCTTCTCGTATAACAACCCGACACCGACCCAAAGTCCAAGGTCAAGCCCAATATCAAACAAATTAGTTCATGTCCCGCTTACAAATTAGTTCATGTCCCGAATACAGGTGAAACCCTCCTCGTCATGGGTAGAGAATCCAACCTAAAGCTTGTGTTGAATAGCGGGCAAAAGGTTGTGCTACAAGTCTAAACAACCCTATCATCCCATTTTAATTCTTACACCAATTTCTGCTTAAGTGAGTTATTAAATCCAGCATGTTTAGTATAAATGAATGGGATTGAACCCAACTTTTTGGGTGTCGAGTTTGAGCCGGGTATTTAGTCATCTTTAAACTTGTTATTCCAATCGAACTTTCATATATATATTCGGCTTATGTGCTCTTCGGGTACTTTTATATCAACTGGACCATGATTGACTACATTACTTTGAACAGAAAAAACGAGATGGATGATTGGGTTTTATCCTAAAACAAATTTGTGTCGTTTATAATTAGAATAGAAAATCATTATCATGGAAAAACATTCTGTACATACTATTTTTGATTGTTTGAAATATTTCAAATTTGGGATATTTGTCACAACTTGTGCATATGCTTCATACTTGAGATTTAGCTGCTTACAAGAAAAGATTTTACAGCACATCTCTTGCATAATTAATTGCAATAGGATCAACGAAGTCAATATGACATTAAACTGATGAATTCGATCATGAAATCCGCTGTACTAATTACAACTAATATATTGTAAATGTATATATGTATGTATGAGTAATATGACTCCTCGACGATTGGGAATATACACAGTATTATTCGTATTCCCAATGAAGATCGATCTGAAGCAAAGTTAGAGGAAAGGGTTCTTCTATCTTTTGTGTATTTCATTGCCTCAGCAGATACGGTGAGAACTTACTGTAAAAGCCCATATCGAATCCACTGTAAGCAAGGGGTGCGTACATCCACATCTCATCTGAGCTCAGCAGCTGCACATAAATGAACCTCATTTAGCCAAATCTTCAATAAATAACAAACTTTGTATTAATGTTGATTAACTATATATATATACCTTGATTTGGAGCTGCAAGAACTTGACATAATTGACCGCCTCTTCAAGCATTGTACTAATGTCAACCTTTGTTCCATTAGGTACAAGAGTCTGTAGGATTCTTAGCCTCTCATTGATTCTCTCCCTTCTTTTCTGTGAGGACGTACAACAAAACAAACCGAAATCAGAATCAGCACAAACTAGAAAGACAAAGATGATAACTGATTGTGAAATTGCTTACCCTTGCATAAAGGCTCTGCGGATCAGTGGCAGCTCCGCGGCTAGCCCTTCTCTTTCCGTTCATGTTTAGAATCTCTTTCTGTACTGTTTCGTTGATAACTTCCTGAGAAGCATTTGAGTCATTATCGGATAAGTCACCGGTTGAGTTTTGTACATTGGCTTCTTCTTCGACAGCTTCAACTTTCTTCTTCCTCTT